>JAXUIB010000029.1:3577500-4145350 GCA_036784905.1 Acrossocheilus fasciatus | reverse complement strand
ACATGACTGCATATTACACATCACTGGCCGACAGCCTTAACCAGCCACATACTCGCTTATCAAAAACAATACTGCACCTTTATCTGCTCAAGCACAGTCCACAGCACATGCTCGTACTTCCAATACCAAGTCGATTCCCATTAACTTCAAATATAAAGCCGCCTAAAAGTCCCTGTGGGTCGTATAGTAGAGGGTGTGTTTTTTCCATTAGCCCCTCCACCCGGTCCTGCCTGTCACCCAGACCTCTGACTACAGCCTTTGTCTGAGTTCACTGATCTGCCAACAAACCTAATCATTAAACCCAATATGTTCAGGCTGCCTCGTGCAAATGCAGGGCTCGCTTCGTTTTAAGCTCTGACATGCTGCGACGTTTCTCCCCATTTCTTGAAGGACACATAGAAAGGTTGCGATTCTTACCTTCATGAGGGTGAGAGGCCCAGAGCTGGGCCATTTGCAGGCTGGCTGGGTTTGGGGCTCGGAAGGCCTGATCTGACGACCCGTGAGCACTGGAGGCGCTGACGTATCCGCCGAGGAATGGGCTAGAGGCACCTGGGAAGGCATCACCTGCGAAACAGAGAATCAAACGTTTGCTTATGAAGTGACAGAATAAAATGAGGCAGTAAAAAGTCCTTAAGCGCTGTCATTTGATATGATGACATTCCACTCAGGAGAATAGCCTTGGCAAAAGTGGAATGATTAGTCTGTGAAGCTCTGCGGTTTTCTTTTGAAATCCAGGAACCGCAAACCTGCTTCTATTGCCGGACGGCCTTTTAATTCCCTTCAAAAGAAGAATGTTTACCGAGAGTCACAGAAAGACCACAAACATGAATTGCTTTTGCTTGTAAACAAATGTCATGAGTAATTATTACTCATCCTAAATGTTATGTTAACTGTCATTACAATAGCCACCAGATGTGCAGCTTCAAAAGGGGGAATGTCTAAATAAAAGCATGTTTTCATTTTGCCAGCTTTGACATCGGAGCGAGAGACGACGCAGAGACGCGGTATGGTATTCGGTCCGCTGCCTCCTCAGAGCTTTTAAAGTCAAACTGATAAAAACAACAGCGATAGGATCTGCAGAAACATTTACAAATGTTGGCTGGGTCTGTAACGACTCTGGACGGGTCACTGAAAATCCACGGGAATGGATACGTTTAAAGTTTGACCCTAGCGCGGGATATGGCTTGCATTTAAATCAACAAAGGTCCATCTATATGCCACACTATCTATTCAAGCGTGACGTATAAACAGGGACGGCTGTGGAAATTAATGAGCCCTTCCCCCAGTTCTTCCGATGCGACTGCTCTTCGTTCCCACATGCCTCTCCTCAATCCAGTGTGGAAGGAGCACTTCGCACTTATTACTCAAACCAGAGATGGATTTGGACACACTTTCACAGATACACACACACACACACACACACACACACACACACACACAGCACTTCCTCCTGTGCCGCAGACACCTTGGCACAATGGGTCCATTTTTTGCATGTGTAAATAGTGCATTAGCATGACAAGAGGAGGAGGAACAACAAGGCATCAACGGCAACATGAGCCTTTTGTAGTAGAGGTTAGCATGCGATTAACCTAGGAGGGAAGCAGTCTTGCTCTGCTGATGAACCGTTGGGCCATTGTATTACACATCGCTAACAGCAGATGTGAACCCTTTGGACTACATCTAAACATTAACCACAGGACAGATTAGACCTCTGGATGGAGTGCAAACGGAGGAGAGGAGATACTTGGGAGACTTGGAAGGTTATTCTGCAGCATGCGAGACAAACACCAGAATCTATAGTTATTGCAATAACAGCCATTTATTGAAAGGAAAAAAAGAATATATTATTACAAAAGGTTCTTCTAAATGAAGGATTGCAAAACCACTGGGCTCGTAACTCTAGATCTATTGACTTGGCCAGGGGTGCATTTCACACTCGTAAGCCTTTTCTTCAAACACACAGCAAGGGCACTGCCTCATTCATTTGAACAGAAGATCTGGACAATTGTAGGGGTCACATGACAAGAAGCTGTTTTTTTTTAGCCATTTGAGTCCAGTTCTATAATGCAAAGAATAAGACATTTAGGAGACACATCTAATCCAAAGCAAAGAATGGTACATTTTTACTACAGGGTCATCCTCTCCTCAGGAGTGCAATGGTTACTGGGTAACTCAGCAACTGTCCAGTTTACGGTTCACTCCTTATTTTTGAATGTAGAACCTATAGGGTTACTCTTTAACCACTACGCCCACACAACTTTCTGAAGAGTATACTTGCTCATCAAGTTTCTCGTTTCAAAATAACAAGTGTTTATATTGAGTTGGGCAAATATGAAACTGGGTCACAATTCAGTCAGAAATGATTCTTAATTATTTCCAAAAATATGCTGAGGACTGCAACTGCAGAGTTTGTTGAGAAGTCTCAAGAACTGAATTTGTGTTGAAGAAATTCAATTTACACTGGAAAAAAGTGAGATTTTTTTCTTTTAAAAGAGAATTTTTTTCAGGCTCCTATATTTAAGTTCAGTAATTTCACTTTAACAGCAAAAAAAGGGTTATAAGTGAGTTACTGAATGCCTTGTTTTTAAAAATGTCCAATGTTATTTTCATAGGAGCCTGATAAAAATACTTAAAAGAAAAATCTCAGATGTATTTAGAGGTTTTTCATCTGAAGTCTTAATTTATTATTGATCCAATAGAAAATGGGTAATATGAAGTCTGCAAAGTAACAAACAAACAGATGTTTGGTAGACTGTCTATTAAATATGCATAACAGGTTTGGGTCCCACTTTATAATAGGTGGCCTTAACTACTATGTACTTACATTTAAATTAATCATTTGATACAATGCACTTATTGTGTACATACGTTCTTACATTGTACTTATTTTGTTAATAATACCTTTATGTAATTACATCAGTAATTAATTTCTGTAACTGCATTTATAATTACACTGTTGACCCATCCCTTACACCTTAACCCACCCTTAAACCTACCCAGACCACCAAACCTGTCCCTAACCTTACCCCTATCCCACCTCAATAGCAGAAAACGTGTTTTGCAATACAGTATGAACACAATAAATACATTGTACTTATATTTTGATGTAAGTACATAGTAGTTAAGGCCACCTAATATAAAGTGTGACCCAGAAATTAATTACAGATGTAAGTACATATAGGTATTTTTTTTAAATATAAGCACAATGTAAAAACATGTATGTAAACAATAAGTGCGTTGTATCAAATGATTAATTTAAATGTAAATACATAGTAGTTAAGGCCACCTAATATAAAGTGGGACCCAGATTTGTATACAAAATCGAGGAGTCTTGAAGAATAACAACTACACATTAATGGAATGGAACTCATGATAAACAAATAATCATCAAGACATGCATTAGGGAACACTTCTAAGGCCCCGTTTACACTAGTGCATTTTTGTTTTAAAACGCATAACTTTTGCTACGGTTACGCCTATCGTTTACACTACTCCGGCACTTTCGAGGTCGGAAACGGAGACTTTTGAAAACAATGGCATGGCTGCCCACATTTGCTCTGCGTATCCTTGACGACCGGGTAAACAATAACATCATGCTCGTTGTTGTACCCATAGACATGTATGGGTAGATTCCCCATTCGACCGCTCCAAGCACGCAGATGTGTCCGCCATCTAAATAATAGGGATCTACCTACACAAATCTATGGTTGTACCGGTATGAATGGTCACGTGGCATGCGTTTTCAGTTGTGAAGTGTAAAGGGAGATCGTTTCTCAAACGCAGCAGAAACGCCAGTGTAAACGGGGATCGTTTTCATTCTAAAACGCTGTTTTAAAACAAAAACGCACTAGTGTAAACGATTTGAAAAAAAAAATCCTAATGATCAGATTGATGCATAGGAATGCATTTTTGCATGCCTAGTCCCCATTTAATGCAATGGGATTTGGCTCCATTCAGCCCAAGAACATTAATGTCAGGCATTGATATCAGGCAGTCAGACTAGCTGGCATTCAGCTTCATCCCAAAGGTGTTCATTCAGGTTGATTTAAATGCTCTGTGCAGGTCAATCAAGTCGTGCAATTCCCATCTCATTTCTGCATTGGCCATTTTTTGTGCATGTGTGTATAGACGTATTAAAACAGGAAAGGGCCTTGCCTAACCCCTTTCAAAAAGTCTGAAAAATCTTTGTGTTTCCCTTCCATATTCGAGAGCATGAGGACAAAAGTGAAATGTGAAGATTTTAAAGAGTGGCATCCTGTGATGACATCACATCCTAAAGCTTCTCAATATGCTCCATTTTACTCTCATTGTTTGCCCATGGCTGTGTGCTTCACTTTTGGGTGCGACTGGAATGACTGAATCTCAAGTTTGTCCAGACATCTGGCCATGCACGGTAAACATCCTTGCATATTATCGAGTTTTTTCTGAGAACAAGTTCTTTTTCTGCGTTTCTGTAGGGTGAACGCTCCACTCGAAAAGGAATCAGAGTGATGTCTGCGCCATGGCCTGTAACATAAGCAGCAGCTCCTGTCAAATAAATAAAGCTAAACCTCAAAGCCAGCATCGTGTCTGCGTACAGTGTCAGAACCACAACACAACAGCAACCAAAAACTATTGCCCTGATCATTTACCTAGAAGTATGTCCAAGAAGGTCTCAGTGGGAATTTACAAAGTCAGTTGTTTCACATTATCTCTGAAATATTCATATCCCATCTGCAAACATTTCCCAGTGCCACATAATCCCTCTGAACCCAGAGTTTGCAGGGCATGTTAATTGTTTCCAATCACTCAGCTTTATAGCGCTCACAGTCGTCATCTCAGATGCATGGAGAAAAACACAAGAAGTTCAGTAGGTCAGAAAGAGTTCAATTCCTTAACATGAGTTTTTCAGAAGGATTCGACTATTTTCCTCCTCCAAAAGAAATGGCCACTGTCAGAGACCAGCTGAATAGGACACAGGAATTTCCTAATTGCTTATGTTGCTCAACTCGTCTGCAACCCAACAGGCCTTGCGGTGAGCTTTCGCAATTCCCCTACCAACACCCCTTATAATTAAAGCCAGACCCTTAAAAACAATTCAGAAAGAACTGTTGTAAATTAGAGAAAAGAGAGACACTAATTAGAATAAGGTCTTAAACTGAGGCAAAGAAAGCGGGACCATTAAAATACTCAGAGCCACTCTTAACTGGTCCTTCAAAGCCCACCACCTGCTCTGAAAAACATAAAGAGCACTCCCACACGACAATAGACGACATTATGATAGACATTACAATGCTGTAGACGTAAAGCATGCTCAGCAGACCAATTCACACATCAAGGGGAAACCGGATTTAATGTCACTTAAAGCAAAGACCATGACAGAATTACACAAGAACGCAAAACATAGCGGTGAACATGCAACAAAAAAAAAAGACATTTTAATGGTCTTAATACTTTCTTTCCTACCTAAAATAAAAAGTATATAAGGCCACCTCATTCATTTTTTTTTTCTAGCATGATAAGCAGTTCCACTTATGGAAGTCCTGCTGACTTTTAATGTGCAGACACTACTATATATAAAAACAATACTAAAACCAAGTAGAGCATCAGTCTAACATAGCAATATCGTTTCAATCAATGAAACATCTGTTTGTCGACCAATAGCAGACAGTAAATTATATTATCATATCCACACTAAACACTAATATCATCTTCCACTTAAGGATGCAGCTTTTTAAAACCTGGACTGGGAATTACTTATTTTAATCTTATTGTCTGGATACCCAAATACGTAACAGAAGGGCAAAAATCTTTGAACAAAATCAAAACAGATCTAAGTCCTTGCTAGTTTCTGCTTTAAAAAAAAAAAGTTTACGTGCCAGTTCCTTTTTAACTTACCCTACTGGTAGCCCAATGATTATGGTGGAAAACAGCTGTTCAACTTTTACTACTAGCCTACCAATAAGATTTAAACACCATCCTTGTTGAGCAAAGCAACACTCACTTGGGGAAAGCATAAATTGAAGTTGTTGTTTTTTTAATCTCTTTCTGATGTTTTTGTAGAGTTATTTTTGCAAGCATTCCTATCCATTAAGCTTGGCACATTTTAATGGCCCGATGGAAAACGAATAATTTGGGATTCTATCTCAACTCAATGCATCACCTGCAAAGAAACAAAAACATGTCAAAACGTACCAGTTCTAACAAGTCAACCTGGATCTTATACAATGCACTGAATTCCTGCACCTCACTCACACTGCAGGGCTCAAACTGAAACTTTTGTTCAGATGTTTTGACAGGAAAAGAGTGACAAAATAATTGCAGCCTATAGTGGTAAATCCAACGTACTGAGGTAATCTTTGTCTAATAAATGAGCTTCTAAGTATCGAGTTTAGGCGTCACTGCCTATTCAACTACCGAGCCTACAACTGTGTTAAACAATGTGTCTGGGCAGCAATTCATACGAGAAAATGGCAAGGATTATACTTGGCCCTTTGTTGTATTCAATAGTGAACGTTTAGTTTTGCATGCAGTTTGTCCTTTAGTTTGAGCAGAACAATATGTACTCCTAAAGCACATGGGAATTAAATATGATTCAGGACAAAAAACACTTTTCTTTATTATTTAAACACACTTGATATACAAAGACTCAACTAAATCTATAATCTAAATAAAGTATGTGTTCTACTGCTGTCAGAGGATTTTCCTCTGAGCTCCACCCAACAGCTGATTGGTTACCAGGAGAAGCAGACACACGAGCCAGCAATAGAAAGGTCAAGCACATTTGTGACCATCAACATTCAATCCTTCATTTCAAGACAGAACGCTGTTAAAGATACAAAAGTAGCATTTGTTCACAGCGTGTCTTTTTAAGGTGTTACCAGCAGCCAGAGCCGTGACCTTGCGGCCAAGGAATGATGTGAGCGTGCGATGAAACTTTGCAATTTCTTACCCACAATGAAACATGAAAAAGAAAAAAAAATGAAGCATGGAATAAAAACACAGAAGCAGCTCTGTATTATGCAGCAGCTTTTTTCATCATATCTACTTCAAACAGCTGTGCGATGTGACGTACTGCCCTACTAACATTAATATCTGCACTGAAGAAAAGCTGCTCATCACCTTTTCATTACACAAAAACAACACTGTACATCTGTGACATGGAAAATAAGGCTTTGTGTCCAAATTCAAGATCCCACCATTCCAGATATTACACAGGGTGCTGTGATTTCACCTGACCCTTTCATCTCTCTTCAGACAAATTAGCACATGATGACAAACGCCTCGGGAGAAAAAAAAAGGTTCCTCCTGTGAATTATTATTATTAAATAAATTAAATACAAATGAAACTAAATACATGTGAGCTGATCAATTTTGTATAATCTAAGTAATAAAAATATAACTAGTAGAATTTACTGGAAAACATTGTAGAACACTGGAAATTTCTTTAAACTGCAGCTGCACTATAAATTCTAGTGTAATAAAAATCCAATCCAAGCCAAGATTACTCAAAGTAAAAGTAGTTACTTAACCTATAACTACACATTTAAAGAAGCAAAAATGACCTCTAACAATCCATGTATTCATTTAAGAAACAAAATGAAACCGTGTGCATTTGGTAAATGTTTGTCACGGCTGGGCAAGCTAAAATAGTACGAGCGTCTTCAGCACTTTGTTGCAGGCACTGTAACTGGAGTCAGTGATATGAGAGCTGGGCTGCAGTGCTGGCTTTCATTTCACATCCTTTGTTAGCTTTTCAGAGGCACGGCCTAATCCCAGGTCAGGTCACTGCTATCCTGTGTGGCCCTTCCCCCGACACAAACTACCCCATCCTCGGCACCACCCTCACTGCCCTTTGGCCCATCCTTCAGACCCGTGTGCACATGCAGTCTCAGCAACTTCAGTTGAGAGCACTAATTATTACAGCTAGTGACTCAATGTACTGTAAAATGCCATTATCAGCCTATAAAATCATTTTTAGATAAATTATAAAAGAACATCCATCAAAGCAATCACTGGGGCAAAGGTTTGAAAATCAAACCTGAAGAAAAACACAAATAAAATAATGATAATAATAATGAGCCAACATAACATAAGTGAACATATCTGAACCATTATATGATATAATATAAAATAATATTATTTAGTAATATAATACAGAAAATAATTAGTGCTGTCAAACGATTAATCACATCCAAAATAAAAGTTTGTTTACATAATGTGTGAGTGTATTATATATATTCATTATGTATAAATAAACACATGCATGTAAATATTTAAGAAAAATGTTTATATTTTAAATATATACACTTAAAATAATATAATGTATGGTGATGCCACCAAAAAAAATAAAATTTAAATGTAAAATCCCAATAATGAAGTGATAAATGAGATACAAAATCAGCTAGCTATTTCTGTTTTGTCCTTTAGCAAAAAGAGCCAAATTAAACTGCACAGACACACTGTAGTTTTTCTAGGCCATGAGGTTCTGCAACATAGAAACTTGATCTTATCAGCCTTCCAATCACTTACAGTCAAATTACATTTTAATAACATTTTTTCCCCACTGCCACTTCTTGCAGATGTTAAATTCGAGGATGTTCTATTTCCCACTCTTCCTGTACAATGGGATCATTCTAAAGGGAATTTCGTATTAGTTCCTGGCACTCCCAGGGTTTTTTTAAGCAGCATTATGAAGGAAGGTTAATGATCAAAGGTTTAGAAAGAAAGGCTTCAAATAATCCAAAAAAAAAAAGAAAAAAAAAAAAAAAACTCAAAATCCGGACACTTAAAACAGGAAAAAATAAGCTGCAAACACCCTCCAGTGAGACCCCAGCACTCCTCATAAAACACATTCACATGAGCATGTCTTAACAGCTGGGGCAGTTTATTTCAAATGTGTGCAGCGCATAACCCATGTAGGATGAAGCAAATGGGGTCTACGCGCCAGGACACTAAACACTTTATGTTTAATTCAGAAGAAAGTCAAGGCTGCAGGACGTTTACACAAATCCTCCCCCTCCTGCTCTCTTTCCATCAGTCCCTGCGCTCCTGCCATACCACTCAGGACGAGGGGGGGGGTGGACTCCCGCATTTTACCATTCACCCTTTCAGATGAGCTCCTCGCCTGTCACAGTACATCACAATGAGGGACAGGTCTCATACTGTCTACTACAGCCCGCTCCTGGCCCACGCTGCAGGCGAACCACAGAGTAAGTTCCACTGCTGTGATACAACCAGACAGCACTGAGGACTGTTACACATTAATTCGGCTCTCGTCGCATCCCGTTGCTAACTAAATGGCAACAATCACTGGTTTAGCTCTTTCCCCCTCTCTGCACTTTATAGGAAGGTTCCTGTAACCATGAAACCTCAGCGTACAGAGCGGGAAAGGATAACACCTGGATGGCAAAGGCCATTTTTACAAGTGGTCTCCCCCCCCAAAAAACACCCTTCAGGTTATAAATGAGGGCTTGTTCCCTTCCTGATTAAGGCAGCGCAGCCATTTCTAGAGAAGCCATCAAAACGATAGTATAATGTACAACTTATTAAATGGAAAAGGCTGAAATAAACGTAACGTTCATGCCCAGCTCTGGATAGCCGCAAGCTCCTGTAACAACAGGAAAGACAGTTCTTCAAAAATAGAAAAAGCTGCCATTTGGGGTTTTAGCAAAAAGAGGGTGCTCAAATGGAATCAATAAAACAAACCCCAAAATCTAAAGGGGAGTGAACCATGTGGAGGCAGTCATTCCTATCTTGAGGCCAAACACCAGGGTCCTCTATTAAAAACAGCCCATAAACCACCAGCAGGGCTGCAACCCCAGGATCCTCTGATGCGCCATATGAAAATCGATCAATCGTACATTCCAAAAGGCAGCGCACTTCAAAAGGCATATCAAGCGAATATTTGCATTTTCCCATGATGCACGGGAACCTTGTTAAACGAGCTGGCTCTGGAGTAGAAAGGCACGTTTTGTGCATTACATTTCAGCATGTTCAACAAACATTAACATCCCCCTATTAGTAAGGCTATTACAATTACTAAGGCTAACATGACTGATATAAGACAAGGAAGTAAAAAAATAATGGATGCTTGTTCAGTCTGAACAATAGACAATCACTGACTCAAGGACAATGAGAAACGAAAAACCATCAACCAGTAAATGCAGGTCAAAATGAACTTTGTGAATCATTCTCTGAGGTTCAGAAAGCCATATAATCTTCAGATTAATATCCTTTAAAAATCTCAGAACATGTCAGCCATTACACAGACACTGAGCATTACACAATTTAAGCTTGTTCTCCTTCATCCTCCTTCCCAGCAACAGAAAAAACATGTTAATTCTACTGTCCCTAAACTAGAGGTGCGCCGATCCGATATTCCGTATCAGTATCGCTCCGATACTGGCATTTTCAGCCGGATCGGGGTATCGGGCAGAAGAGACCGATCCAAATCCGATATTGTACTTATACTATTGTGTTATTGTTAAGTCCCACAAAAGTCACAACACATAATAAAACACCATAAAGTCTTCGTGCACTATATTTCAAGTGTTCTGAAGCCATTACATAGTTTAATGTGAGGTACAGATGAATATTTAAGTCAAGTTCATGTAAACTCTTCTCTCCGCTGCGGCTGTCTGTCATCCTCCATTCAGCGTTCAAACTGCGTGTCGAGTTTGGATATGAATCAAGATGATAAAACTCTCTGCAAGATTATTAAATGTTCTTAATATTATACTTGATCTGTAAATAAAGATAAATGGTTTTGCATAAAAGGACTTTATCTTTGTGCTGTTTACAAAATCGTGTTGGTGTCTGTAAGATCACAAGTTCCAACACTGGACTAGAGAGCACTATGTTCTTAACGAGCACAGTAACTGAAATTTAAAAGAAAAGGCTCAATAAACTATCGCAGAGATTTAATATTACGTATCAATATCTCTTCACTTTGTGCTTTGAACCTTTCTATTCGGAGCACAGTGCACAGTGACTCCGCGTTGCTTCAAGCACATCATTCTGCACACAGGATGCGCATAAGCGCTTTGTGCCGCTCTGTGTTTGGAGCCTTTCGTATCATAATACTTTTGCACAATGAAAGATTATTAATAGCCTTTCTTGTTCGTCTTATCTATCGTATGTTTCTTCCTCATTGCTGTGCTATACGTTTAAAAGAAATGTCTTTTAATTTTACCATATATATGCGTGTATAACTTGTATATAACTTGTTTTTCATGAGTGCATTTTACAACAATACAAAGAGCAATGTATATAATTTTACATTATCATTTTAGATTTAGTCCTACACTTATTCACTTTTATTTGTTCCCCACTAAATTCTGTTTTTCCCCCTGCTAATTTTAGATTTTATAAAATTGTGCACTCATGATTTTTCTAGAGTAACTTTTGCTACTGAATTATCCACTAATCTAGTTTATAATAGTATTTTTTCATAGATTATAATTATATATGCATTCATTTGTTGTTTTTCTTTACAATAAAGTTGTCTATATTTAGTAGATTGTGTGTAACACAAAAAGCAATGATCTGGTCAACACAAATTGAGGTATAAAAATTCAACACTGATTAAAAAAAAAAAAAAAAAAACTGTCCAGGTATCGGATCGATATCGGTATCGGCAGATACTCGGAATTTTTGGTATCGGATCGGGACTGAAAAAGTGGTATCGAGCCACCCCTACCCTAAACTACAGCATCACGGAAGGTGAGTATATCCATCTAGATCCATTGCTTTAATTACATTGACATTTAAATTGTGTTATATGAAACAATGTTGTAGAGACGTAACAAATATTATGCATAACAGCATATTCCTTTTCAGTAGGATGTTCAGTGTTAAATGTGAAGACTAGCAGATGGGCAGATTAAGTCCCTATAAAACACTCCTGGATTCAGGTTTCTCAAACCATCTCTGTAAGCTCTCAACATCCGCTGCCATTTCCTACCAGACGCCCAAAAACTCAGCCCTTTGGGTGATGATTCATATAATTTCTGCCATGTTTACAGGTCTGTTTTAAAGTGTTGCACTGTAAATATCAAGAGGTGTTCAAAACATATTTGAATCAGCTGATGTTTAGAAGCGAAGCAAATGTAAGTAGTTCTAAGAATCTAAACAGTTCAAACGAGAAAGCCATTACCCAAAGGAAAACATGCCTCTGCTTAAAAACAAAAATCAGCATTAAATACATTTTGCATTTAAATAAATACAAAACAAAATAACACCAGTTACATAAAAAGCAGACAGACACCTTAACCATATATTGGAAGTTAAAACAAAACTCCAACCCCTGTAGTTCTATTAACATTATGATGATTTACAGTTCATAAACAATGTGTGCGATGCATAGGGCCCTTGTCAGATTGCAGAAAAAAAATGGTTGCCATTAAGGCGAATTACAGATAAGTCCTGTGGGAAAAAAGCACTTCCTATAGAAATGCTTTGCACCCACATTTCAGTAAAAGGCTTTCCATAACAGCAAAGCATTAAAGTTAAGGGACAGAATGTTGTCACTTTGAAATCCAAGAATAACAGCCATCTGGTGAGTTGGATTCATGCGTGAAATTTTTGGAACGAGTGTTCAATGTTGTACATGTTTGCTTCACAAGCTGGTGCAAAAACTCCAAAAGGTACACCCACCCCTTTCCCAAAACAGAGCCACACTTACACTTCATTTAGCTTGCTCAAACATCTACTCTCCTTCAGTTTAAGAGACAAACAATATTACGAACTAAATCACTCATTTATTCACACTTCTAGCCTCTCCACAACTACAGCTGTTATTCTTTTTTCTGGACAATTCTACAAAGCCTTACAGTATCAAACAGTGGTAAGTAATGCAGTATGACGAACAGCTGGGTGAAAACCAGAACAGTTCTAAATCTGTTGGGAAGCACACATATGGCACAAACTGAGATTGCTTTCCACCCCACATGTAAAAGGCCATGTACACTACATTCAAGACTCAAATTACATATTTTCATATACTCCACATGAAATTCCAGGCATGAAGTTTTGCTCACATGCCCCTCAGGTCTCTCACCATGTGACTTGGTTTAAATCCAACAAACCAGAAGCCACCCTCCCTTGTTATCTGGCGCTGAGACAGGGGTTCAAAAGCAGCCTTCCTTTACAACTTCAACATGTCCGTGTACAAAGTGCTTGAAAATATCATTTAAAAAGCTCACTTCCCAACATTGTGCCCCGTACTGAACGGTGATCAAATTCAAGTTACAGTGCACTTACATGCTGTTCTTAACTTTTCCAAAAACTACATCTATCCCATTCAGTAACTAATGTATCCAGTCACAAAAACAACATATTCCATAGAATCTGGTGAACCGGCAAAACAAGAGACAGAAATCTGTTTTCTATTTCAAAGAGAGGAAATTTGGCTATTGAACAGTTATTATTGGAAAGAATGGAATGTTCAGGCAGTTCCCAGGAAACTGAGTCATTCCGTAAACATATGATGTATCCGCCACTCATTACAACCACACATGAAGACCATATATGAAAAAAGTAATTAAATGCAAACGAATACTTCAATGAGACGTCACATTTTCAAATAAACGCATTTATGTAATGTTGTCAAAATAACATTTCTTACAGAATTACAAGGACACTGTGTGGTAGGTTAGTGCCACAAATGTTTTCGCAAACATATTGGCAGATCAAAATAATAAAAGCACATAATTGGACTCATGAGCAAAGAGTACCACATGCCCTTTGAAGGTCTCGTTTCTATTGATTCCTGTACCCAAGAAATTGCTAGATAAAGATAGACGTGTATGCGTGCACACACACAACACAAAATGCATCTTTTAATTCTTTAAAGAACTAAATGACTCATCAAAGCTCTAGGCAATAATAATAAAACAATCATCTCTGAAAGGTAATCATCCAATAAGGGTAAGGTGCTATCAAATGCACTGACAATTTATTACACTACCCAAATCTTATCAGTATAAATCATCAAATAACACTGTGTAAAAATGCCATGGTAGTTGAAGGTTAGGGTGAGGGTGACTAGAACTAATACAAAGCTCTCTCAGGTAGATTGGAAAAATGCATAGTAAACTGCCGAGATCTACACAGCCCTAAACATAATAAAATCTAAAGAGATCTAAAGGCTCTCTTTGACATCTGCAGAATGTTACATCTATCTGAAAAGGGAAAAGTCAAGAGCTTCATTATTCACTATATAAAAAGATTAACAATATACCAGTGATAAAACACAGAATCACTTTTTAATATAGGTTGCTACGCTGGAAAAAAAAAAAATCACAGTTTTTTTCCCCACAAACAATCCAAGCACTGTTGTCATTCATGATAAACTTTGATGTAGATGGTGTTTTTTTCTACATTTGTTACAAATAATTTGCATTAGGTTCAGCCCCTGGACACAAGACAGCTATGCTAAACAGCATCATTACCAGTGTTTGGCAGTCACTTGTTTAATGAAGACTTAAGTTTTAGAATTTCCAACAACAATTACAATAAACAACAACTACTGCATTATTTTAGCAACATAAGCTGCAACATTCATTTCAATTACTGCACATGACAGAAATCACCATTTCACAATAATTGACTGAGACACTAATAGAACCTCAAATCTATTAGTTGCAGAAACACATAATACACCACCAGTTCTTTCTCTGAACCCAACATCCTCACAATAAAGCTTTTTTTTTGCAGTCTTTAAGACATCACAACACAATGTTCTTATCAGCATCCAATTAAACACAGTAAAAAAAATTCCCCAACACCTATACGCACCACAAATTAGTGGATTTTTCCTGAGAAGGGTCATTAAGTGTGACATTTTCATTATATTTTCAACTTAAAAATTATTTGTGCAACACGTTAGCCATCTCATAATGACCACAACATACAGATCTATGTTTCTTAAAAAAACAAGGCTTACTAAAAAAATATTATAACTAAATCACACGAACATACAGCATGTTACTAGTGAATCCAGCTATATGCATCTAAATAACATCATAACATTTACAGGACGAAATGTAGTATCTCAGCAAACAATTTTCCTTTAATATGCAGTGTAGACTGTTAAAGAGTATTTCTAAACACAAGGGTCAGACACTGTGACTTAACTGAGTGACAGGGAAGGCAATAGTTCACTCGGGAAGAGCAATAATTGTAGTGTTTGCCCCAGCCAGAGAGGGGGAGTGATGGAAAACAAATGGGGCAATTTCAGTCATGAATCTATAGTGTCGATTTTCATTGAATGCTAGTTAAAACATTAGCTCTTTTGCCCAAAAGACACCTCGTGTTTTACTCAAACAGCTGAATAATTCAACTTGCGCCAACACGCATTCCTTTCCACGTTTTTAGCATTTTTCTTTAGTGTTGTTTGCGAGCGAGGAGACGGGTGATTTGAGCGCTGATACTGCACTGCTTTTAAAAACAACTGTTCCCATAAACGCTTACGAGTAGCCTTCATCTGAAAGCCAATGTGAATATGTTTATCTGTAACCGAACGAGAGCCCTGTTTTGTGAATAGCATAGCCTATATTACACCTATTTAATAGGAGTATTCGCACACATACACCATATCCGCATAAACTTAAACAGAAGTATTAAATCATTATTAACACTATTAAACATAATTCATTCCTCCCCATGTTTCCGTAAAGTCGTACCAAGCGACATAAAATGTGAAGATCTGAACAGCACTGCAGATCGTTTACAAAACGCTAAAAAGTTAAAAAGTGACTTGTGTTTATGTTTTCATATCTGTTTTTTTTTTAATGCTTTTGCTGAAATGAGGAAAAATAAACAAAACTGCACTTACTGTGGTGAGAATGTAGGTTCATGGCCGATGAAAGAAATTTTCCAGTGTGTAGAGCCGCCGGGTGCCCCGCGCCCAGATGACCGGGAGACGGTGGCATTCTGCCGGCCGCAGCCGCCGCGCCGAGCCGGTGTGACTCCATGGGCAGCCCCGAGAGAAGGGGCGGCGGTACGTGAACAGATCTGGGGGGTCCGAAGTCTCGGCCATCCATCATCCACAATGACCCAACTTGATCAAAGAAACAGTCCGATCGGGTAAATCCGAATAAGCCAGTCTTAATGGCTATAATGTCCCTAGATTCCTAGGCAAATCAGTGTCCTTATCCGGCATTCTGCCGACCTACAAAAACAAAACAGAAGAAGAAATAGTCTCGATAGATGCGGATCACTACTGAAATGAATCCAAAATTATATGGAGATGCACACGGGCAGTGCTGTCATATAATGACGCAGTTTTAATCTCAACTAGATCACTGGGAAAAGAGAGTAATCTTCTCAATGCGAGCGGCGAGGATGCAAGCGGACATCAAAACGTTTAATATCACTCGCGAAAAGTCCGTTTTAGGATAAACAGACGGTAATGCCTCTCGTAATCTGCTTGCAGGCAGTATATTGGGCGAAAATCCAGCCTTTTGGTGGAGACTTGACTGATCATTCACGCTAAGTGACCTATGGGTTCATTCAAACGGATCACAAACATATTTATTATTGTTCGTATATAATTCTGCGTAAACGGTCACGAGCTGTCCGCCTGTGTGTTTAAAACACGCGACGTGCACGATATAGATAGTAAAAACAAAATAATTGCATAAAACGGACGAATGTAACAACCACCACAGGCGAGCGTATCATGTCGATTTTGGTGATCCAAGCCTGTTAATGATTGTAAAACAATGTTATTTTCTTTCCCTTGCATCTTGTAGGCTATATAGCATTAAACGGACTGTATTATTGACTTCTGCCGAAACGTTTGTCTGCAGGTTTATCTACTCCAAATGGGCTATTCGGCATAATGCATAAGTCTAGTTTAATATCTAGATAAGTACATTATTGCGGTAGTATCCCGTTAAACTGATAACTAGTTTTACATTCATATAGAAGCAGTTTCAATCATGTAAATAGCTCGCTGAACAGTTTGTCACTGCAAGCCTTATCGTTATACTAGGCGTTATTAACTTAAAATAAATGGTTAATGTTACAGGACTATGATTTGATGAGGTGGTTCCACTTCTTCCTTTCCAAATATGATTTCTCGTATTACTTTAGTTATTATTTTTATTACAAGAAATTACACAACGCCTTATCCAAACGTCTGACCTTTTCACGTGGCAACTTTCAGTAGCTTGAATGTTGCTGCAAATGTCAAGATTAAGTAACACGCATCAAAACACGACTGAAAATAACGACGAATCAAAGTTTAGATGCGCGCATGTTATACAGCCATGCTTCATGATGGCAACACCAAGCCGAACGACAGCCACGTTTCAAACTTTCCCGTTTCCATTTCCAGCAACAAAGTTTTCCGCCCAAACGTTAGTCTTTCGAAAACAGTGCTCAGTGAGTTGCAGATAAAGAAGTATGGTTACTAAACCGAGCAAGCCGAACTATCCCCCGCCTTTTCACCGCGTAAACATTCTTTATTTTTTTTCAAAGTGTCTCCGATTTTGCTTCGTAAACATCGTGTTACTGTGTAACGGATCATGTGCGGAATGATAGCTGGCGACGTCTTACTTGAAATGGCGACTCAGTTTATAAAATCCAGTTTCTTCGCAAAATCCGTGAGACGTGTGGTGGAAAATTTCTTAGACTCCATTTACAAACCATCCGTAGTTACGCAGAGCGAAAGCACATACGGGGGGAAGGCCCTGTGCTCAAACCACTGTAGCTCTCGGTAAACTCTTCTGCAATGAAACAAGCATTGTTTAACAAGCTCCGCCTCCGCGAATCTCATCCGACACGTTCTACAACGAAGCATTTGATTGGTCTACAGAAGTGTCCGTCAACTCCATGTAAACACTTTGGCTCCTCGCCAGCTCTATAAAACCAATTATGGAACAAGGAGGTTGAACTGTTTCAAGCTCCCCTTCCTTCTAGACTTGAATGATCAAAACAAGCGAAGAATTTTTGGAGGGCAGTTTCAAGGCCGCTCAAACTCGACTCATTAAAAAGACGGATGCGGACCTGGTTATAACTCAATGAACACACACTACACCAGTCAACTCTCTAAAGCATTCATGGTATGAGTTGTAGGCCTGCTTTGTAGATCAGACCAAGGGATTTCGAAGTTAAGTCCGGGGCCCGCGAGGGGGCGATCGGCGTTCCGTGAAAAAATTGGGGGCCAACAAAGTTACGACTTATTGGGGCGGTTTAATGGCTAGGGATTGGACTAGGCCTTTGTTAAATTAGGACATTTAAGTAGTTTTTACAAGCAAAAAAGCATTACTTGTGTGCATTTTAAGACCTAACGATGGCACTGATGTATTTTAAGATATGTCAGTGCCAGCATTTTTCAGTTTAGACAGTATTTATTTTAATCTAGGACTAGTCCCTGTTCCCCCAGTATGTTTAACGCTTGATCTTTTATTATCTGATATTATTACACTTTCATTCAGTTTTCGTAAATTTTGAGATAAGCAAAAATATTTTATTTTACTGACAGTCGTACAGCTTTTAATGGAATAAAATAAAGTTAGACTATTTAGCGACACATACATTCAAGAATAGATTGTAAATGTATTGTAGGCCTATCTTTCTATAGTTTCTCCTTGCTACTGTTGTCTTCAGATGGCGCAATAAGACAATATTTTTTAACTGCTAAGTATATTGAAAAAAATTACCTTTCAAACTATTATATTATATTCAATCATGTATATTATATATTGCAGATAATATTTTATTACTTTGCTTTAACTGGCTTTTGTTCAGTAAAAATGTATAAAAGTAACATATTATATTTAGGAAATCGAACGTTGTCTTATAATAGCATTACTATATTTTTACACACGGTATAAAATGGTTTTTATGGAAATATAATCCCATTTGGCGGTTCTTGTCTTAAAATTAAAACCCCTGTCTTGCATTAATGTGAAGTTGAATACACATGAGATTCGAAGGCTTGTTATTTCTTAATGTATTTCATTATTTTATCAAGCAGGGGGCTGTTTCATAAAACAAGTTTACCAAACAAGCCAGGCTTATTTCAGTTATTCTGACTTATTTTGAACCAAATCAACCGACAATAAGTCAGACTAACTGAAATAAACCTGGCTTATTTGGTGAACTTGTTTTATGAAACAGGCCCCAGGTGTAAAGTAGTGCATGTGTTTATTTCTTAAAAATTGGGAAATTTCCTTTGTCAGTGATCTGTTTCCTTTTAAAAATGTTAATAACCACAAGGGAATATAGAGAAGCTGTAAAATTAAATACTAAAGTTTCAATAGACAAAATCACAGCCTGTGAAACAAGCTCAAGCAAGAAATATCAAAGTATATTTTCCCAGTTTTCTGAAGTTCACTTTCATTATCAGTCACCGAAGCATGACATCTCGATTTCATCTGAACTTGAACTACAAACTCTAGGCGATCAATCGATCAGTTCACGAGACCTTTCCACATTGGGAAAAAAAAGATGATTAGAAAAAGAAAAAAACTGGCGCGGTTTCTAACCGCCCCTGTCGTGCGCCTCTCCAGTGAGGCGGTTTCAAGGCGTCCTCATGAAGGCAGTGGAAACAGGTCACACAGGAGGAAAAGACCTACGTGAATTGTCAGGTTTGAAAGAGCATACCTCAATTGCAACTCCTACTGAAATGACAACACTTTCGGGAAAAACACCGTGCTTCGGGACTGGCCGGTTTCTCCAAGGACTCGCGGGAACAATAGCGCTGATTTGCTGTGGAAACCGCTCGTCTCGAGGCGTTGTATCAGTGCAGCTCCACAGCTTCATGGCTCTCTCTGAACGCATGTGTTATTAATGGCCAGCGGAACATTTAACTGTAACTCACTCTGATAAAATACCGATTGTCCTTCGGATGTTGGTTAACATTCAGCCGTGCACCTTACCCAATTCATAAATATCAGCGTGGATTGTTGATTTGGGACCCTTGCTTGCGTCCATTGTTCACGATGACCCACCGTCTCGATGGTTAAGGTGGGTGTTTCATGCGTGTCGTGGAAATACACATTTTACATGTTACCAAGCTTATGTTTTTAATGGTTCTGTGTTTTAACATTATTGTTTGAATGTTCTGCGCCACAGTGAGCGGGACTTAATATTTAGTGAATCCTGGTTATGTGTATTAAAGAAATTAATATAATTGTAAAATGTAGAATTGTTACGTAGCCTATTGAGAAGCCGAACGCTGTTGTTTTATTTATTATTATTATTATATATCTTTTTATTAGAATATTGTAGCTACAATATAATATGTCTCAAAGGAAAATATGACTTGATTGAAGGGCTCCTGCGTGAGGCTTTTATTGTATTTTAGCCTTAGTTATATTATGCAGATATGTTATATTTATTTAAACATGATCTTACATGCCTATAACATTTTATGCCTAATAAAATGTCTTAATTGCCTAAAAGCAGCGAGCAATGTATACAAACATAAAGCTATTAAAATAAATGAAAAACGATAAATAAATGTCTGGTGTATTGGATGTACCACAAACACACTTTTTTTTTTTTCCAAACAATTTATACAATGTTAGAATCATGGGAATGCTGTGAAAATCACGTTTTGCACAGATGGGTGCAAAATGTGAATCTATATAAATTAAGATGTTTTGAGATTAGTGCCAGTTGCATTGTCAGTAATCGGTGTATTAAAATAAATAAAAGGTTAAACAAAAAGTTTACACAATTCTCATGTAAAACGTGAACTGTAATGTAAAGCTTGACATAAAGAATTTTGAGCCATGCAAATCCTTGTTTATCCAGACCAGAAGGGAACTAAATAATATAATAAACAAAGTACAGTAAAACCCACAGACATTTTGCATGGTGTGCGTAACAGGCCTTTTTCCTGAAATGTGCAAATAAAAGCAACCTAATGCCCTCCAAGAATTTGCAAGTCACACTGGCTTGTACATGCCTTGTACAAGTGAAATGGAAGGGTAGATGTTTATAATTATAATGCAAATGCACACAAAATTCATGACGGACTTAAGCATTGAAACTCAATCACCATTTACAGTAATTGCTATATATATATATATATATATATTATATGTGTGTGTGTGTGTGTGTATATGTAAGCAAACATTATTGGACACTATATCTTACTTCAAGCATCTTGTAGCTTTTTTGAAACTTAATTAGAAATATTGTCCGTGTTCACAATTCAACAGAAATGAACGGTATTCTTGTCTACGAAATATGTAAACTGTTACTGCACAGAAGAAAGTATAAATATCATGAAAAAATGGTAGATGTCCAAGTGTTTGTAAGTCTGTCAATTTGGCAGGAATATATATGGCATATTATCAAGATTCTGAAAGTCTATATGTAAGGTAAACATACAAACTCTTAGAGTTTTGCCTGGGTAAACGTTGTATTTATTTATTTATTTGCAGAGGGCTTGAACATGCTGGGAAAATATCCTACAATCATGAGGGAATCAGTTTCCTAAAACAATAGACTTTGACTCTTTTGAGGGCATATGAACTTTTGACATTTCAACATCACATTCATGTTCTTGGCAGACACATTTTTACCAAAAGAAGTTCCAAAAGTAACAAAAGGCCTAACTTATTGCAACCAAAGATATAATTTTATAATGTTACCCCTCAGTTGAGCAAAAGGTCAATTCTATAAAATAAAGATATGATCTGCCTCCCACAGCCTCTGTTGCTTTTGAATCAGATAACTCGTGTGTGTGTGTGTGTGTGTGTGTGTGAGAATAAAACAAAAGATAAAAACGTAGATTATTGTGGCTGCCATTTCCTAACCATCTTAAGTGTATCTGATCCAGTGCATGTTTTAAATGCCTTTTAAAACCATGAACTTGTGGTTTGAGGAAAAAGAAAGGACTAATCTGTTTTTTTTTTTTTTTAGAATGTAAATGTTTATACCACAGTGTGAGTGTTCGTTTGAGTAGGTTATTGCGAATAAAATGTCATTAAAACCAACTGGTGGTTATACTTGCTTTAGAAAACGCTTTTTGGTGATCGATGGGTTAGGCTAGTGAAAGTTGTGTGTAAAAAAGGCCAACTCGTGACAATTTGACTTTGCCTGTTTGCTGTGCAGTGTTATGCTGCTTATGAAATTTTACATTTCTCATTTTAATATGTCACTAACTTATGAATGACGACTGTGGATCAAATATGTTTGTTTTTATAAGATGAAAAGATGGTGACTCGGTTTAAAATGTGTCACGAGAAACAGCGCCATCTAAAGGTATCAGCCAGACGCTGTATAGCTCGTGTAAGTCCGTGCTGGGCTTTATTTCTCAAGGTCCAGAGACGGGAGGGGGAGGGCTGACCTTAGCAAGCTATGCAATTCAACATACTTGTATCTAACCTTGATATTTTAACAGCTGGCTAAGCTCGTTTTATGACTTGTTACCCTATAATTTTCATACAATACTAGTGAGGAGAAGTGACCCCTGCTTAGAAACAAAAAATAGACATAAACCAAAGCACCGATGTTTGCAGTGCACTAAGTTCACATGACTAACTCTGCACGTGAACAGAATGGCTCATTGTTGTGGATGTTAGCCAAGAGTGCAATCTTTCCTTCTCCATCAGCAATAAAGATTACAGTTTATCAACAGATATAATTTACAGTCAAGGGCAAAGTAATGCCATGTGCTGTGACTAACAAGAAGAGGTGTAATAACCTTCAGCATCTACACCGGTCAAAAGCTTAAAATAACCGAGCTGTTTTGAAAAAAGTCTCTTATGCGCAAAATACAGAAAAAATAGGAATATTATGAAATATTAGAGTTTAAAATAACTATTTTCTTTTTTTAAAATGTAATTTACTCCTATGATGCCAAACATAAAAAATCAGCAGTCATTACTCCAGTTTTCAGTGTCATGTGATGCTTCAGAACTCAATCTAATACTGCTTGATTATTACTGGTACAAAATTATTTATAATGTTTCTTATTGTTAATGTTGAAATCCGTTTTAAATCATGATTTTTTTTTTTGATGCATTGAAAATTCGAAAGAATAGCATTTATATGAAATAGATTAAGCTATTAACTCTGTTTATGCTGCAGAATTAATAATAATTAGCAAAAAATCAGGATCATGTGACACTGAAGAATGGAGTAATGGCTGCTAAAAAAAACTCAGCCATGACATCACAGAAATAAATGATATTTTAAAATACGTTCAAATAGAAAACAGTTATTTTATATTGGAATAATATTTCACAGTATTGCCGTTTTTATTGTGTTTTGATCACATAAATGCAGCCTTGGTGAGCAGAAAATGTTTTCTTTCAAAATCTTAATCGTTCCAAGTTTTTGACCATTAGTATTTGTTTGTTTGTTTGTTTTAAACTCATATTTTTACTAATATGGTGAATAGCTAAAGTATAAAAGTGTTGTAAATTCTAGTACAAACCATCCACATCATAATACAAATATTCAGATCTTCAGAAATCAGAAACTGAAATTAAACAAAAAAAAAATAAAAAGGTTAAAAAATGTATTGGCCTATGATCACGTCGTACATAACACCAGCAAGTTTTCTGTGTGTGTGAGAGGAAACTCTTCTCTTAAAAATAAAGGTCATATTTGCTGATAGACAACAAATTTCTAAGCTGGAATGTTTTTGCAGAAACGGCAGCGCAGGGGGAATGCCAGTGTGATATTTTAAGAGAGGAGTTTTTCTGAGTTCATTTAAACACTAAAATCTGGCAGATTTTAAAACCTATACAAATATATTTTCAAGAATTGGCATGCACAAGCAAAAATTATACACTTAAGTTCAGTCGTGCCTGTTGGATTCCAATGGTTTTCCCATATCTGTGATTTCAGTCACACAAATGCTTTACATTGGTCCCCTGAGGCAGATGTAATCTACTTTACTGCTTTATCTGCAGTTCATGGAGACACAACTGCTCACTGGCAAAATAGCTCGGTGCATCAAAAGGTAAATAACCAGCTTAGAGATCTCTTCTGAAACAGGACAACCCTTTTCTGCGTCGCTAAACATGAGGAAATCGTCTTGTATTTTGAATGCCACTTATCTGAAATATCATATGTTTGAATACAGAATTTATTGCGCCTTACAGACTCACATTTCTGAGGGATCCTTGGTAGAAATCCTCAGGGAATGTAGCTTTCTGCCTTCCTGTGCCTTCGGTCTTATAGGCAGTGACAACTCAGCGCTTGACAGGCGAGTGAGACAACCTGCCACAGCGCTCCGAGACCTTCCCAGGATGTCGAGCCCTTCTGGGGCTTAATCTCAGTATGGTGGGCCGCTTCTATGACAGCTTTTAATTCTCTCTGGGCAACATTCATCATGCACTGTCTGCTATGGGCGCTGGATCAAATGTACCCCAGGATATTCACATTCCAGCCAACGTGTCCACTTTACACCGTCACATATATTCATGGCTCTTTTATTCATGAGTTTGTTTGCCTTTTGTTAAGCCGCTCTCTCCCCTGTGCAGCGTCTGTCTGTGAGTGACAAGAGAGCGGCCGCTAGACCAGACTGCTCAGTGTAGCCCAAAATACACCAAAAAAGGATTACACATCAAATCATACAGCAAGACGTGATATTCATGGTGCACATTTCACTAAATATAATGATAGTTAGTTCTCTTTTATTTAAAAGGAAATCAATAGGCAAGATAATTGAAACATTAACTCACAGACTACTAATTAAACAGACGACATGTCAAACGTGAAAAGTAACTAGCTTTAACAGACTTATAATGAGAAGATAATATTGGGTTATTTTAACAGTAGTTGTTGGGGCAAATGTAGCAATAGAAAAAAAAAAAAAACCATTAAAATAATATGAAAATAATCCATTGTCTCTTTGTATATGCTTGTAAGGTGTACAGTATTGCTATAACACTTTTCAATTTTAGTTTAATTTTCTGATATCCTATGATTTTAGTCTTTTATCTCTAATAATGTTTAAATATATAATATGTCTTGTCTATGTCTATGTTTATTTCTTTCTTTTTTTAAAATCTACAGTTTATATTTCAAAATCATTGTATTTTTTTGTAAATTGCAGATTACTGTGTTTAATAACAAGCAAAAAAGCTCTCACTGACAGTCTAGGTATCTCTCATTCATGTTGTTTAAAGTGATCAAAACTTCAGGCAGCATTTTTTGGATATTCATAAACATTTTTTAAGAAAAATACACTTCTGTCCACTTGACGCAAAAAGAACATTTCTTGGCATGTGCTAAATAAGTGTCATCACTTTCAGCGTTTTGATAAAAAAAAAAAAAACAGCCAGAAAAGAATCAGATATATATAAACTGTAAAGACATGCTTAGCATGCTGTCTATTAAAAGAAAAGATATTCATCTGCAACTCTGAATTCTCCAGTCATTTTCCCAAATATTTCCAGTTTTTAATACGAGGACTATACAGCAAATCCATTTGTAAAACCTTAATCTTCCTCTGGAAGAAACGTTGTGAATAAGAATGTTGTTGTGGCTTAAACATTTCCAGTGAAATCCAATCAGGGACTTAACACAAAGCGTCTATCAGACTCGGAGGGCAGAGAGAGCTTTCAGGAAATTAAACTTATTTCAATGAAAAATTAAACGCTGTTCAAATCAGACCCTATTGAGGGGGCATTCAATGCGGGTGGGAGAGCGTTTGACATTTTTAATTAACTCAGGCTTTGTAGTAGCCCTGGGTTCATCACGAACCAGCAGTGTACCTCGGTAGTCGAGATGCAGCCTTTCAAAAGGGCAAAGCTTCAGACGTTTCAGTCAGAGCCCAACAACGCACATACAGAGATATCATGAGCTCTTCCCCAATAACCCTGCCCGCCTGACCTCGGGTGACCTTCCCGCTCTTTTTTTCCTGCCAGCTTCTACTGACTTCTGGTCCTCAAGTGTCAGTCTGAATAGAATTTTGTTGCCAGAGCAGAATTTAAGTCCATCTTCTCCCCTTGAGCTTTGGCTCAAGTTCGCACACACATGACACTCCGTCCTCAGCATGGGGAAATTAGGCCCTCATGAAAACACGAGTCGTCTTGCCACAATGTTCGCAACCCACACCATTTCTTATATGACCGCTCATTATTCACAATACAGCAAGCAGTGTTTGGAGTCCCTTTGACGTGCTTTGTTCTAAGCTCTGTGATCATAACCATATCACGATAGCTTGGCTTTTTAAACCATTTGTTCCCCTCTCATAAGTGTGCTTGGGTTCTGATGCTTAATGGTGAGATTAAATACTGTTGAATTTGTGTTTTGTTATATCCACTCTGATCTGATGCACATCAGAGCTGCAATTAAACCTTAAAACCAAAAGAGTTCTTCAGGGCTTCAGAGTTGAGAATAATATCATTTTAAAGTCATTTCTGTCTTTATTTAACCAACTCCACAGAAAGACTGGCTGATTACATGCTTGCTGATGTGGATTATAGATGAGACTGTAGAATATAATCAGTGCATATTTATGTCCCAGTGCGTCTGATTTCAATCTCTTTTATGTTGTTGGATCTTTGAATGTCTGGACCACATGTTTCCATGAAATGGGGAAATTATTTGCTTTATCCGCGGTGGTGGGAAAAAGTGTGCCGCTCTTGCTGCTTTTAAACAGCTGCTGGGTACAAAGAGAATATAATGAAAAGTACACAAAATCAGAATGTACACGCACTTTGTTGCTCCCACCGTCTTTAAATAGCACAAAGCTGGCACTGTATTTCGTGGATGGCGATGGTTGAAAACTTGCTATTAAAAAGTCATGGGAAAAACATAACCGTAAATAGTCACATGCAATTCTGAGGAAAGAGGCTGATTTTTAGAGAAAAACATGGTTTATCTTAGCTTCTCATCTATGGTGGAGTTTCAGCGGGTGTTATGGGTGCTCTCCGCCCACAGTCAATTACGTCCACGTGGCTTTGGAATATATACAGAAATATTCATTGGGAATAAATAGCTGTAGTAATTAAATGTCATGAGCAATTTTGCATATTTTCCATCAATTATCTCTTTACAGGTATTATACAGGGGGGACCAGGAGAGTTGTAACACTATTTGTTGTAACTATTTCATTTTATGGTGCTATTTTTACTCATTTTTGCTAATAAACCTACGTTTTTAAATCTGATATTCAAATATAAAGAGTTGTGGTTTTAAACCAACCCCCATCAAGCATTTCCTCTAAATCCACCCAGAGCATTTTAATTCAAAATGGGAAAAAATAATAAGATAAATATTATTCAGTTATAATTCATTTTTATTGCACTATTTATCCTAATTTCTCTTAAATCTACAGTTTTAAATCTATCATTCAAATATAAAGAGTTGTGTTTTTAAGCCATCCCACATCAAGCACTTCCCACAAATCCACATATTTCATTAGCATTCAAAGCATTTTAATTCATATTATAATACATATATATTATTCTAAATATTAGATATTATTTTAAAACGGCAAACAAGTTGGATGAATTATTTAACAATATTTTACAAAACACCGAGGTGAAAGTCAGTGTGCTGCCAGTTCTGTTATTTAATATGAATTAATCTGATCACAAATCAAATTATAACCCAGAAGTAATGTGAGGTTGTGAATTGTTTAATGTGTAAATGAGTTAGATGTTTATTTATGTTTCTAGACCATTTACACTGGAACCAAGCCTCTGCAACACCTGTTTATGATTCAATTTCCCAAAAACATTTGGTTTTTGCTTTTAAATTGATATAACTTACTTGTGCATACACTCCAGTGTCACTGTTCGGTAAATATCTTGCATGCCATCCATCGCTATACTTTCAGGCAAAGGGCTTCTGACTGTAGCAGTGACTGTGGTTGAAAAGTGGAACGTAATAACAGCATAGAGACCCTAAAAAGGAGCATGACAAGCAATTAAAGTGTTTATCAGCCAGTAGTCATCAGAAGTCCAAAAAAGGATTTATTTGCGTTACGAGAGCCGTGACAAACAAGCAGTGGAACAAAACCCTCATATGACATTTTCAGAACTCATTGTACGCCTATTGATCCATAGAAGATGGACAAATGACAGTCATTTTCTGCTTTGTTACTGGACTCCATCAGTTGTGCTCATTTGCTCTCATTTTGCTTCATGTCATCAATCACATACAATAGAAATCATTTTGTTTGATGGATTTGCTTTTTGCATCAATACATAGTCTAATAAGCGGCAGCCTGGTCTCGTAAATAAACAGTCTATGGAAACCTATTCACATTAAATGACTAATTATGAATGCCAATTGTTATAAACGCTCGGTAGTAATGAAAGAGCAGTGCGTAAATTTAAATGTGAACTTTATTTCAGTTCATCCTCAAGCTACATTCTAAGAGATAAAATGCTAAACATAAGGTACATATGACAATCAGCACAATCATTATGTTGTTTTCATGTGATGTAATCAAAGATTGTGCCACAAATGAGTGTTTATCAAAGAAGACATCTTTCAGGACACCAAGAAACAAAAACACAATATTGATTTTGTGCTGCCGTGATGTTTATCTTGGAGTCTAAATAGTCTTTACGTGCATGAAGGTGACTCAGAGCTGGATGGTAAGTGTAGCAGGCTGTGAATTCTGGGAAATACAATGTGATGTGCTTCAGCTGTTTGCCATTAACCCAGGCGCACCAACCTAGGAAGGTCACCTGACCTCTCCCGTGTTAAATAAAGGCCTGATGCTTTGAATAAATTGGTCAGATGAAGAGCAGGATTGCTGTGGCACAGCGTGAGCGTCACTGCATTGTGATACAATGACCCACGATGCCTGCGATTTATAGCACAGCTTTTTATTTAGTGATAAAAGCTGCGGTGATGGAAGGTGACAGCTTCTAGCACAGAAATAAATCACACAGAAAATGGAAGGCTTTCGCTTTGAGCCTGCATATAAAAAGTGTCATTTTGCATTATTGATCTCTTGGAAACTATGACCGGGATGATGGATGCCTAAATTTCTGTGAACCTGCATGGATTTGAAAAATATCAAGTGCATGCATTAGGGATATAAACATATGGGAAAGCGGGTTCAGTATTTCATTGCTTCTGACCACGATCAAGGTTATTGTTTTTTGGGTTTGGCAAATGTGCCTTCAAATATTGACGTATATGCATATGAAAGCATAAAGCTTGACAGAAAGAGGATGATGGCTTAATACAAGTGGGCAATAAAGCAAATACATTGCTGTAGCTACAAACCTTTAAAGTCAACTACAACCGAAGTTAAATGTTTCAGTCTTTACTAGATCACAGTAATCATCGTGTTCCAACAGCTGCTGGACTAAAATAATGTTTTATGCAATAAAACGACTCTTTGTTAACAAAGCGCCACCCGCATTTTACCCGTGTGCAAAAACCCAGTGTAGAAGTGTCTTTGAAGTTCGCTAGCGATTGTGCAAAAATAGCATAGCGTGACAAAAACAAACTCCCGTTAATATGCACTGTCTTATTCTGAATGCACCCACACTGCATTTTCATCTAACTGTGTGCGGTTTGAGCAGTCGGTGAATCTGAGGCCTCTGGAGTGCAGGCGTGTCAGTCTCCATCAACCGCAACATGCATGCCATTTCTGGGCATGAAAACCGCAGCTTACCCCCGGAGCCGCGACTTAGCTTGCCAAACAATACCTTACAGTTACACTCGCGCTTTTTAGCGTTCTTTTAATCATGACATCATGAGTATCGACTTCCTCTTCTGAAAAGGCGCCCAGATGCAGCTGCTCGTGTCACTCCACAAAGCAGACAAGTGCACACAGATGAGAGAGGAGCTTTGCCGCTTTGCCACAACAGCTACTTCATATTACAAGAATGAGAGACAAATGTTTGAAAGACTTTAATGAAACTGTCATTGTCGATGATCTATATCCAGCTGACGGTGTCGGGCTAATGCTCGGGAAATGTGTGCATGTTGCTAACAACACTTTCAGATGGTTTCCTGAGTGATGGCACTGCAGTATGTCGAAATCATGCTGGCTTTTATGAAGTCTCTTGGGTCGTATTACTCATGATAACTTGCATATGATTAAGGTGTATAATAATGTATCTTATCTTATTATGTCCTACAACTGTTTCTTTTGTTCCTTCAAAAGTGCTGATACATGCAGACAGAAAGCACAGAGACTTTTCACTGTATTTTGTGTGGGGTTTTTTATTTTATTTTTTTAGTGTGCTCCAGAAAAGCAGGGAACTCTTTCAGGAGGTTACACGTTACTCTGACTAGTATCTTTTTATGAACCAATTTGTTCAAAACACAGATTCATTCAGGAACGAAACAAGTGACTATAAGTCATACACAGCTTCTTAATGTCTATTTAACATCTGACAGGAAGGTCTTAGCTACTATTGCAGATGAGAAAACATGCAGATCCAATAGATGTCTAGACAATGCGCATTTGAATCATTGAATTTATTTGTTCAAAAACAGTGGTTGTTACTGAAATTGCCCTTATGCTCTCATTCCCTGTTCCCTACATTACTAATAATATAAGATTACTAAACATACAGTAGGCTACACAGAATGTATGACTAAAAATGAGAGACCCAATTTGGATACTAAGCAGGTAATTGCTGCAGATGCCATCTTCTGGTTCATTCAGCATGTCACTTATATAGCAGGTAAGTATAATTTGTTATTGAGGTGCATTATGGGATTGGATGAGTGCACTCGATAATATCCACTATGGTTTCGGACACCACTACAAATATCGCCTTTTATAAGGTGCACAATATAAAGGTACGATTTCAGACACAACAGTTCATGTTGTCATGTTGTAGCTTTGTTTATTTTCATTGATGGAGTAAAAAAATGTGAGTAACTGTCATTATTGTGTCTAAGATGTAAGTTACATTGAAAAATAATTATCATCATTTTAATGGAAAAAGACTATAGAGATGCTAAACAGTAAAAACCTGTTAAGTGGTTAACGAGATCTTAAAGGGTTAGTTCACCCAAAAATGAAAATTCTGTCATTAAATCATGTTGTTCCAAACCCGTAAGACCTTCGTTCATCTTCGGAACACAAATGAAGATATTTTTGATGGAATCCGAGGGCTCTCAGACCCTCCATAGACAGCAAGGATCCTACCACAATCAACGCACAGAAACGTAGCAAGGACATCAATAAAATAGTCTATGTGACATCAGGGGTTTAACCGTAATTTTACGAAGCTACGAGAATAATTTTTGTGCACAACGAAAACAATAATAACATAATTTATTCAGCAACCTCGAGTTACCATCTTCTGCCATTTTGTAGAGTACCCCAGAACGTAATCAACATAATCAGTGCTGTTTACGTTCAGTAGACAGCGTGTGCATGCTGAACGTAAACAGCGCTGATTACTTAATGACAGAATTTTCATTTTTGGGAGAACTAACCCTTTAAAAACATGGGACATTTAATGTAATTTTACAGTAAAATGCTGTTAAATGTACAGTACAACTGACTTTTTCCATTGAAATTATGTTTCTTCTTAGATTCAATTAATGAAATACAGTCAAACTAAAATTTATTCAGACACCTTCAACATTTCTCACATTTTATCATAGTTTACTTGCTAGTTTAGAAAATGGTAATAAAATATGACAAGAACAAATTAATCTTGATAATGTCAGATAACTTTGATAGACATGAATTACAATCAACCAAAATTTATTCAGCTGTTAAATTTAAGTACACAATTAGATAATACCAATTTAGGTCAACCAATTACCAAGCGATGCTTAATTTTGTTCAGTTTGTGGTGTAAAAAGATAACATTAGCAATTAAAGAAAAAACATGGTCAGGTCAAAGTGTCTGAATATTTTTTGATTCCAAATGTTACTGGTAGTCCACTATGTGAAGAATTTTTAGGTATAGAATGTCACAGTTCACTTTATTTTGCTACCCTCACTTACATTTATGAACTATAATGTCCCGCACCCACTAGTAAAAATAAATATAAAAAATTATATCTCGTGTTTGTATAATTTTTGGTTTGGTTTTCATACTTTTGTTAAATTTTACTGTAAATTTAAGGTCAATCTGTAAAACGTAAAATGTTCATACTGTATTTCTTTCATCTGCGGGGGTTTTTTTTTACAGTAAATTTCATGTTTTTTTTGTTTTGTTTTTTACAGCGTACTCAGTATTAACTTCTAGTTTAAAGAACTTGCACAAAATCAATATCAAACTTGCAAGTGTTTTGTTGGGCTGCGGTAGTAAATATGTCAGCTGTATAATAATGTTCCCACTTAAAACGTAGCATGTGTGGTGAACGCAAACCACAAATTTCAACGACCTTCAGCATTATTGTGTAGTTCTAAACCTGAGCCACGCATTCTCTAATTGCAACTCATGTCTGCAGGGACCGACTGTCAAACACATTTACAACACTGTCGTGAAGCAGCCTGTGCCATCTTTGAATTCTACATGCAAGCAATGTTATTTCTCTGAGGATGTAATGTCTCTAAAATGTTAGTCATACAGCATGGGTGGAAACCTTCATTACTCATTTTGCCTTATGAGCTTTCTGGCTCAGACCAAATAAGCTGTTACCAGCACCCCCTTCTCCAAAACGAGATACCCAGCTGTGTAGGGAGAGTAAAATGATAAAACCTGAATAAAAGATTGCTAGAAAGGAGAAGTAAAACATACATGCTACTATTTCAAGCCCAGCAAAGCTGATCGCACTTTGTTTCCTTTTAATTTCTAATGGCTCCATCTCCTGTGCTCTCTGGGGTGTGTCCAAATGCATAGAAACAGCCGTCTGCAAATCTGGGTCATACCAGCCCAGCCTTCACGGCCTTTACCAGAGCAGAACCCAGGGAGCATAGCAAACACAAACCATCCTGGAAGACATTTGAATGTTTTTTATAATTTTGCTCAGATTCAATCAACACATTTTATTACAAAAAACCCCGCACCCATGTCCTTGCTGTCAAACCGTTTCCCCCAGATTTGTGATTGCTTGAGTGGAGCATTGATGGATGCAATTTTTTACAGGCATCCCAGACATCCTTGGGGGTGCTTTATAGTGACAGTAAATGTGGCTTGGATATTGAAACGCAGCCTGCAATTCGCATGACAAGCTCCGATGCTCTCTGAATTGCTGTGCCTTATAGCTGTATTCAGTAAAACAGCATTATCTAAATACTCCTGTGACTTGGCTGTCTTCTTTTGAACTGGTTTTGCGGCGCATTTGTCAAGATATATATCGCAGCTGTTTTTACAGTAATTGTTAAAGGTATCCTTATAGAAAAAAACCCTAAAGGAATTTTATGAAAAACTAAGGTGATTAAGAAACTACGTGGGAAATATATGTGCTTTAAAATACAAAAAATAGAAGAGGCATCATACAGATAATTTTATCCCGATACACTATATATGTGTTCAAAAATATTTTGTGTTATGCTGTAATCTTATGATTATATGAAAATTATTTTTCAAAGTTGTAAATAAATCTGTATTGGAGGATGTTCTACCATTTCAGTTTTTCTACCTCACAATTTCATATTAAATGTGTTACTTTGCCAATTCTTTGTAATAGTTTGTGAAATTTACTTGAAATTTCTGAGTAAAAACATTTTTTTTTTCAGTGTAGGATTTATTTGGGATTTTCTTACTAAGGTAAAGTTTATTAAAACTATGACTATATATATACATTTGATAAATATTCTAATGTAAAATATTCCATGTCAGAGCTGCGTTAGAATGTTTCAGTAACCAGATCACTTTTCCGTTGTCCAGAGAGTAGTTTCTAATAATAAAACAGCCCAATTGTTACCTCAGTCAGTCAATAGAAATTAAATACGAGTTTTCCTACAATACATAGTGCAGTCCATTTCAAAGCATTAACACTGTGAAAGACGTTAGTGGAACAGGAGAACAGTGGTTGTCCTGACAAACCAGCTTTATAGAACTATAAAACGCACTTGTACTCAACTGTGAAGCCTCACTGGAGAAGAGTTACAGCACAGCTTCAATTCATAAAATGACTTTCATTGAATTCTGGCTTACCAAAAGTGACGTCACAAGGTTTATATGCTCTCCTTTTCAACACAATGCAGTAATCCTACCAGCAGCCATTTCAGTGGACTCATGCTGGGTAGCTGTAAAATGGAGAACGACCATATATTGAGAGCTGATGGGAAACCAATTTTCTTTTTCTCGCGGGAACATATTTCACGTGGTTCTGGTACCACAAAATGCTTTGAAAATTGTCTTGAAAATAATAAGCAGATAAAAAAGTTGTCCTAGAAAACCTGAGGGATCATGGAAATGGTCAGCAATGCTGTGAACACCAGTGCCTTCATTCAATACTGTTAGACACTCCCTTGCCCAGATTGAAAAAAAAGAAAACACCTGATCTGAAATCCAATCCCATATTGAGTGCATGTGTAAGTGAAAATTGAGGTCATGCTAATCTGTACCTCTGTCTCTTTCTGTCAAATCATAATCCAATCCATAACCTGCCACCGAAGCCATATAAAAGTAAATGCATAATCCTATATAAGCCTGGGTTTTCACCAAAAGCCTGTAAACTACAGCTAATGTTTTGTGTGTTATAAAAAAAGGAGTTCATAAGTGATATCCCAAATCAAGGTTGTACCACTTTTAACCGTCAAAAAGGTTTAGCATGCAAATGCATGAATGGGACCTGAATTATAATCATGACACTCAATTTGTATTCAGGACCATACAACACAATCATAATCCTGATTGCATTTGCTGCTCAAAGTGGATCTTTTGCCAGCGCTTATCTCCTAATCCAGAAGTAGAAAGACAGGATGTGACGCTTAGAGAAAAAAAAAGATCAAAAAAGAGAAAAGAAAACAGAACCAGCATGTGGTCTTTAGAGTGATTCCTCTGTTACTTCTGTCACTGTGAAATCAAAGAGTAAAAATGCAGTGTCAATCACTTTCTGGAATATCTCTGAAGCAACAAATTAATTTGTATCACTGTCTTGGAAACTGCCTTTGCAGTTAATACATTTATTGTGGTTTTCATTTTATTACATATTAAATGAATTGTTCCCCCAAAATGAAAATTTGCTTAATATTTACTCACTTTCAGGCCATCCAGATATAGATGAGTTTGTTTCTTCATGAGAACAGATTTTGGAGAAATTTAGCATTACAGCACTTGCTCATCAATGGATCCTCTGCAGTGAATGGGTGCCGCCAGTCCAAACAGCTGATAAATATATCACAATAATCCACAAGTAATCCACACGACTCCAGTCCAACAATTAACATCTTGTGAACCAGAAACCAGACCAGAAAAAAACCAGAAAGCTGCATGTCCATGATTTAGATATTTTTAACTTCAAAAAGTTGCTTCCGGATAAGAATAAGTACACTATCCATAATATTGCATTCTCCGTTGAAAAACTCCCTGTTGTCCACTCACATCAAAATCCACCGTCATATATTGCTTTAGCTTGATCTGTGCATAAATTTCTTTCCTGATTCAGACAATACAACTTTGTATTCCTTTCATTTTAAAGGAAATCCTGAAATAAAAATAACCAAGTATTGCTGATAACCACCATGTCTTTTTGATGTTCTTCGCATAAGATGCTGGTTTGTTTCAAATAAGCAGTAACCAGCATAAACTAGCCTGGACCAGCATGGAAATTCATGCTAAGTTGGTCTATTCAGCAGGGAAAACTTGGCTGATAACATCATACATTAAGCTTGTGTAGAACAGGATGATGTTAAGTGATACTTCTAGTTCTTAAACAATGTGTTTTTGTCTTCAGTTTCAGCTGCATCTGTCCTTCTCAGTGTTTCTCCTGCTCTCTGAGTCATCTCTAGTGTAGCCACATTAGCACCTTCACAGTCAAGTCCGACTCTTAGCACTGTCTGGAGCAGCTGTGTCAAATGTAATCTTCCCAGTCTGATCATTACAGTCCCTGTATCCCTGCCATTAACTGGGTCATGGTAATTCAGACACCCACAAGTGGCTATTACAAGAGCCTTGACTGTACGATAACTTGAAACCAGCCAACATGGAAATGAATGTGCTGCTAGAACAGAACCTACAACATGAGCACCCCATCTGCTGGCCGAGTCGAAAATGACCCTGTTACTGCATCCTAATTTGCATACTATTTGTCCTAATCAACATGCAAGATTAGAATTTGTGTGTTGTACATCATAGTAAAGCAATTATATGTAAAAAAAAAAAAAAAAAAAAAAAATTGGCTTCTGTTTCTTTCCCATGCTTCCCCCAATCATTTGTTCTGGGAGTATGCAAGTTTGGTGAGGGGATACGAAATTCTGCAAAAACTGAGGATTGCTTTACGGCAGCAACAAATGCACATGTAATGCTATAAATGAGCAATATCACACTTGTAGCTGTGTGATATTCCTCTATATTAGCATCGTGCTTATATAGAGCGATATCACATGACTAGGAGTGTGATATTGCATTTATACAACAGTTCGATGGCACAAGTGTATAAATAAATAAAAAACAACCATGGAGTGTCTTCGAACAAACAAAAACAAAAACCTTTTGTGTGTGGAACTACTTCCTTGCGCCATCGCTTCAAATCTCAAATTGACAGTTTAACAGATGAGCCCAAGCCTCCGTTATTAATTTGAAAACAACTTTTTGGAACTAGAAACAAAGCATCTTACAAGGTGTTGTTGAAAGATAAAATAATATCCTTGTTTACAAAAATAAATTCTCACCTTTATGTAGTTCTGAACACAAATATAAAAGATAAAACCTGAGAGGTTTCTGTCACACCATTGAAAGTCCAGCTAACCAAAACATCCAAAAAATGTCATAAAGGTGAATCCAAATGAATCGAGCAGTTTAATCCAAGTATGCGTGTTAAATATTGTTTAGGTGTAAATAAAAGTCTAAATTAAATATGTTCATCATATAAAGCACTCATGTTTGTTTAAAGGATCTGGACTTGGGACAACATAAGGGTGAGTAAACGATGACAGAATTCTTGAGAGTTTGAGTGAACTTTAAATGGAAACAGTCTTTTCGCAGTTTTATGTTTCAGTATGTTCTTATTACTGATGCAATGTACATAGTTTAGAAATATACATGCTGGTAAAATGATGTTTTATTGCAATGCAGAGTAAATAAATAATAAAAAAGAAAGTATAAAACAATAAATTTATGCTTTTAAAAAGTAATTTTTTAAAATTTAGTCAACATAAATTGTTTGAATATGTAATTTGTTGCTGAATTAGTTCCTTATATGATGATCATTAGATATATATCAATATAAAATGGGAGTTGTCAGTACACTTGCTGGCTAAGAAGGCATAAATCAGAAGATTGGGGCCACAGTGTCTGGCATGTCATTAAACATTCAACACTGTCTCGATTAGAGGTCTCACAGCGGGGAAAAATTGTAGTGCGATGGTATGATGTTCACGATCTGCTCCATTCCTTGAGAGTGCACCTCTTTGTAATCAGTATGTCTGTCACGGCTGAGACTCTCGCTCTGACATACTCACCATTTAAACCATTCACATGTCTTTTTCATGAGTTTAACCTTCAAGCAAAATAACTCCATTGCCTGTGTACATTTTTATTGGACCGTCCCTGGCGGAAAGTAACACATACACATCTAGTATTTGCTTGAGTGTGCTGACACTTGTGCTAGATGAAACAGCTATCAGATACTGTGCAGCCGCGAGTATGTATGTGTCAGAGGAAGTGTATGAATGCAACCTTGGCGATGTCCTTGACTCGCTGAGAAGCTCGCTACAAAGAACAAGAATATTCCAGCACAGACGGCATGGGAACACAAATGAAAATCCCATACTTTCCCAAGGGAGGAACTCTTGACAAGCACATTTAGAGATACTGTTGGGTTTTAGCTAAGAAACATAATAAACTAGATGAGTGGTCAAAACAACAATGACAACAATGATAAGTCAAAGAGACAGATGACAGTTTTTCAACTGTAACAGTGTGATTTAGAAATGAGTTATTTCACTGCTTTGGAATACTTGGAATACTCAGTTGTGACATTCAGCAGTCAGATATATAATACTCACCATCGTATATATAATATAATATATACAGTGGGGAAACAATTATTTGATCCCCTGCTGATTTTGTACGTTTGCCCACCGACAAAGAAATGATCAGACTATAATTTTAATGGTAGGTTTATTTGAACAGTGAGAGACTGTTTTTTAACAACAAAAAAATCCAGAAAAACGCATTTAAAAAAAAAGTGCATTTTAATGAGTGAAATAAGTATTTGATCCCCTATCAGTCAGCAAGATTTCTGGCTCCCATCTGTCTTTTATACAGGTAAGGAGCTGAGATTATCTCAGTTTGTTACCTGTATAAAAGACATCCGTCCACAAAAGCAATCAATCAATCAGATTCCAAACTCTCCACCATGGCCAAGACCGAAGAGCTGTCCAAGGATGTCAGGGACAAGATTGTAGACCTGCACAAGGCTGGAATTGGCTACAAGACCATCGCCAAGCAGCTTGGTGAGAAGGTGACAACAGTTGTTGCGATTATTCCCAAATGGAAGAAACACAAAATAACTGTCAATCTCCCTCGGTCTGGGGCTCCATGCAAGATCTCACCTCGTGGAGTTTCACTGATCATGAGAACGGTGAGAATCAGCCCAGAACCACACGGGAGGATCTTGTCAATGATCTCAAAGCAGCTGGGACCATAGTCACCAAGAAAACAACTGGTAATACACTACGCTGTGAAGGACTGAAATCCTGCAGTGCCCGCAAGGTCCCCCTGCTCAAGAAGCACACGTACAGCCTGTCTGAAGTTTGCCAATGATTCAGAGGAGAACTGGGTGAAAGTGTTGTGGTCAGATGAGACCAAAATCCAGCTCTTTGTCATCAACTCAACTCGCCGTGTTTGGAGGAGGAATGCTGCCTATGACCCCAAGAACACCATCCCCACCGTCAAACATGGAGGTGGAAACATTATGCTTTGGGGGTGTTTTTCTGCTAAGGGGACGGGACAACTGCACCGCATCAAAGGGATGATGGACGAGGCCATGTATCGTCAGGGCCAGGGCATTGAAATGGGTCGTGGATGGTTATTCCAGCATGACAATGACCCAAAACACACGGCCAAGGCATCAAAGGAGTGGCTCAAGAAGAAGCACATTAAGGTCCTGGAGTGACCTAGCCAGTCTCCAGACCTTCAGGGAGCTGAAGGTTCGAGTTGCCAAACATCAGCCTCGAAACCTTAATGACTTGGAGAGGATCTGCAAAGAGGAAACGTCTACAAGAAATGTCTGGCCTCTGTGATTGCCAACAAGGGTTTTGCCACCACTAAGTCATGTTTTGCGAAGGGGTCAAATACTTATTTGACTCATTAAAATGCAAATCAATTTATAAATTTTTTGAAATGCATTTTTTCTGTTGTTATTCTGTCTCTCACTGTTCAAATAAACCTACCATTAAAATTATAGACTGATCATTTCTTTGTCAGTGGGCAAACATTCAAAATCAGCAGGGGATCAAATAATCCCCCCCCCCCCCACTGTGTGTTACGGTGCACACAGCAGGGAGGAACGAGGAAGACGGACACGAGGAGTAACTTCAAAATAATAGTCTTTAATCATGACATCAGGGCAGGGCAAGACAAGGCAAGGTTTACACAGACAGGAACACCGGGGAATAATGAGTAGACCAGACAAAAGCTAACTAAACAGGCAGAAACTAAATACACATGACAATAACTGATAATTACTAAAACACAGCTGGACAAGACTTAACTAATAATCACACTTAACAAGGACCGGAACAAGACCAAATAAGGACACAAGAGGCGGGAACACATGACACACACGACAGAGGACGTAACACTGTGTGTGTGTATATATATATATATATATATATATAGCAAAAAGAATACTGCAGCAGTACTATAGTGATGATTTCTTAAATAAATTAATACCTTTATTTAGCAAGGATGCATTAAATTAATCAAAAGTGAAAGAAAATAAATTTCTAACATTACAAAATTTCTGATTGAAATAAATTCTGTTCTTTTGAACTTTCTATTCATAAAAGAATCCTAACTAAAATGTTTCATGGTTTCCACAAAAATATTAAGCAGCAAAGCACTGATAATAAGAAATGTCTTTAGAATGACTTCTGAAGGATCATGTGACACTGAGAACTGGAGTAACTATGCTGAAAATTCAGCTTTGCCATCACAGGAATAAATTATATTTAAAATAAAAAGTAGAAAACAGTTTAAATTGTAATATATAATATTTTTCACAATATAACTATTTTTACTGTATTTTTGATCAAATAAATGCAGCCTCGGTGAGCAGAAGAGACTTTAAAAAACATTTAAAAACACTTTTGAATAGTTTCAAGTCAAGCCAATGTTTCATTTAAATATGAAATGTACTTTCCGGATAACCACTCAAGGTCAGTCCAAAGAGCCATAAAGTTACAGTACCTGTCTGACATTGTTCTATTGGTGTATATCTAGTGTAGAGGACAGCGAGCAAAGTGGGATTATAACAAAAGATAAAATATGATTCCCAGTGATGAATTGGATGTCAGTTGGCACATCCTGGCCCGTTTAACTTTCGCAGAGTTGATCCATCTCCTCTCGAGTTTTGGAGGCTGCTCAAAATACAGCGCTAGAGAACTAGAGCAGAGTGAAAAATGTTCAGGAACTGTACTATTAGACACCAGAAACCCTCCAGCGGCTAAACCAAAATTAGAAACCTCATTGTGACCGAGACTACACCCTATTTTAATTCTCTATGGAGTTAATTAGGCCAGCGTGGTTACAACACTACTATACATAATGGTTCCACACTACTCTTCTCAGGTGGTTTTGTGAAAACAGGGGCGTGTGGGAAAATGATAGCAGATAAATCCTCACACACGACAAATTCTTGTTATTTTATACTTGAGGGAAAGTCAGATTGTGGTGTAATAGCATTGTAATAATAGCATACTATTTTATTTTTCACAGACTGAGGTAACTGCATTTAAAAATATTTAAAATATTAATACAAAATTATACAAAAATATATTGTGTGCCTGTATAAGATGTTTTTTTTTTTTTTTTTTTTTTTTCATTATTATTATTATTTTGTCTAGATTATTTATTAGATAGAATATTATTATTTTGTGGTATTTAATTGGAATATAGCCTAGTGGTTAATACATAATATAGGCAGTATATATAATAAAATGTATTCCATAATATGAATAGAACTCATTTTATATGTCTATGCATATTTTTATATAATGAACAGGTTAATGGTTAATGCAATGTTTTGACACAGTGAGATGTGGTGTCGTATGTGTGACACAAGTTTGAGCCCGGTTCTTTTTTTCTGGTCCATATTATATCTTGTCTTTTCTCTACTATGCCTGTCAATATGTTGCTATTTGAAACCCCAGTAGAGTCAATTCATGAACTGGAGAGGGACTGGGATCTCCCATCACCATCATGCCCTTGAGCAGCCTCGGGTTGCCCCAGGGTGACCGTCCATACAGTAAAAGTCCTGCATATGACTAAAATATTTTAAAAGTATGAAAATAAGCCCTTCCTGCTGCATGCAATTAAAACCTAATAATGTGACTGCTGTTATTATATTCAGTAAAAAATAATTGGGTGAGGGCTAATACCAACCCAGCAGTTTTTCCATGAATGTATTAACTAAGAATAGGTCAGATAAATTAGGAGGAAATCTGTACCGTGCCTGCTATCCAGGCAGAAAGGGATCGACTGCCTAGAATTTGATTGCCTATTGCATTGCTATTCTTACAAAGTAGCTGTACATTTTCTGGTGATTTAATGGGTTTTGGTGTTTGCTGATTAGCCCACCATCCTCGTGTTACCTCCCCACATCTCCACAATCCTCTTCCGTTAAACATCGTCAATCATCTTCTCTCTGTTAGTCCGAGGACGTGGCCAGCATTCGGCATAAACTGTAGTTTTAGATGTAAATATATTAAGTAATCATTTGTATTTAAGATTTGTTTGTAAACCGAAATGTAACACATGTTAAATTGTCTCGCTCTCTCTGTTGTGCCACTAGCAACCCCAAATAATAAAAAAAAAATACTATAGAAAGCAGTGTTTGTCAAGACCAGCTGTGTAGCAGCGACATCTGCTGTCTTGACAATGTTACTTTGTCCTAATATTATATAGAAGGCGCTAAAAGAGAGAGAGGGAGAAATAAAAAAATAAATAAACTGCACAAAATGTCCCCACTATCTAAATCACTAATCACTGAAGTAAGTCTTGAGAAATCTTATGTCTAAAAGCAGCTGTCTGCCAATTTTGGGTCGGGCTGTTGGCCGAGTAGTATTTGAGAGCCTATATCCATGTTTGGGAGTATTAATAAATGTTTGGGTACATTCCCGTTTGATGCGGAATATAGGCTAGAAATCGATAGTTAGGATATAAAACAATGAGAATGATTGGATTTGTGAACTGAAAAGTCAAACTCGAAACTGTTCCTATGCCAGGTGATGTAATTGTGTGGAAATATGCTAACTTCATAACATTTGCATCATTTACAAACATCTACAGTTGCAAGATACAATCAGGTTTATTAAATATCACAACTAATCTCTCATGTAAGGATCCCAATTGAAAATGGGTTTCTGTTTCTGTGAAGGCATACAGAAGACCTAATAGCTGTCATACACCCTAAAAGATAACTTAATTGAAAAAGAGAAAGGAAAAAGGCAGGAACCTTTACAAAAGAGCCTTTATTTAGAGACGTTTACATTCATTTAGTTTTAGCAAAAAGGTCCAGTATCCATATTGCACTCAAAAGATTATGGTTTTCTTTTCGGCAAATCCCTTTTACATGCATCTAGACATAAATGACCCTCATTTAGTACAGTTCATCGATCCTGTCAGAATGTAGGCCTACTCATAAACGTTCATGTTTGTCTGTCATATCATATACAGCACCACAGAATGTGGAGTCAGATTTTAGACCAGGAGAAACAGCAAACTTATTCACTCCAGCTTTATCATCACACAGCTAATGTTTGGCACCTTAACGAACGCACCAAAGAACTTTTGGCAACATGAAAAAACACTCTCAGAGAACAAGAAAAGGCAACACAACTAAGCACACATATAACTCTTTACAGTGTCGAAGCTTGTTTCTTCATCCCTTTGACTACATTCACAGGCACACAGCATTGCAGGTGGGCCAAAAGAAGCCTGCAGCAGAGGTCTGATTTATGGTAACTGCGGAGTTGCTACACAGAGTGGCAAAGGTGCCACCTGATGAGATTGATGACAGGAACAGACGTGGTTTTTTGGCTTGGACAAGGGTACTAGTACCCCTGGGTAAAGTTATAGCCGGTCTCTGAGTGGAGGCTGGAGCCTGAAGCGGTAAAACTGTAGGCAGCATAGGCGACCACAGAGCCCAACATCAGTCCAGACATGTAGGACACAGTCATTATGTTCCCTGCGGAGAAAAAATCACATGAACTCAAGTTAATGACTGCATCTCTAGAGAAGAGATTATAAATGCATCCTTCTGAAGGTTTAGGCTTACATACAAGCACCTGTTCATCTGCATAGACTTGTGCATTTATACTCTATGAATCTAAATGGGGTGATAGATTTACCTGCTAGTTCCCTCTGCTCAGGTGCCACCTTGCCTGCGGCATGAATCATGGGAACACTGCCAAAATAGCCATTAGTGATGCCCATGAGGAGAGAGAAGATGCAAGGCCATGCTGGATGGCTAAAGGTGGGCTTCTGAGCTGGATACACACACATGATGAACAGAGGGATGAAAACTACTCGCACACAAGAGCAGAAGAGAAGACGAGTCCCGTTCCATTCATACGGCACGGCTGCCACGATCTAGACACAAAGAAGAGACAAAGTTAAGTGTCAAATTACTTCAAAGAATGTAGAAGTTGACATATAATCCATAATGTCATAATGCCAGTGAACATACTTTGCCCACAAAGTCGGATATGTTGAAGATGGCCATGATCAGGATGGGCAGCCATTCCCCCAGTGTGGCATTCCTGATCTCTGACTCCAGTCCAGGAAAAAGACACAGCGTGATGAAGTAAGTGACGGCAATAGACAGCATGTAGGTCCAGATCACACGGGCAACCACATATCGATGCAGGATCATGTCTGCAAAAAAGAAAGGGTCACTGTTTGATTAACCAATAACGTGACTTTAAAAAAAGAAAAAAAAGAAGAGAAATTAAAGGGATAGTTCACCCAAAAATGAAAATGTGATGTTTATCTGCTTACCCCAAGGCATCTAGGTGACTTTGTTTATTCAGTAGAACACAAACAAAGATTTTTAACTCAAACCACTGCAGTCTGTCAGTCATATAAAGGCAGTCAATGGGACCCACGGCTTTGAGAATAAAAAAAACATACACAGACAAAACCATTGACTGCCATTATATGACTGACAGACTGCAATGGTTTGAGTTAAAAATCTTCATTTGTGTTCTACTGAAGAAACAAAGTCAGCTACATCTTGGATGCCTTGGGGTAAGTAGATAAACATCAAATTTTCATTTTTGAGTGAACTATCCCTTTAATACTTTACTACAGGAAGGATGCATCAAAAACAACATTAAAGACTTTCATACTGTTACAAAAAGTCAATTTCACATGAATGTGTTCTTTTGAAATTTCTATTCATCAAAGAAAAAGATGTATCATGGGTTCTGCAAACATAATGAGAATGAGAATGAGAAATATTTCTTAAGCAGCAAATCAGCAGATCAGAATGATTTCTGAAGGATCCTGTGACACTGAAGCCTGGAGTAATGATTTCATTGTGTGATTTTACTCTAATATTATTGTGTATTATATATTTTCCATATTTACGTATTATATAGTTGCATTTTGTATATTTTTAAAATATGCATTATGTATTCTATTTTATGTGTATATTATATAATTAATTAATTAATAATAATAATAATATTTTCAAACTCAAACTTCTGAAAGGCAATGTTCATACAAATACTTGATTATTAGGAATGCAAGGTAACTTATCTGAAAATAAACAAAACAATAATTTAATAATAATTAATTTATTCAATTTCATAGTGTGATTTAATTTTCATATAATTGTGTGTTATATATATTTTTATATTTATATATTTTACATTTTTCATATTTTTTTTTCCAACTTTAAACATTTGAATACAAATACTTGATTATTAGGAATGCGCGGGAACTTATTATTATCTGAAAATACACAGCATAAATGAAATAACATTAATGTATAATTTTGCAGATCTCATAATGAATATCTTTAGACAAAATTGTATAAAACTTTTAGTATCGAAAATATCAACCATATCATGAAAATGATTACTGATTTACTGATATCAGCTAGAATTGTAATACTGATGCACTGCTAAACCATCATTTCTTTGTTAATAAGGAATAATATAGAAAATACTGTATTATAAATGAGATCACACCTTTGACGCCTGGCCATCTCTGTTTAATCTTTGGTTTGGGCACATCAAACCTTACGTAAGTGATTCCTCCAGCAAAATCTGTGCAGCCGTCTTCAGCTGGGGAAGAGCCCACTGCGCCATTACCCTTGAAAACAGACAGGACATCTGAACAATTCATATTGAAAACATTATATATCCATTTAGGACAGTGGAGTGACTATCAATACATATATATATATATATATATATATATATTTTTTTTTTTTTTCAGTTCAATACAGCAAAAACCTTGCATTTTTTGATGTAACAAAAAAAAAAAAACACACACATCAGAAGCAGTGACCATATCAAGCAGGTCACTGTGACTTTGTAAGAGCGTGCTGTGCATTCAGATATTGTAATGCTTTTCTTGATGAACTAGCATTTCTGCAGGGCCTGCTTGAGGAGGGCCATTACTTGATTAAGTGTTAGGCTGAGCTAGTAAAACCACTCTCCTTAATTTGCTGAGAATAAAACAAGAGCATTCAGGTCTCACGGAAGCACAGACGAGGAACTGCTCAGGAGAACTACACCCTCAGAGTAAGGCTCCAGCATAAACTAGCATTCAATAAATAAAAAATAAATAGGCAACAATGAACAGTAAGAATCTTTACGATACAAAAATATCTCTTTCTGAGGTATTTTGTCTTTGCTAGATTAAATTCCAGTCTTTAGTCCAAAAATCTTAAAGCAAATTGTACTGGATTGTACTGGATTTTTTCATCATAATTTAAATCTGAACCACTTCTAAATACCCCTAATGAACCCTCTTCACTTTTTGGGGTTCTCATAATTTGGGTAACCTTCTATAGTGAGTAATTTTAGCTATAGCAAAAGAAAAAGAAAAAATCCATGATAGAATTTCTATGACTGTGATAACCTCTGAATTTCTGGACTAAGATGAAGAAATCTTGAGAGGAGGAACAGCTGAGTGCTTAGTCTGTCAGCCACAGGAAAAACATGAGGTTTATCTGAAGTGCCTTCATATATTACTCCACCCAAACTGTCTGTGTTTGAGTGAGCACTTAAATCATGCTCTCCCTGTGTCCTTCTCAGGGCCGCTGAGAGCACAGTCATCGAGAGCACTGACCAGCACAAATGAAATGGAGTTATGGGAGAATTTAGAGAAAACACAGCTGAGTATGCGTAACTAAAACTTTTTCACAGTCCAGCTAAATGAAAGAGCTTTGCAATTTGACATTCCAATGAATTTCGTCACACATTTCCAACAGAGCGTGATAATCCGACTGATTTATTTAATTACAAATGGATGTCTAAACCATATAGCAGGGAGCAAAATGTTGTTGAATTTACACAGCATTTTTGAAGACTTTTGCCTGCAAAAGCTGATGTTGGGCTTGGCAACACAATGCAAAAGTATGAGACAGCTAAAGCACTTTTACTATTCTAGACACCTTAATAACATATGATTGGGTAACTCGGTAACACTTCAGTATTAGGAACAATTCTCACTATTAACTACATTTACATTTACATTTACATTTATGCATTTAGCAGACGCTTTTATCCAAAGCGACTTACATTGCATTCAAGGTACAGTTTTTTTTTGTTTTTTTTTACATTTTTATCAGCTCTTAACAAAATATCAGCTCTTAACAAAATAACTAGTTGCTTATTATTAGCATGCCTGTTATTAACATATTGGCTATTTAGTACTTAGCACGTATTCTGCACGACCATATTCTACATCCCTAATCCTAAACTTAACAACTATCTTACTAACTATTCATAAGCAGCAAATTAGGAGTTAAATGAGGCAAAAGTCATAGTTAATGGTTTGTTAATAGTGAGAATTGGGCCTTAAAATAAAGTGTGACCTGTAACTCTTGTGCAGCTCATTTTAGGAAACGTGTGCTGAATTTCTATTTTGGATATTTTTCAGGTATAGATTTCATTGTTAGAATAATTAGTGTACTTGAGACAATGGCAGGAAGAGCATGCTTAAAATGAAAATTCACTGAAATTTATTACTATTTATATAAAATATCTACATATTATTTGTGTATTATATATTTTTCATATTTATATATTTTTATAATTGCATTTTTATATTTTTAAAAACTACATTAATTATGGATTATATCTTTTATATTTGTATATTATATAATTAACAATAATAATAATGTTTAATAAATCCAATAATATTTCTATAATTTTATTTATATTGTGCATCATTGCAAATCAAGCTGTAATTTTGTCAAATTATGCAAAAAGAAAGAAATTGTTATTTAAGTGTATGCATCAGAATTCATAAAATACTTTCTTTCTTCTGCCGAATACATTTTACACACAAGATATTTTAGAAGATTGTTGACATTTTTGAAATGATGAGAAAATGACATTTGTTTCTTCAGAAAAACGATGGAATCACTTTTGGCGAAAGACCGTGAATAGGTTCATAATGATATGCCCTTCTCACATTTGGCATGCAAAACTTACAAATCTTACTTCTTCTGTAATGACATCATGGTGGACCTGGTACTGGGTCCCGTTTTGTGAGTGGTCTTTGGCGTGGGACAGGCCCTGTCGTGCCAGACCCGTGTAGTACTGGACAAAGCGTGTCCTTCGCACCAGGACGTGCAGGACAAAACACAGTAGCACCATACAGATGGAAATGACGAAGAAGATGATGGTGTTCTTCCTCTCGTTTTTGATCAGCAGTTTGGTGAAGATACGACTGAGTGAAATGATCACTCCTGCCGTGCCTATACAGAAAAAACAAAAACAAAGAATGAGAATCTTGTTTTTGCATTTTACCCAAGCGTCATGGGTTTTCATGACCACATCTGATAGCAAAAAGCCTCTTACTCTCTCCGGTCATCACACCCTGTGTGTAGCGCTTGGGAAGCATCCCCATGTATCCATAGAAACTGGACTGCTGCACTGGAGACGCAATAGGATGAAAAACTGTTATGGCTGGAAATGGCTGACAACACAATGTGAGCCTGAAAGAAGGATAGTCACTCCCAACAAGCTTGTTGCGGTCATGATGGCTTTGGAAAGAAAAGTATGAACAAATACCTGTACATCCAAAGGCCACAGTACCCATAGACATCAGATTGATGACGTACGACTGCTTCGTGGTGAACCTCTCCAGCCACAAATCAAAAATGGTGACAAAAAGCAGAGGTCCAAGTGCAAAGAGGTAACCTACAAGAGATGAACTTGGATGTAAACAAATTTTGAGATAGCATAACTAAAGGCTGGAATACACTACACAACTTTTAAAATCGAAACATACACTTACAGACTTTGTAAATAGTGACAGAGGGAAAAACTGTCCATCATATGACTGATGATCACACACTACCAGACTTTAAAGTCATTAAAAAAAAAAATGCATTGAAAGTCTGCAGGATTGGTGTAGGATTGAAAACAATTTTCATTCAGAAATTACTAGTAAATTTCACAAATGATTGGAAAGAAATTAAAAGTAACATGGAAATTTTAAAGACTGAAATAGTATTTACTTTTGGGGGGAAAAAAAGAAAAAAAGTGTGTTTGCAAACAATATCATATACTATTTGCATTTGCAATTACATATACTATCATATACTCATGTCGTTCACCCTCATGACATTTTCTTCTATGGGACATTATATTTTATACTTCTATGGAACAAGATATTTTATAAAATGTCTGTGTTTTTGTCCATGTAATATAACCCATAATGGGGTCCAAAACAACACTGGACTCCACTGACTAACATTGTATGGAAAATATATTTTCAGTGATTATCTTTTCCACAGACGAAAGAAAGTCATACAGGTCAGCATGAGGGTGAGTAAATGATGACAGAATTGTTATTTTTGGGTGAAATATCCCTTTAAAAGCATTAAATTGACATATTTTCCCCTGTTTGCTGCTTTTCACGCCGCAGTACTTGATGGTTGCTAGTAAAGGGTTTGGGGCTGTATGTATTTTTGTGTGTCATCAGTCAATCAGTATTGTTGTGGTGTAATTTTCCTGTGTTCATCTGCTGTTTGGGTTATATGTAAGCCATCCTCTGAGTGCGTATTCAGCAGTATTTGGTGAGTGTTGTTCCTCAGGTTGAGATGAGTGATGCAGCTGTCAGACTGGACTGCCGCCCCTCCTCCTTCTCCCCTCAGGCCAGCAGCTCTGTCAGGTCAATCAGCAGCCTCCTCCCCCATCCCTTTGTGCTTTACTGTCTGTCTGCCTGCTCTAAATAAACACACTCACCCACAGTGATCCTGGTGTGCAGGCTCAGCATCTCCACCAGGACATTGTTTAGGATCACAGCCACTAAGGCCACGAGTATATATGTTAAACCCATGTCAAACACAATGGATGTTCCTGAAAGACACAGACGACAAAGAGAAAATGACCTCAAAGTTTATTGCAATTTTTTTTTTTACTATAATACAGGAACCATAAGTAATGCTCAATCAAACTGATTTTTGACATCTTTCATACAAACACAAATGTCTACAAATGTCATCATCTTTATACAATCAAAGTGCATGAGAATCACTGGTCAAGTTCAGGTTTGCTTTAAAAAAGGCATTAAATGTGACCCTGGACCACGAAACCAATCTTAAGTCGCTGGGGTTTATTTGTAGCAATAGCCAAAAATACATTGTAAGGGTCAAAATGATAAATTTTTCTTTTATGCCAAAAATCCTTAGGATATTAAGTAAAGATCACGTTCCATGAAGATATTTAGTAAATTTCTTACCAGAAATATATCAAAACTTCATTTTTGATTAGTAATATGCATTGCTAAGAACTTCATTTGGACAACTTTAAAGACGTTTCTCTCAATATTTAGATTTTTTTTACACCCTCAGATTCCAGATTTTCAAATAGTTGTATCTCAGCCAAATATTGCCCGATCCTAACAAACCACACACCAACGGACAGCTTATTTATTCAGCTTTTAGATGATGTATAAATCTCAATTTCTGTTATTAAATTGTAAAAGTATTTCAAAATATTATTTGTTATACATATATACAGTATATATTTGATTTTGATTTAAAAAATGCAGCCGTGATGAGCATAAGAGACATCTTTAAAAATATTTTCAAATCTTATCTATTTACACACACACACACACACACACACACACACACACACACACACACACACACACACACACACACATATATATAATACATATAAAAAAAACAACATTACAATGAGCAATTCACCATGAAAACACAAGTATAACATGTTTTAAAACTCACAAACATTAACAGAAATTGTACTAATATTTTAATAATATTTCAAAATATCATTCTTTACACTGAATTTTTGATCTATCTATCTACCTCTCTTTCTCGTTCTCTCTACATATATCAAAATACAACATTATAATGAGCAATTCTGGCAACCACCATGAAAACACAAGTATAATATTTTTTAAAACTCACAGTCATTAACAGAAATTTCAACCACTGAAAATGTACATCCATAAATATAATGCAGTACCTTCAAATTTATGATGCAGGTAGTCAACATCTGTGATGAAGCTATTGTAAGGCAGCAGGAAGCCCACTCCAGCCAGGAGCATGGCAAAATAGATCCCATGGTAACGGTCATCTGGAATAGGTTCTTCAAACGCTATGCACGGAAATCACACACATTTGTATTCACAAACTAGTGAGAGTTATAATCAAAAGTCCTGTCTGTGTTTTATTTATGACATTTCAAAATATGTGCGTTTTACATATTTGTCTCTCAGCCTGTGTGCTGTCTCTATGAAGTATATTTATGCATATGTATGAGACATTTGACATTTTGCTCTCTCTCTCTCTCTTTCTGGATGAGGAACTGATTGATGGAAGCACTTCTGTGCCTCTTGCTGGCTTCCTAATGGTTATACAGCTTTAGTCCTTTCACACTACATGCCTAATTTAAGAGATGGAAGAAATGAAATCATGACTAAAAATGTAAAACGCACATTTGACCAAAAGTAGAATATATATCTATATGCTTAGCTAGCCTAGCAAACTCTAAAGATCAATGTGTATGTTCTCCTGCTCCACTGATTTAATAAGCATGACCTTTGTAACCAGGCAACGTGAGGGGACAGCAGACTCTCCAGCTAACATGATTACACATAGCTAGTACATGCCAAGTATTGTAAGCTTTTAAACCAAGGCGAGTCTTTGCCAAACCAAAATCTGTATTATTACACATTGCTCGAGCACAACACACATGAAATAGTGACTCAAATGACATTTTGTAGTTACATTGAGGCACATCATATGCAGCAGAGACTCACCAGGTTCAGAAAGGGCCAGCACTCCTTTATCTGAGATGTCTTTCACCTGACAGTCCTCTTCCTCCAGCTGATAGCTCTCGAAACTGAAGCTCATCACCACATTGCCCTCAGGAGTTTGGCCAGGGGTGGCCTGTTTACGTCTCTCGACTCCTTTTGAGCCCATAGTCCCTCTTTTGGGCTGGACTATCTGCAAAAGCCTTCTTTAACAGTGTCAGAATTATTATCTGTAAGAGGATGAAAATGAAGAATGTGTGAAGAATTAGATGCAACACATTACATTCAAAATATCATCATGATTACTGTTTTAATCAACCTCAAACTTTAAGGTATAGTTAAGATGTTTCATTTTTAAGTGCTGTCATCACAGAAGAAAAACATTTTAATACACTACCAGTCAAAATACATTAGGAAGCAAAACTGTTTTCAGCACTGATAGAAATAAGAGCAACAAATCAGCAAATTAGAATGATTTCTGAAGAGTCATGTGAAGTGTTTTAAATACAATTATTTTATTTAAAGAAAAATAATAGTTACACTTTATTTTAAGGTGTCCTTGTTACAGTGTAATTACACATTTATACTCAGGAATATTAATTATACATGTGCTTATGGTTAGGGTTTGGCTCAGGGTTACTTGCATGTAATTATGCATCATCTATTGTTATTATAATAGTAAGTACATGTAACATGTAACAAGGACACCGCAAAATAAAGTATATAGAGTATATAAAGTATAATAAAATATATATATCATTTACATTTCATATTATTAAAATATATTCATAATTATTTAAATTTAGCATTTCTTAATATAGTTTCAAGTCGATAAGTAATTTTCTTAATCACATGAGATAATGATAAGATATATCCATGTTTTAATTTGCATGTATCTCTGATGTTCATAAAGTTCAATACACTCACTATAAGCATTATGGCAAATTTGAGTTTTTGACAGTATTCTTGTTCACTGAGATGAAAGGAGCCTGTGATTTCAAACTGGCTCCAGTCACTAAACAGTGAAGTGTAATAAAAGCATGTGAAGAGCAGCCTCAAGCCACTTTCTGTTAAATCAGCTGTGCCATGTGACAATTCACTTTGGCTTTATGCTCTATGCCTTTGTGCAATAATGTCCTTTTTTACATTATTTGCATACGTATATGGGTGCATCATTAGTAATGTATTGTCAAGGGATGTATTGCATCCCTGTGTGATCAATTTTTAGGAAAAAAAACAATCAGACAATCAAAAATAAATCGATATTCTTAATGCAAATCAGTCGCTTCCAGCAAGAAGAGCCTTAGCCAAGATGCCACTGTTGGACATGCTATAGAAATTTTCCTCATCTTGGAAATCTGCCAATGCGTCCTTTGAAGAGGCTGGGGCTGGCAATGCATGACTGGTTCAAAAGAAAAGCAATCTTTGATATCAGTGTTACGTCACTGACTAGAGAGCTGTTGGGCACATTTTGTGCCTTATCCAACTGTGTTGCATTGTGATGATTAAAGCCAAATGGAATAGTTAATTTGCCCGTAACCAAACACACAGACATACTGTACAACAACATATTCACAAAGCTGTCACGTAGTCCATATTATCATAGTGGCTGATATTGTTTAACTAAGATACTGTATGTAAACAGTGCTGAGACATGGAAATAAAAAGCACACCTGCTGAACCATGAATTGTCAAGATGTGTCACTCATATTACTCTGCTTATTTACAGTCATTTTCTATATAATACGCACTAGAAAGAAAGTAAATATATTTAAAATAGCCTACATTATAAAATATAATAACATCAGAGAGAGAGTAATAACAGAGAGCCAATGATACGGAAGAACGGGCTGATGAATGCACATGAAGGATGTAAGAGGAACAATGAGAGGACCTGATACTCGCGATGATATAGTGCAGTTGTGTGTTTAACACAAGTTAAAACTCTTAAATCTGTGTGGAAAAAGTAAGTGGAAAAACAAGACGCTGAATAAGTCTAAACCCAAATGTGCGAAAACTTCCGTATGAAAAAAATAAACAAACTAATCATGCGCTTCGCTATAAAAACTAATATATTTAATTACCCGTAAGCCAAAAAGCAGCTGTATACAAGTCAGCACGATTTTTAGATTGCATTTAACCACTTCCTTCTTTTCAAAACACACCATCCCTGCGAGAAAATCTCACAGAATGGTCTCTGCTATCTGTAGGCTGCTCTAACAGGACTTGTTATAGCTAGTCATACGATCAAATCGCAGCATATATTTCCATTATTCATCTAGCAGCGCTCATGCATCATTTTAAAGAGACAAAAAAGCGATACAGTCATCCGAGAGACAACAGGTTAAATCTTACCCCCGAACAATTAAACGTGTCTTTCCTCCCTTATACGCATGTTACTCCGGGTAACCACAACCCTTCTTTACATATAAAGCATTTTCATCGTAGCAGCGGTGTTGTTTGGGTTCTCGGGTGTAAATATCCTCCTGGTGAAGGTGAAGAGACACAGAGCCGCTGTCATCCTCCCTCACTCCCTCCCACACAGCGCGTTTACAGCGGTCTGAAGCCTCCAGCTGTCTGCCTTTCATTACAGCTGCATTAGTGCAATTCACGGACCGCACTTATTTCCATACTACAATGGATAATAAATGCAAAACTAATCAATGATTACAGTGTCACAAATTAAATATTTTAGAAAAACCTAAAACAAAAAATAGTTTCATAAGCCTATACATGGGATAGGCCTACTTAATTCTGATTGGTCGGTTGCGGAATTTAGCTTTCTTTATTTCGGAATATTAAATAAAATAAAGTTTAACAAAAGTAGCCTAAAGGCTTTTACATTGTTACGAATATCTCTATTTCACGTGTTGCTCTTTTGAACTTTTGTTTCATCACAGAAACTTGAAAAATATCACGGTTTCTAGGCTAACTGTTTTCAGCATTGATGATAATAATAAGAAATGGTTTCTTGAGCAGCAAATCAGCACATTAGAATGATTTCTGAAGGATCATGTGACACTGAAGACTGGAGTAATGATGCTGAAAATTCAGCTTTGAATAAATTCACAGGAATAATTACATTTGGGCTATATTCAAATAGAAAACTGTTATTTTAAATGGTAATAATATATCACATTACTGATTTTATTTTATTTTTATTTTTTTCAAATAAATGCAGCTTTGGTGAGAATATGAGACATTTGTCAAAAAACATACACATATCTTCCTGACCCTAATATGCATTCTAGGGATTTGTGATTGGCAATATGGTCTGTGGTCTGATTTAAGAGATTAATAAATTTGAAGCACTGAATGCACCATCGTTATTTTGTCTACATTAGTCTCAATCAATACCCTTTGGAAAAAATTAATACATTGGCTACAGATTGGAACAAGTGGAATCCAGTGCAACCATTTGTAGAAGTAGGTTCATTTTGTCATTATTAAAACTTCTTGACATCTTTTGGATAATCAGTGTGTGCTCCTCAATACATGGCTGGACAGCATTCAGCCTTGAACTTGATTTTACATTAGATGTCCAGATAGCATTCTTGGGAAAGATCAAAGCTCAATAGCGACTCTCAATGAGGAAGGAGCATATGATAGATTGCTTTATTTACGTTTCAGAGAAATCAATGGGACACCTTTGCATTTTGAACGTATTGGCAGTAGGTCTACTTACAGGTACATGCATAATACACAATGCTGCTTTTATATATCTGGCATCACTTAGAGTGAGAAGGCAACAAAAACAAGGTGAACATACAGTGTTCATCTGTCAAATGACCTGCCAAGGCAACAATACCCTATAAAGGGTCCTCCGTGTGAAGGAGAAATGGACTTTCTTGTTTCCTATTTTTATAGTATATCACACTCATTCTGTAATGTAAAAGAAAATGTCAGCTTTATGCTTTTCTTTTGAGGCATTCTATTCAATCAATATTAAGAAAGGTCACCAAATATAGACATCAGGATGCTTTATTATTTACCAATGAAAAAAAATACACATGCATGGCTGAGCTCAGAAAAAATTTCATCCCAATCTAATTTAGAAACGGGAACTGGGCAATCCTGTTTTTATGTTTTAGTAATGAATCCCAATAATGTTCCACTTTTATTTGCACTTCACGAGTTCACCCTTACATCTAATCTGATAGCAAATAGTAGGCATATTTTAGCGTGCTGTGGGGGAGGGCTCCGAGTCCGGAATATAGCCCAAACCCAGAGAACTCCCCCTATCCCTAATATGGGATGAAAATAGATTAGGAGTGAGGAGTTTGGGTGGAGGAGGGACCCCGGAAAACTGTCGCAGGACAGTGGTAGGTAGGGAGCATATACAGGTGCATCTCAATAAATTAGAATGTCATGGAAAAGTTCATTTATTTCAGTAATTCAACTCAAATTGTGAAACTCGTGTATTAAATAAATTCAATGCACACATACTGAAGTAGTTTAAGTCTTTGGTTCTTTTAATTGTGATGATTTTGGCTCACATTTAACAAAAACCCACCAATTCACTATCTCAACAAATTAGAATATGGTGACATGCCAATCAGCTAATCAACTCAAAACACCTGCAAAGGTTTCTGGAGCCTTCAAAATGGTCTCTCAGTTTGGTTCACTAGGCTACACAATCATGGGGAAGACTGCTGATCTGACAGTTGTCCAGAAAACAATCATTGACATCCTTCACAAGGAGGGTAAGCCACAAACATTCATTGCCAAAGAAGCTGGCTGTTCACAGAGTTCTGTATCCAAGCATGTTAACAGAAAGTTGAGTGGAAGGAAAAAGTGTGGAAGAAAAAGATGCACAACCAACCGAGAGAAGCGCAGCCTTATGAGGATTGTCAAGCAAAATCGATTCAAGAATTTGGGTGAACTTCACAAGGAATGGACTGAGGCTGGGGTCAAGGCATCAAGAGCCACCACACACAGACGTGTCGAGGAATTTGGCTACAGTTGTCGTATTCCTCTTGTTAAGCCACTCCTGAACCACAGACAACGTCAGAGGCGTCTTACCTGGGCTAAGGAGAAGAAGAACTGGATTGTTGCCCAGTGGTCCAAAGTCCTCTTTTCAGATGAGAGCAAGTTTTGTATTTCATTTGGAAACCAAGGTCCTAGAGTCTAGAGGAAGGGTGGAGAAGCTCATAGCCCAAGTTGCATGAAGTCCAGTGTTAAGTTTCCACAGTCTGTGATGATTTGGGGTGCAATGTCATCTGCTGGTGTTGGTCCATTGTGTTTTTTGAAAACCAAAGTCACTGCACCCGTTTACCAAGAAATTTTGGAGCACTTCCTTCTGCTGACCAGCTTTTTAAAGATGCTGATTTCATTTTCCAGCAGGATTTGGCACCTGCCCACACTGCCAAAAGCACCAAAAGTTGGTTAAATGACCATGGTGTTGGTGTGCTTGACTGGCCAGCAAACTCACCAGACCTGAACCCCGTATAGAAAATGAGAAACAAGAGACCAAAAAATGCAGATGAGCTGAAGGCCACTGTCAAAGAAACCTGGGCTTCCATACCACCTCAGCAGCGCCACAAACTGATCACCTCCATGCCACACCGAATTGAGGCAGTAATTAAAGCAAAAGGAGCCCCTACCAAGTACTGAGTACATATACATATTGTGCTAGTTATGGTTAGCTAAACGAGTTACACCTGTGCCAAATTGGTTGATTATCTGATCGTGCTCCTCCCGAACCTTGTTAATAAAACATCATTTATTCATCAATTAGCATAGTTTTTGACTGATCACTCCCCACTTATATTTTGCTGTCCAGGTTAGTGTAATAATAAACTATTGGTCCTTATACAACAATTTTTTTCTAGCTCTGCTGTTCAACAATGTAAGGTTGCTATCTTGTTTCCATTCAGAATGATTGATTTACGATATCTGGTATCTAAAAAATTAATTTAAATAAATAACCTAACGTATGGCCAATGTTCTGTTTGGCTGATTGATACTGATGAAGAAGCAAATCAATATCATTCAATCGATGAATCATCAGTTTATTGATTTTTTTTCACAGCAGCATTTCTAAGCACAAGGAACTGGCAAAATGAATCCTTCTTACATAAGTTAAAAGAGTCTGTTCTTAGTCTGGATGTTCCATTTACCCAGTGGGAATTTAATTTCCTTCCCAATATCATTTCCCCAGAAGGCCTCTGTGCTTGTGTATTCAGAAAGCTGACTGGGCTGTTTCATTACCTCCTCTATCACCTGCTTTGTTTTGCTATACTGTGCAGATACAAAATGGCTCAAAGTCATTTGCCCAAAGCCAAATGGTAATAGAGCCATGTGTGTGTAATTTGACAGGATGGATGTTGTGTATATTTTACATATTATATTTAAGACGTCTATTTCACCCCCCTTGTAAAGGTTTTGAATCATATTAAAACAAGTCATCCATAGTCAAATCCACATTTTCATATTCACCCAGTGCATTATTGACATGAAGATATATATATTTATAATTCCTGTAATGTCAAGTATTTACAAGTGCACTCAGTATTTTGTCCTCATTAAAAGGTTTTAAATAAAAAGAAATAATAACAAAAGACAGGATTACCATAAAAGCTTTAGCTGACAAGGTACTGAGCTTATCTGTGAGCTTTCCAGTTGAGTTTTGAGTCGATCTCTTTTTTATTCAGTTAAGTGCTACTATTAGGGCTGCTGTTTCAGCATATGTTGCTGCGGGAGACGAGTGATGAACCAAATCATGCAGGAACAAGTTCCAGACCTGCTGGAGAGTAATGAGATATGGCTCAAACACTGGCCTATCATTAATCGTGTCTACTGCTGGGGTTTGTAGTATATCGTCAGCTGCATACTTCCTTGACAAACTGGAGGAAATGTTCTCATAACATGCTGTGGAGCAACTGCTACAATAAATCAATGTAAGTTTTAAAGACTCAAGTTGTTATTCCAAACATTATTCAGAAAGAATACAAAGCACAAACCCCAAATATAGTGCTTTAATGGATGAATTATGAAGCTGAAATGCAGATGTAAACTTGATATATAAACAGTGCTTGAATGTGTGTGAGTAACTGTTTACATAAAGTGAAATAAATTAAGAAATGAGAATTATTATCTGTTCCTAGACCTAACTAACAGGGAACATTCTCAGAACTTTGGCTGACATTCCAGCCAAGTTCTTTCAAATTTAGTTCCAAGTTATCTGATCTTTAATAATGTTAGCACAAAACACCATTTATACATCATTCATGGAACCCTTTTTATTTTTTAACTGAAGCATTGTAGTTGGATGTTTGACTAACATTTTTAAATATTACTACTTGTTTTAGAATGTTTAGAGAACATTCAAAAGTAAAATTGTTGTAATGGTTGCAAACGGATAAAAAGGAATGAACATTCACATAACCAAGAAAAAAAAGAGTTTTTAAAACATTTAAAATACTGGACATTTTGAACATTCAGAGAACATTCAGAAATAACATTTTCATAATGTAATGGGAACATTACCAAAACATTTTACATATTTTTGTCAGCTGGGATAGTGCCTTCTGAGTATCTTATAGTCTTATTTGCAACTGAACTGCTTGTAACTGAAACTTTATTTCATGATTTTGAAACATTATATCATGGAATTGTGATTTTATATCTCATATATGCTTTATTATGTCTCATTATCTAAACATTAAGTCTTATTATGATATCAGGAGGTGGCCTCCAAACAAGACCTGTGCCCCAAGGCCTCGCAGGACCATAATCCATCCTGGATTTGAAGGAAGTTGAGTTCAACAGAACAGCATAAACACTGCAGGGAATTACAACGTTGGTTGAATTTAAATCATTTCCCTAGAATTGGAATTAGGCATGAGGGTGTTAGGGAGTCTAACAGCCTCAGGGAAAATGTTTCAGAGTCTAATAGAGTTAGTCTGTGTACTATAATATCATTTGCGAGATTGTGGGAGGGTGAAGAGTTTACAGGAGGTGGCGTTTATTGTACCGTAGGCCTTGTGCATGCAATATTTGTAATATAAGTCTTTATAACAATTATTTTCTGTATATGTAATGAGATTGGATATTGCAAATTAAAAATCATTACGCTATACATGTTAATTCCCATCATGACAGTTATTGCAGATATGAATGCATAATGCAAAACATAATAGCCTCTCGTCTCTGTCAGACAGATTTTTGATATATTGTCAAAAGCAATTTGCTTGTAAGACATGCAATGAGGAAGAATTTCTTGGACACACTTCAAGGTCTTAACTTTATTAATACAATCAGTGTAAACTGATCTTCCTTGACTGCTCTTATAAGATTAAAATCAAGGGCTGTGTTCCGAATGCAGTACCAGCACACTGAATGCTGCACTGTAATTTGCTTTTCTTTTTTTTTTTTAAATAGTGAATTGAAGGGTATTATATCACAATGCATGTCATTTAGCATGTATAATTAAGCAAGTTGAGTTCTTAAAAATAAAATGGGTTATTGCGCATTTAGAAACAAATTGTGTAGAAATATCTTTACATTTATATTTACATTTGAGTCTAAATAATTCTTAAGAAAGAGTTGTTAAAAATTATTATTATAACTAAACTAAAACTAAAACCATAAAAACTTTTTAACTAAAATAAAATATTTAAAAAAAAAACAAAGTTACCAAAGAAAAATTTCTCCTTTTGGTTTTGTTTAACTACTGTGTATTAAAATAACTAAAACTGAAATAAAATCTATTCAGACTCTTTTAAAAAAACGACAGAAACACACAACAAAATTAGCACAACTGTAACTAATGTTAAATTAGAAAAGAAGATCTAAAAATTAAAACAAATTCAAAATTTATAAATAAAATATAGTATCTCAATGATACTAAAATAACGCTGGATATTATTTGTAGGTTAACCATCAAATAGCAGGTCAAGTTAATTGCATTGCATTGTGGGATACAGTATTTCATGAAGTAAGGTCAACATGTTTGTTTTGGCAAATGCAGTAGGTCATCTGGGTATCCTATTCATATAGAAAACATACTAGTATACATCCCGAATTCTGGAAATGTTGGGACGTTCTTTAAATTTGAATAAAATAAAAACTAAAAGACTTTCAAATCACATGAGCCAACATTTTATTCACAATAGAACATAGATAACATAACAAATGTTTAAACTGAGAAATTTTACAATTTTACGCACAAAATGCACAAAAAGCTCATTTCAAATTTGATGTCTGCTACAGGTCTCACAACAGTTGAGACGGGGGCATGTTTACCATGGTGTAGCATCTCCTCTTCTTTTCAAAACAGTTTGAAGACGTCTAGGCATCGAGGTTATGAGTTTCTGGAGGTTTGGTGTCGGAATTTGGTCCCATTCTTGCCTGATATAGGTTTCCAGCTGCTGAAGAGTTTGTGGTCATCTTTGACGTATTTTTCGTTTAATGATGTGCCAAATGTTCTCTATGGGTGAAAGATCTGGACTGCAGGCAGGACAATTCAGCACCCGGACTCTTCTACTACGAAGCCATGCTGTTGTAATAGCTGCAGTATGTGGTTTTGCATTGACCTGCTAAAATACACGTTCTCTGGAGGGGAGCATATGTTGCTCTAAGACCTTTATATACCTTTCAGCATTCATAGTGCCTTCCAAAACATGCAAGCTGCCCATACCGTATGCACTTATGCACCCCCATACCATCAGAGATGCTGACTTTTGACCTGTACGCTGATAACACGCTGGAAGGTCTCCCTCCTCTTTAGCCCGGAGGACACGGCGCCCGTGATTTCCAACAAGAATGTCAAATTTGGAGTCGTCAGACCATAGAAGACTTTTCCACTTTGAAACAGTCCATTTTAAAAGAGCCTTGGCCCACAGGACACGACGGCGCTTCTGGACCATGTTCACATATAGCTTTCTTTTTGCATGATAGAGCTTTAGTTGGCATCTGCAGATGGCACGGCGGATTGTGTTTACCGACAGTGGTTTCTGGAAGTATTCCTGGGCCCATTTAGTAATGTCAATGACAGAGTCATGCCGATGAGTGATGCAGTGTTGTCTGAGGGCCCGAAGACCACAGGCATCTAACAAAGATCTTCGGCCTTGTCCCTTACGCACAGAGATTTCTCCAGTTTCTCTGAATCTTTTGATGATTTTATGCACTGTAGAAGATAAGATTTGCAAAGCCTTTGCAATTTGTCTTGAGGAACGTTGTTTTTAAAGTATTCCACAATCTTTTTACGCACTCTTTCACAGATCGGAGAGCTTCTGCCCATCTTCTGAGAGACTCTGCCTCTCTAAGACATCCTTTTTATAGCTAGTCATGTTACAGACCTGATGTCAATTAACTTAATTAGTTGCTAGATGTTCTCCCAGCTGAATATTTTCAAAATTGCTTGCTTTTTCAGCCCTTTGTTGCCCCCATGTCAACTTTTTTGAGACCTGTAGTGGGCGTCAAATTTGAAATGAGCTCATTTAGTGGATAAAAGTGTAAAATTTCTCCATTTAAACATTTGTTATGTTCTCTATGTTCCATTGTGAATAAAATATTGGCTCATGTGATTTGAAAGTCTTTTAGTGCTCATTTTATTCAAATTTAAAAAACATCCCAACATTTCCGGAATCCAGGTTGTACATACTATATGATGCAGAAATAGTATGAGTAGTATGGTAGTATTCAACATGAAACACAAGCAAATAATTAAATAAAAAAGCAGCCGTTTTATTGCATTAAAAAAGAACAAAAAAATGTATAAGTCAAGGAAGGAAAGATGGAATCCACTGGCACACAGGGAATTTAAATATGCTCTATCCTTCACACGGCAGATAAATGAGCTAGAACAATAACATTCTTTCCATTACATCACTCTCCTAATCACGAGGATTATTAACTTATTCAATTAGAGTATGGAATTGAGATTGGCCTGATCTTCCATCTGTTAGCAGACATTACGGATGAACTAATAAACCTGGTTCTCTGAAAAAGTAGATTAGAAATAATATTAATATAAAATGTGATAGCCCCACTATCATATGTCCTACAGCAATGAAAGAATAATATTTGCGGAGTAAACATATGGCCAGTGAAAATCAGAGCAGATATGTGAATAATGAAAATCAATATAACGTAACTGCACGCTGGATGGTATAACTCCTGAAAGACTATGAACTGATGTCTCCTTTGATGTGACTGCTGCACCATCTTAATTAAAATCTCAAAATTAGAATTCTGCCTGGGATTTTTATGGCAGAGCGGAGTAATGAATGGCACTTATGCCTCTGACCTCCTGTCTAATGCATCTACCACAGTGAATCAGGCAGCTGTGTGTCTCTCATACATTCTAATGAGATCACCATGACAGCCTCTTCTCTTTCTCATTTATTTAATGTTACAGAACAGTTTCATTTGCACCAGCATTTTGATTGTAAAAAATACCTACCATTCATTTGACGTAGCCTATAATGATTTTCCCTAATAAATGCACATTTAGTCATTTTGCTTATGCAGTCTACATTTATATTTACAGTGGTGGCCAAAATTATTAGACCACAAGTATTTTCCACAGCTAAAAATGGTTTAAGTCAGTTATTCCTATCTTTTGCTGATGCCTCAAGAATCCCACCTGCAAAGCTACAGTACTATTAAAAGTTTTAGGCACTTGTGTAAAAATGATGTAAAATGAGGATGCTGTCAAAAATAATGCCATAGATAGATATTCTTTATCAATTAACTTCTATTAACTAAATTAAATCAACATTTGGTAAGGTAAGGTAGGTTTCTTGAAACGTTTTGGAGACGTTGCCACAGTTCTTCTGGATTTAGTCTCAGTTTGTGTTTCTTCATGTCATTCCAGGCAGACTGGATGATGATCAGATCAGATCTCTGTGTGGAGCACTACAAAACTCTCACTGGATTATTACAATTAATGGCAAAATGAATGTTTGGAAATGTAAACTGATATTTACTACTGACACACTACAGCAACAGATAGAAATAACTGACTTACTAGAAAATACTAGTGTTCTAATAATTTTGGCCATCACTGTATGTTGTATGGAATATTGTATATTGTATAGAATATATACAGTTTATAGTATATACACCATAAATACATTATCTAAGATCTATCTATCCACTCAAAGGCCTTCAGTTGCCAATACAGCTTTTGGATTTCAGCCATATGTAAAGATCTATGTGCACCTAAATGCAAATGGCAGTAGAAAAGACTTGGATTAAGGTTTACTCTGGGCCTTCAATTAAGCAAAGAGCCTGTAAAAACTGATGTTGTGTTTGTCATCTGTACTGTATGACTTTGAAAACTTCTGAAATAATAATCCTGACAGCACCTGAATCATCACACTTTGTAATGCTGCAAAACGAATTTTATCTAAAGGCACTGGCTATATAGACCTCCCAAAAACAGTTACCCAGTTTTCCAACAATAAATTCAAAGACTAAAAGAAGTATGTTGATCTGTAGCTCAGAGAAGGTGATGTTTCACCACAAATCACATAAAAATCCAAAAACATTTTCTCTCTAACAAACGAAACAACAAATAACATTATGATCTGCATCATGTAAAAACAATTACAAATGTTCACATTATAAAAAAGTCTTTATTTTGGTTACTTACCACAAAGAACATGCTTTACCACCAGAAAGATGAAGTGTTGTGATGCCTGTTTTAACAGCAAATGTGTATGCAGTAAATGTCTCCCCCCAGTGGTACCAGCATACAAGTGAAAACATTAAGAGAGAAAAATATCTAAAAAAAAAAAAATGTTAAAAACAAACTGGTTGTGTTTCAGATGCAGAGATCGTTTTTATACTAAATAGTTTCTTTACTAATTGCACGAAAAAGTAGTATTTATAAGCATATTTGCTTTTGTGTAGCCCTGTATGGAACTTTTCTAAAAGTAATAGGCGATTAAACAGATATAACACAGATCAAACTAGTTATTTTTCTGTTTCTTTACATTGACATCAAAGCCAAATAGCAGTCTCCGCCGGTCACGTGATCTATAAGCCCCGCCCCACACATTGCTCGTTCACGTCTCTCCATTTCACTCCCAGCGTGCACCGCAGCAGCCATCATCTTGAAGTTCAGAGCAAGATGGCGGATAAACCAGGTATGGTTGAATGGGACGTGCATAGTTGAGTATATTTGACTGTTGGATGGGAAAGCGTGCCGTGAGTCGCACTCTTTTATGTATGTCTGTGTCTGGAGGCGTGCGTGGAGTGAATGTTTATTGTGTGGTTTGTGCGCAGCGCGCTCGAGGCCTGGATGCGGGCGGACGCGAGTCATGTCAAGGACTTTCATTAACATTGGCCGCACTGGCTTTCCGATTACATTCATGACTGAATATAATGTTCAGGACATGCGAGTTCCTCTGTGTTGTTTTGTGAGATAATCTTTAAGTGAAACGTGCACAAAACTGTAATGAACTCCTGCCTGACAGCTTTCATTCGAGAGTAATGACTCTTTTATAGCAACAGTGTTTATTTTTGTAGGTTATCGATATTGTCATTGTGCTGTAAGCCTCCAGGATATGGCCAAATAATTTTAGTAACTAAATAGTAGCCATAAATATTTTGCCGTGGACGTGTTATTGCAAAAAGTATAGTTCTTCAATATGAATACACCATGATACTCAATAGTTATCAAATAATACTGTCGTAGTACTGAACATTAATCTAATATATGTCAAAAGCAAACGAACATAATACCATGGTGCATTTTGTGTCTGTTTGGTCTTTTTGGACTGATTTGAAACAATTGCATTTTGCATAATCTTCAGTGTCTTTACCTTTCTGACCAATGCATGCAGCTATTATTTTTACAAACTAGTTAGTTCATTACTAGTCAGTTTCATTTGAATGCACAGGAGAATTGGTTTACAGAGATTGTCAAATAAAATAAAACCCAGTGAAATGTCATAATCGATAAGTATTTAAGTTATTTAATGCATTTTTCCCCTAGTGGCCCTAGCCCAGAAGAGGCTTATGGACGTCAAGCTCGGACAGCTACCATCGTGGCTGGGAACAAGAGACTTCACCCCAAATGGACTTCTTGGTAGTGTTCGTGGAGGTAACGACCAGTGTATTTAATATTAGAAAAGCATCTTTGATCAGTATTGTAATTGTTTCTGTTTTTATATTAGCTGTTGTGTAATATTTTCCATCTTTTAGGATATGACAGATATTACAACAAATACATCAATGTGAAGAAAGGTGGTATTGGTGGAATTGCCATGTTCATTGCTGGTTATATTGCCCTGAGCTACCTCTGGGAATACGATCACATCAGTAAGTACAAATTCAGTGTATTAAAAAAACATTAGTAGCTGTGACCTTCACTGTTGTCTAAATTTAGTGTCACTGAGGAAGTGTTTTCTTGTCCAGAGCATGACAGGTGGAGGAAGTACCACTGAAACCCACTGGACCACCAGGCCACTCAAATCTTTTGTCTGCAGCAGTGTGATCATCACACCTCTCAGCTTTCTCTGTTTGTGACTGTTGTGACCAAGAATAAAATGAAATTTATTTAATTTGGACTCTTTATTCAAAGTATACAAAATGTTGGATGCATGTATAAGAGCTTGATTATTATTAGCATTTCTTGTGATTGAATTAAACATGTATTTAATTGATTGGGGCTTAATACAGTTTTTGTATGTCGCTAATCAAGCATTAGGATGGTTTCACTTGTTTTAAAACGGATTCAGTAGTCAACAAACAAGGTGGTCAGTAACCATAGATATGTATAGATGCCCTATTGGACCGCTCCAGGCACGTAGATGCAGCCACCCTCTTGGAACGGTCAACTTGATGTTACACACCATACTGTAGGTTCGCAGACCATCGGCTGTGCAGGATTGTGGCATCTTTCAAATATTCAGTGATTACTATGGTGAATCAATGTCAAGTTGACCACTACAATATAGCGGACGGCTTACGTATAACGGCCAATAGAAACAGTCGCTAATGAGGTGTCTACGTATACATATCTACGGTCAGTGACACTGCAGCCCAGATTACTAAGGAAAATGGGGGAAGTCTTTATTCAGGCAAAAGGACCATTTGAAAGCTAAAACCACATGAATAGTTGATATGTGCTACTTATGTTTATAAATATAGATTAACATATCCAAGATAATGGTTTCATAAATCCAGTAAATCTTTATTGTAACAAGTACAACAACCCAACAAACGGTTTCATTTAATATAAACACACATCTTGATGGACTACGAAGTGATGTCCTTTCTGCCTTTCCAATATTGGTTGTTAGTTGACAACATTTTCTCTAAAAACATATACTCTGCTCTATTTTCACCATTGCTTTAAAGTTTAAGCAATCAAAATGCTTGTTGCTCCAATACAAAAGACTATAAGGTTTCATGTGAGAGTAAAACAAAAATCTATGAAAACGGTGGTTACTGATCATTCTATGTTTTCATTGTGTACTAACTGAGATGCACTTGGCACATGGACAGTGAGGTAGAGCCATGTTTATGTCCCTCGACTATAGCTTTTGCAGTGAAAAGTTAAAGAAATGGTTCACCCAAAAATTTAAATGTATTCACCCTCAGGCCATCCCAGATGTAGATGAGTTTGTGTCTTCATTGGAACAGATTTAGAGAAATTTAGCATAACATCATCACTTGCTCACCAGTGGATCCTCTGCAGTGAATGGGTGCCGTCAGAATGAGAGTCCAAACAACTGATAAAACATCACAATAATCCACCTGCATTAATGACAGATTTGTTTTTTTAAAAACATGCATTTCACTTCACAGTTTGAAAACCGTTAGAGTCGTGGATTACTGTAATGTTTTTATCAGCTGTTTTGACTCTCATTCTGACGGCACCCATTCACTGCAGAGGATCCACTGGTGAGCAAGTGATGATGTTATGCTAAATTTCTCTAAATCTGTTCTGATGAAGAAACAAACTCGTAAATCCTGGATGGCCTGAAGGGGAGTCAGTTTTCAGCAAATTTTCATTTTTTGGCGAACTATTTCTTTAATGTACCAGGAATGAAATATGTCACTTTGCAAGTTATAGTTCCATTTATTGGAGATCCTTTTTGTAGAAAACTTTACTGTCCACTCAAAAAAGCCAGGTGTCCTTTTGTGCATTTGTTTGCGTAATGGCCCTTCTCACCGCACTGGAAAAAGCAAACAGATAATGAATGTGACTGTACATGTGAGGGAATCATAGTAGTATGTGAAAAAAAAAGAAGCATAAATTATAATTTATGCATAAAATCAAATGACGTCCCACCTTGTAGCATGTAACTTGATCCAGTGGACGAGGACCGCGAGGTCCACCCATGTTGTTGTTAGAGTGCACTATCCCAACAGCATTTGGCATTCGCTGGTTGTTGTTGACATTGGTGTTGGTTAACTGGATGAGTGACTGTGATAACCTGTTTATGGGCTGCATGTTTTGCTGCTGGAAATTAAACTGAAGATGAAACATTAGTATCAAGGTAAACGTTAACCATGTTTTGGAAAAAAAAGAAGATTAAAAAAAAAAATTCACAAACCTTTTGCTGAGACTGTGCCTGTTGTGGTAATGGTGGCTGTTCAGCAGCACCCATAGGGAGTTCAAATCTTGGGCTAGGAATTACAAAATAAGAATCCATATGCTTAGAATTAATGCAGAAATGTTTATTTAAATCACACATATGAATATGTATATGCATAAATTGCAATCACTGATACTCACTGCATAAATTTGCATGACTTGCCCTCCGGGCAGAAGCCAACAAGGTAATTTACACAGATGACTCTTCTTGTGTGTCTGTGCCTGCAATCCGGACCTAAAGGCAAGGTGAAGGTAAAAAGTGTTTATTTTCTTCCTATTACAATCAATTTTTAAATATTTATAAAATAATATAAATTAACAAAATTCCATGTAAAGTAATGCTAATTCATAAAACTACTTTTAAATGCAAATATCTGAAAAACACTGCAAAAGACTTACCATGCTTACAAAACCCCCTATCATACCACGGGCAATCTTTAATCTTAGATTCTGGGTCAATGTGCAAAAATGGACACTCTTTATTACTGCACTCCCCTGTGAAACAAAAATAAATTATTAAGACTAATTACACACATACAGAGCGATAGATAGATAGATAGATAGATATTAAAATACTAACCAAATTTAGAGTAGAAATAACATTCAGGCATCTTTGTCATATCATACTCATGTAAAAATTCACATTGGTCTCCTTTCTTGCATAAACCTCTAAGCCAGTGCTTGCACACCACAGTCTTTTCTCCACTGATGTGTCTGAAAGGACACATTCCACCTGTAAAAAAAAAAAAGAAAAGAGAAAGCTGTAGAGTCTGATCAAAGCAATAAGTCTGATTTACATATGAAATAAACAAGTTTTTATAACACATGCCTTTCATACAGGCAGCTCTCATGAAGAACTCGCAAACAGCTGCGCCAGATTCTGAAAAATAATAACATTTTGTATCATTATTAAAAGTCTTCGGTCGTAAATAATACTTATCAAGCAATTCATCTTATATGTTGAAAATAATAAATCAGAAACACAACTGTAATTAAAACACATATTAATCAATACTCATGTTAACTTACTATCCATTCCTGGAAATGGCAATGGTTGAGCGCCTAATTGTTGTTCTACAGCAATTTCTAGATCAAACTTGATATGATCGACACACGCGATTAATTCCTGCATTTTGGTAGTATATTGTGTATATTTTTTACCAGCAGATGAAACTCTTCTCTTTGTAACACCTAATCAGAAATCTAAAAGAAGTCTTAATGGCTAACGTTAACAACTTAACAGTTTGCCGTTGGTCAGGTTTAATTCGAGACGTAAAAAGAGAGAATAGCGAAAAGGTATACAGATTTATTAACTGGGTAAACGGTTTTTAATGTAGCTCATGAGTAAATCGGTAAAGATAAAGATAAACATTGTAAATAAACAGTTGATTTTAGAACCGTCTACTTCCACAGCGCTGTTCACGAGTGACCCCTGAACTTCAGGACGTGCAATCGATTACAATAGCATCGATTTTAGGGGAACGCGCGAATGCCGTTTTTAAATTGTATTCCTTAAGATGAGTAATTTCGCCTTATTAATATTAAAAAGTGTGTCAATTATCTTAAAATGATTTGTCGTTAGATGACAACTTTGACGGCACAAAGAATATACGAAAGGCTGGTCTTGATCAGCGTATTGGTTGTTGATTAAAAGGTCTGCTGTAGTTAGTAGCGCCAAGCAGCTCCTAACAATGGTACTGTGAAGAGTGCTGACTGTGGTGTGTCGACTAGCTGACATGGGATTACAAAAATGCATATTAAAATGAAACAAAGAGAGATAATCTAATTGAATGAGATAATTCAATTTCATAGGTGTAAACTATCAACCAGAAGCTGTTTTTTTTTTTTGTCTGTTATTAAAGAAATCCAAAACTATACAGATTCTGTCATGTTCAGGGTACCAGGAATCAATAAAATTAGCTTATTAAAAATATTTTTTTTTGTGAAATGACAAAGCCTTTTGTGTTTCTACAAGTATTTTCTACTTGTTTTTAAACCTCTGACTAGTTTATTATATTGTTTAGGCAAAAATAAATAAATAGTAATAGTCAAAACAGAATAAATGATATTATTTCACATGTATTTCTTTACTAATATCCTCGTTATTTGGTTCTGATGTTTTAGATCATTTAAAATGATTGAATACACAGATTTGTCCAGCATGTTCTGAACTAGAACGCAATTTTTAGTTTTTCAATTAATTTATAAAAAATAATATATAAAGAAATTTTCAGTTATTTCCTAAAAGTCCCCGTAAAGATGGTGAAATTCTGAATGTCAGTCACACATTTACATATTTCTGTCATTTTAGTAAATAAAATATAGAAGATAGCTGATGAATCAGGGAGATTTTCTCTTTGACCCTGTGTTTTCATCTTTGTTTTCGAAAAGGAAGTGGTAATTCTGAAAAGGTCAGGATGTGGAGATGTACCCTCATTCCTTCCAAAATAAAGCTGATTACACCCACTTCATTTTTCTAACATCAGTTTCATTAAAAGATCATTCTTAAACCTGCTAGGAATTGATTTGAAAACTGATTTTTTACATTGATATTAAGGATATTTTTGTTGCCACACTGCAGTGGGTAGGTAGTAACAACGCACATAAAAATTATTTAAAGATTCATACCAAAAAAAATTACATACACAATTTTGATTTGTATTTGTATGGAATGAGCTATTCTACCTTATTCCTTTTTTTTTTCTTTTTTTTACACCAGAGCATGCTTATACAACATATTTCATGAAAGCACGCACTCAAAGCACGAGATTGGACAGTGTAACCCAGAATAATTAAGACACAGAGTTTATTACAAAAAAAAGAAAAAAAAAAAGAAATCAAAGCATACACATACAATCATATAATTTCAACAGATCCAACATTGTAATGACAACCCAATAAATGCATTAAAATAAATCAAAGTTCAGTAAATTCAAAAAGTTGTTGCCCTCTTGACTCATCCAGAACATCCTCTGCATCCACAGTGAGTGCACTCAATGATACGACCCTAAGAAAACAAAATAACAAATTAGGAACAGTGGCATACATTAAATTATGCGATACCTTTTAAATAATAATAAAAAAAAATTAACATCAGACAGAAGTATATAACCTTGAATAAATTATATAACTTACCACTTCAAGCTTGCCCTTGGGAACTCTGCATATGCAATTTGTTCCAAAGTTTGTGTCGCGCGTCTGAATGCACCGCAGACAGCACAGGTTTTCATAGCCCTGTTTTTTCCATTTGGCAATCAGATTCTTGTCTGCATAGCCCTCTCTGATGCAATATTCATAGAGCTCTGCGAATGAACATCATTAGTTAACAACTCACACAAAAACAAACACTACTAGACTGCACCCCACCACCATACCTCGACTGATGGCCTTCCTCTTGTAGAAAAGATCGAAAATGTAACGGCTGCGCTGGTGATGAAGTCGGAAGATCGGCCACAGAGACTCAACCTTACGTTTGCCCTCATGAGGCTCGGTTTCAGCTGTGAAATTACAGCATCAGTTAATGGCATCGTAGCGAATTCATAACAGTCTATAGCCAATAGATGAATAAAACAGTAAATTTTTCCATTTTAAATAAACGAATTAAACGCGTGAATATTAAGGTTAACTACACTAACATCCATTCTGACCGATAAAACATCCCAAACAAACAATCGACCTGTTAGCTTTATGGCTAGTTTTTAGATAGCTGAACAAACCTTCGCGCATTTTCTGGTCCAGCTCGTCCAGAGTCGGCTCTATGAGCTCCCAACCATCTGGAGGTGGTTTCCTACTCCTTTTCACCTTGGGCATTATGTTATTTAAACAATATAAGATCCTCTGAGTTATTTAGCAACAGCGAACTTGCCCGTTTTCTGTCGCGTGCGGATGACGTCACGCCAAGGGTCCTTTTAGTATGAATCGTTACGTCAGCAAGCTGTCTTTGTCTTTACACATAAAACACGAACTGTACTTATTTCCAGCCTCGTTCTCCATTGCTAAAACGGGCTGCATTAAATCCTGACTATTTCACATGCCAACAATGGTTTTATTGCGGCGAAGCTGTGGTGTTATTCTCTCTTCCAGCATATTGCATCAGGCTAGGTGTCGGATCGAGTGCCTGAGTTTAAATATAGCAACATGGACCAGCTGGTTATTTACTAATCGATGACTGTACCTACTTAATCGTGGGATTTTGTATTGGCTTTATTTACTGTCTCGCCAAATAAAACCACGTATAATTAATTGCTGCCATTCAGTATCAACAGAGTTGGATGCGCGAGAGTTTGGTGAAGTGTGGCAACCTGATATCATAACTGTAGCACGCTTTTGTTGGGACTGGGAGTGTGTTTTAGTCGACTGTTTTTTAAATATTAAATCAAGTTTAATCTTCATCATGCCTAAAGGAGGTAAGGGATCATTTTGTTGTGTATGTTGCCACACTGCTGTCATACTCTGATCTTATGATTGACATTATATACAGTCTGTATGTTGCACTTTTAAACTACGTCTTCTGTGTTATCAGGATATTTTCATTGAGAACGATATTGTTAGAAAGTGATTTCCTTTTTTAAATTTGTTTTTTTTAGGCAAAAAAGGTGGTCATAAAGGTCGCATGAGAACTTACACAAGTCCTGAAGAAATAGATGCGCAAATGAAAGCAGAAAAAGAACGGAAAAAGGTAAGTTGGGTTACAAATTCACACAGAAATATGAAAAATATTAAGAAGCACGGATAAGTATGCGGTTGACACTGAAAGCAAGCATTAACATTTAAGTTAGCGTTTTAAAAAAAAGAGATGAAACAGTTGAAAATTCACTTCTTTTAAATATCAACAATGAATTAATGTATATGTTTCATTTCTTTAAAAACTGTAATAACATTTTTAATAAAAATAATCATAACAGTGATTATTCATAACATTCCAGTGAAACAACTCTTCTCTCTTGTGACGCAAGGCATATGTCTCCAATCATTTAGTCCACCTGATTAAACCCCGGCCCTTTGTTACGATCAGCTGCACGCTCACATTCAGACTGGTCTCCATCCAGTTAACAACTGATGTCTAGAACCAAGTCCTGGCACACATTTCTTTCCCCCAATAATCTGTTTTACTCAAATCACATCACAATACGAAGAAAAAGCTCTGTCGCTACTTCCATTACATCTCAACTTTATGTAACAGTAGTCAAAGCACAGCAGATTCTCAAAAGCTCCACTCACTACAACCACTTTCTGATTCAGTGCCCATCCGCAAGTCAAATTGGCTAAACAAATTCATTTTTTGCATGTGGTAATGGTTTATTTTACATTGTAGAAGGAAGAAGAAGAAGGTGCAGCAGTGAACGACAACCAGAGCGAGGACAAACTGACAGCATCAGGTTCAGAGGACAGTGACGATGAGGGGTCTGAGGTAAGTTTTCTTTTAGAATGATGACGAGTCCATGTTCCTGCAGAGCTGTCCTCCTACTTACAGATCCTTCTTCAGATTCATTCATCTGAGATGACTGTGCTGGGACGTAGACATTCAGCCAAGTGTCAGATACGCTCTTACTCAGTCTAATTAATGTGGAATCTTTTTGGTTGGAGCGGAGCGTTTCTTTTTGATTAGTCACTCAGTCACTGTGTTTGGAATGTAGGGATTATATTTGTGGAATGTCACAGTTACAGTCATCTGATGGATGAATACACTGTAGGCTGGCGACGCTTCAGCAGATGTCGTATCAAATATTTTGGTCCAGTTGCAGCATGAGCTTTTGTATGAATGCATAAAATGCCTATATGAAAACAAACTGATCTCTTGTCTCCATCAGTTTAATTTTAATATTATTATTTACTTAGGCCTATATAGTATTTACTAATGTCTTGAATTAGCTTCTTATATTTAAATTTGTGCACATGCTTATGATTTTGTTGTATTTATTAGGTTTTTTTTTATATTTAGCTTTTTTTTACTTTAGTTTTTAGTACTTGTAGTACTTCAGCTTAAACTTAATTAATTTCAGTTCTATATATTTTTTTTATTTAGGCTTTTCATTTAATATTTATGTTATTTTTGTTTCAGCTTTATTTCTATTAAAAAAATATATTTAATGGCATTTGAAACGTACTGGGTATTTATGCGTTTTTAACCTAAATCACAGCAGCGTCCCCGTCCTGTCAAACATACACAACTATTAGCCAATCCACCACACCTATTCAAACAGAGCGTTCTGATGAGGGGGGTTAAAACAGGACAGAAAATAGCCTATTACTTCTAAATTATGTGTTTTGATGTAAAACTCTTCATAACAATTTAAAATAAAAAAGGCAGTTCATGACCCCTTTAAGTTTTCGTTTGAGTTAACAATAACAACACTGATCTCCTATTTTGTCACAGAAAAGGAAGGGTATTGAGGGCTTGATAGAGATTGAAAATCCCAATCGAATCGCCCAAAAAGCAAAGAAAGTCACAGACATAGAACTCGAGGGTCCCAGACAGCTTTCCAGAAGAGAAAGGTAAGAAACACTGGGGTGAGTGAAGCTAACAACATTTTCTTTGAGCTACTTAATACCCTCTCATTATTTACCATCATTTTATGTCACATTTTTTTGTTATTGGTAGACATCTAGACACGTGAATTTGTTCCTTATCAGCTCTTTCACTAAGTTTCTTTTCATATTTCAGAGAAGAGATTGAAAAACAAAAGGCCAAGGAGAGGTATATGAAAATGCATTTAGCAGGAAAGACGGATCAAGCTAAAGCTGACCTCGCTCGTCTCGCCATTATTAGAAAGCAACGTGAGGAGGCCGCACGGAAAAAAGAAGAAGAACGTAAAAGTAAATTGGCAGCATTTGTTAATGTTGTAGAGCAACTTGTGAAAATATCTCACTGGAAATCAGAGATTCATTATTGTATTCTTCTTTGTCGTTGTAGCAAAAGAAGCAGCGCAGGAGGCAGCAGCAGCGGCTAAAGGTCTACATACATTGTCTCTCAAATAATCCAAATAGTGGATCCTTAGAAGTTTTGATGCATTTATGGACAGTATATGATGATATTGACAATGTTATTTTTGAAGACAAAGCAAAAGATAATGTGGTATGCTATAACACAATGTTCCATTGAACAGGAATATTTCAGAGTATATTAACCCAGAAAGCAGGCACTTAATTGTCCAAATAAAATGCCTTTGTGAGAGCCCTGATGCTTCACTAAAGTGGCTAAATCGTAATGCTTGCGTTCACTCTGTGATATTAGGAATATAGAGATATTTATTAATATATTAACATATTGCCACATGTAACTGAGTCAACTTTGCGGTCTCAGTTTAACGGATTATTGTAAGGATAAAAACATAATGTCCTCAGTTGTAAAGGACCTGGTGTCATTTAGAATGATGTTCTGATAGTATTCTCTTCTTCAAATAATGTAAAGTATCACATACGCCAATAAAATGTCAGAACGTTTTTTTGAAACTTTATTTGTATTATATTGTGAATTATTTTGTATATCTCACTAGTGTTCTTGTAACTGTTCTTGTTTTAATTTTAATGTGTAGTTTTGTACTTGAACATTTTTTTTAATTCAAAATGGCGTAGTTGTTAAATATATTGACAGTCGGCATTTATTTTTAGATAATTTTTAGAATGCATAAGAAACATTTTCTCAATTTTTTTGAAATATATATTTTGTATTATTATTGATACATGTATTAGTATTATCATATTGGACACTCCATACTAGGGTGACCACCTGGCAATAGATCTGTTGCGGGACAGTAGATGTGATTTTGCGGGACACGTGTAAGACAGATAGCATTTACTACTGTTGTGCTATTTAAATACTGATTTACATTAAGTCCGTTGTCTTATGCGCCATTTTATGTTTCTGCCGGTGGATACCTACACTCCAGGTTGCGCTTCTGGCAACATTATATCCAGGAGAGAGTTTTGAGCGCGCACACGTAGGCCTAATGTAAACACGTAGAGCACATCTCTTTTGTGTGAGAGTGAAGAGAATTCTGCAATGGAGACATTTGTTGCACTCTCGCATTACAATAATGCATTCTGGACACTTGTCATTAAAATAACACCAGAAACCACCTCAAACGAACTATTAAAATAAGAAAGTCGTGTCTGAAAGCTGCAATTGTGTTTTTTTTGTTTTTTTTTTTAATTAAAGGAAAATATCGTGTTTTTCCATGTGCGCTCGACCATTTCCGTTGGTGGTGCTCGAGCACTTGTTGAGGTCCGCACATCCTTTGCGCCGACAGTCGTCATCAGCGGAAAACCCCCTCTCTACCACTGCATCGGTTGGTTATTTTCACAGCTAGAACATGATGGCTGCGCAAATGGATTTTTAAATGCCAGTCACAGTTTTTAATGTATTTATTATTTTGGTATTTCAATTTCTGGGATGGAAAAAAAAATACAGAATACGTAATTGAAATGCAGGACGCAGCTTACGTCTTGCGGGACGCGGGACAAAGCTCCCAATTTCGGGACTGTCCCGCAAAATGCGGGACGGGTGGTCACCCTACTCCATACCGCCATACCTTTGTTCTCCAAGTCCCAGAAAAGCCCAAGGTGACTGTAGCATGTATTATCTGAGATATTAACAAAAAGGGTAAGTTAAAAAAAAAAAAAAAGAAGCCGACTACAAAGAACAAAAAGGTGACAATTTAGAAAAGTTGCTCCCTGTATCATGCCTGTCGTTGTGGGCGGGACAGTAGATCGATAGCCACGCCCCGCAGCGCGCTGATTGGTCTCCAAATTTCGCGGACTTTGACACGAGGAAAGCTAAAAGAAAGTTTTCACAGAAAGCAACTTGGGGCAAACCATTGACTATATTTGTAAGGTAAGCAGAAGGTGGTTTTCAGTCTATATCATCACTTCTGTGTAGATAAACACTGTTTAAAGCGCAGGGAACGCAAAGCAGGGTTTTGATTTAGTGGATCAAATCAAAACCTTGTGACTGTCTGCATGTGCTCCACATTCTCGGCCGATGAAAGTCAGTCTGTTACCGTTATGCAAATCGGTGCATAAAGTGCACAAACACGTTGCTATATAACATCTGCATGTTAGAGAATCGCATCGTGTTCGTTATTATAAAGTAAGCATTTGTCCCTTAGCCACACGTCGTTTGATATGTAATAGTTACAGGATGTATTTCGCGGGAAAAATGTAACCCTAAAGGCTGTAGTTCCGGTTTATATTGTGTCACTTTAGCTGCGAATCTAAATTTACCTTTAAAGTTCTCGACGAGACGTGGAAAAACCACTGAGAGATCAGTGAGAGAAACCTGCTCGAAGTTTGTTTGGTAATCTGTCGCCGGCAGCAGCTGCAGTTGCATCATTTGATTGACAGCTGGGCAGTGTTATTTATATGCTATTGCAGTATTTATTCATTTTCTTTCGTGTAAGTTTAATTTGCGTTTTAGTAATATTTTAATACCTTCATTTTTTTTTTTTTTAAGCTTTAGTCATTTTAGTAACTTACTTGTTTAAAACCTTTTTTTTTCTTCCAACGTTTGTTTTTCATGCAATATTTATGTCTTATTTCAGCGTTATTTGAATTAAAATCGATTACTGGATATCAGTCTAAGCAACTTTATACTGTGCATTTGATCCAAGAATACTCTGATTTAAAGTAACCCGGTTTTTTATTTTTATTTTTATTTATTTTTATTTTTTTACGTAACCCGGTGTATACAGTATGTTTTGCATATGGATGCCTTCTAACATTTAAATATAACATTTTTTTCCCCCCTCTAGAGATCGTAAACTATGGCACAGATCAACGGCCATAACAATAAAACATGGGAATCTCATAACAAGATGATGCTGGAACCTCTGGGCACAAATGATCCTGAGGTAAGTCACTGATTATATTATACAACCAGCCTCAAGACTCTGTTATTGTGAATCCATGCAGTGAACCATGAATGATATTCTGCTGTGCAAGTGTGTGTGTGTGTGTGTGTGTGTATGTATGTATATATATATATATATATATATATATATAATAATTTTTTTTTTTGACTAGTTGTGGGGGGTTATGATGAAATCTGGTCTCCTAGACTCTGGTCTGCCATGTGACAGGCAGCTTTAGCCTAGCTTTGCTCAGCTGAAGTATTATTCATATCAAATCAATCAAAACTTGTAATTGTCTGTTTATGGCATTACTATATTTCTGTATGCACTAGGTATATAACATAATAAAGAAGGAAAAGAAGCGGCAGACGTATGGATTAGAGCTCATTGCCTCTGAGAACTTCACTAGTCGGGCTGTTTTGGAGGCTCTGGGTTCCTGCATGAACAACAAGTACTCTGAAGGTTATCCTGGTCAGAGGTGACTATTGTGCAATGACATTTTATGTACATTACAATTTTATGTTGTTGCATTTGCCAATAAGATTAGTATTGTGTAATTTACACTTTGCACTTAGACATTGTGCTTATTTATTAAAAAAAATGCTTCTTTTAAATTCAAACTTCATTTAATGTTCTTAGGTATTATGGAGGAACAGAGCATGTAGATGAATTGGAGCGTTTGTGTCAGGAAAGAGCTCTCATAGTGTATGGCCTCGACCCGGAGAAATGGGGAGTGAATGTTCAGCCGTACTCTGGTAGGCTTGTTTCTGTGTCACTAGACTGTTGATGTATGAGGTGATGTAACATATAAAACATTAACTCAAGTGCACATTATTTGAAATATCGTTTGTTTGTTTTCCCTCAGGGTCACCTGCAAACTTTGCCATATACACAGCCATAGTGGAACCTCATGGGCGCATTATGGGCCTCGATCTTCCAGATGGTGGCCATCTCACCCACGGCTTCATGACTGACAAAAAGAAAATCTCAGCCACTTCCATTTTCTTTGAGTCGATGCCATATAAGGTTACCTTGCGATAGAATCAACACTGTGGTGAACTCTAAACTGAAGTAATGGGAGAACTGACATTTTGTAATTTGGCTAGAAGGTCATAGTGAGGGTTAAACCTTAAAGGAGTTTTTCCTACGTTCTCTACATAATGGCAAATTGTTGGCAAATTTATAATTGAATTTCTATAACTGGACGAGTAATATGGGCAGCATACCGACTAATTTGGTGAATGATGCCTTTGTGAAAAAAGATTCCAGCACTACTCGTGGTAAAAGGGACTTTAATGTTTAACAGTACCAACACGTTTCGGCCTAAGAGCCTTCTTCAGGGTGAATGACGCCTTTACCATTCAACAATTTGAATGGTGCGATCTAATTGACGATTCTAGTTTCAAATTGATAAACCTGCCTGACAACATGTTTAGAGTAAATACTAGGGCACAGAAAACCCTAATGCTGAGACAACACTGGTATATTAAACCTGTATTCTTTTTATTTTTTTGTCCAGGTCAATCCGGAAACTGGATACATCGATTATGACAGACTTGAGGAAAATGCTCGTCTTTTCCACCCAAGACTAATCATTGCAGGTCAGTGCTGTTTCTAAGAAAATCTGAGGATTTTGAGAGGGCATTTCTGAGGATTTTTGAGGAACTTGAGATTTTGCAAAAATAAAAGAGTCAGCGCTGCTCTGATGGGCTGGTTGGAGAAAAAAGTAATTCAACATCAAAAGAAATGACAAACATCACCATTAACGTTTCTGTGTGCTATTAAGGCACCAGCTGTTATTCCCGTAACCTGGACTACAGTCGCCTGAGGAAGATTGCAGATGAGAATGGAGCGTATCTTCTGGCAGACATGGCTCACATCAGCGGTCTGGTTGCAGCAGGAGTCGTTCCATCTCCGTTTGAATACTGTGACATTGTTTCCACCACCACCCACAAGACCTTGAGGGGCTGCAGGGCAGGAGTCATTTTCTTCAGGAAGGGTGAGTTCAGTGTGAATTAAGCTGTCATACTAAATCTAGGCCATTGACAGCGCTGTAATGATACACTTGAATTTCAGGAGTTCGTAGTGTTGATGCAAAGACGGGCAAGGAGACCCTGTATAACCTGGAGAGTCTGATTAACCAGGCAGTGTTTCCTGGACTGCAGGGTGGCCCTCACAACCATGCCATTGCAGGTAAAAGCTGATGTCCTCCATGTGTTTAGATAAGATAAGATAAGGTTAGGTAAGTTTGCATTTACACTAGGAATGTTGATGATTAATCTATGATCTAATAATTAACATGTAAATTGAATAAGCTTGCTGTTTAATTTAATTAAGTAACCATTCAATCAGAACTGTCTATACAGTCATCTGATGCTAGAGAGGACAAGTATTTCTCTGTATGTAAAGATTACATTCACTGTAAACACTTAACAACAAGCACCATTCGTTTGATGGCCCTATATCAACCTGACAGTCATGTTAGTGCTTACCAGGAGAGCATGCAGATACACTGTCATTTTATCATGACCAGTCATGTATGTATGAATGTATAAAGCACATACCCTATGTATTTTATTTAAATGAAACCATAAGTATTATTAATTTATTAAATCATTTACATATATTAGTGTTTTTACTTTAAAAAATGACAATCCATTTTATGATAATCGATTGTTAATATTCCTGCCAGTTGATTCAATTTAAACTGATTGCAACTTTCTCTACCCGATATGTGCCTTATTTAAATGAATCAGTAAATATTTCTTAATTATATTCAGTTATTTACATTGCTAATTAATGTTATCAGCTAAAAAAGTTATTTGAAGTGATTTTATTTGTTTGATGTGATGTCCAGGGGTTGCTGTTGCTTTGAAGCAGGCTCTTACTCCAGAGTTCAAGACCTATCAATTACAAGTTCTAGCAAATTGCAGGGTTTTAGCAGCCACCCTAATGGAAAAGGGCTACAAAGTTGTTACAGGTGAGTTTCTTATGGATTTTGTAAGGATTTAATAAATGATATGTAAATGAAACCATTGGCTGAGGGTGACAGAGATTGGATAAAGTCACTTTATCTTTTGTTTTTATATCTAGGTGGCTCAGATAATCATCTTATCTTGGTTGATCTGCGTTCAAATGGAAGTGATGGAGGAAGAGCAGAGAAAGTACTGGAGGCTTGTGCCATTGCCTGCAACAAGAACACCTGCCCAGGTGCATTGAAAATTACAAAAATTAAAAACATCACTTTTTTTTTTTTTTTTTTTTACTATAACAATCTAACCAGTTATTCCACTGATTCTTTTCCAAAATTTGTAATGAAGGTGATAAAAGTGCCTTGCGCCCCAGCGGCCTTCGTTTAGGGTCTCCGGCTCTTACATCTCGAGGACTATTGGAGGATGATTTCCGTAAAGTTGCCGAGTTCATTCACCAAGGTGAATTTTATGCAATAATGTAACATTAAAGAATATTGTTCTTGATATTGTAATTGACAATATGTGTATCTGCCCTCAGGCATTCAGTTGACATTGGAGATCCAAAGAAACATGAATCCTAAAGCAACTTTGAAGGAGTTTAAGGATGAACTGGCTCAAAATGAGAAGTACAAACTGAAAATAAATGAAATTCGAAAGGGAGTCGAAGACTTTGCTGGAAAGTTCCCAATGCCTGGGTTGCCAGAGTTGTAATTACTGTCTTTCTGACTATTTGCTAAGATTTCTATTGATTTAATGGGCACAAAGACACAATACCACTCAGCAGTCCACTGCAATTATCAAACACCTCAATGTGATGACTGCCCTTTCATATAAATCATCAAATGATCTGTTTTTGATTACACATTCAATTGGTTTCTCTGCTGTGTTCTAATCATGCTTTCTCTCATTTCTGTGGTTAAATCCATTGCGGAATAAGCTGAAGTAATCTATGAAAAGTTTTACTGTACACGCAAAACAGATCAACAGAGAAGAAAATAACCAACTGGCACAATAAGTTTTGTACATGCAGTGCAAATAAAGCCTGAAATATTGTAAATGTGAACATGACTAAACCTTTTTCTTGACGATTAAGTATAAAATTTACTTCTCACTGTTACTACTTACTCTAATAAGCTGACATGTTTAAGTCATTACAAATTCAGCATGAGACAAATCATGTGCCCTTTACTATATAATAAAGGAAAGTATTTTTTTTTGTAGACAGACTGTGTTATAAGGTAGGTACGATGCCATTTAATAATGATGCAAAACCGAGCTAAATCAGAAATAATTTAATGAAATTGAAGGCAGAGAAATTTCACAGTGGGCAGCAACTCAAAGCACACACATGACCCTCAAAATTTACTCGACTTAACATCCATAAATATTTTAGCATGAAGAATATACTTCACCTTACCTCGGACAAGCTCACAATACTGTCTTAAAATAGATTTGTGTAAAGTAGCAACAAAAATGCATGATTTAGACAGTTACAGCAAACAAGATTAGTTCAGAAACAGCAAAAAGAAACAACCTTGTGCGTATAATGGTATGGCTTATTCTCAATTTACATTCAACAGACTGTGATTAAATGCTGAAAAATCTGTCTCTGACCAATCGTTACAAAGGCCAATATTTACTGGGTAGCCAAAACAACTTGATATTAAGACACACTTGGGATGAAACACAGCGGTGGCAGTCAAGATCTGTAATTTTGGACTACAACTGCTATCATGCAGTAGTGGGAATAACAATTACAGACAATGTATTTTGGCAACAACCACCACCATTATCGTTCATTTTACATAACTGCAACAGCCATTAGCATGAAGTGCCACTTCATCCACACGGTTACTCATGCTGATGCTGCTTACACACAACTTAAGACAACAATTTATATCTATTTTAAATATATCTAGAAAGGCTGAACAGCACAACACATGAGATACAATGGAAGGGTCTATAAATTGCCACCATATTTTGCAGTCATTACATTTTTGTGTTCTTCAAACATGCAGAAAAGTTGTGTAACAGTTCTTCACAATGTGACAACTTACATGCAGTACATTCATTCACCTTATCACACAATTACGTTAAAACACGAAGGACAGCTGGTTCCATTTTTGTTTAACAATGCCTTTAACCTTTGTTCGTTTAAATTCGTCAAAAAAAATATTCAGTTTTCATTTTATGTCCACTTGAGAGGGCAGAAAAAAATTGCATGTTTTCCCTATATTATTAATCAGTTTAGTGTATTAATTAAGCTCAGAAAGCAAGTACAAAAAGCTTATTACTGACCAATCCATGAATTAACATCAAATTTTCTGCTAGTTGAAATACATGTAATGCAACTGCATTTTATAAAGGCTGCATGTCGAGGAGAATGTGTATTATAAAATACTGTTCTGCTGCCACGCAAGTTAGTTCCATTAAATTATGCTTGTGATTTTCATGCAGCAACAGTTGCTTTACTTAGTGAAGACAAAAAAGCATTAATTATTAAATGGGATACCAGGACCAGATTAATTAAATGGTGATTAGAGACTCTGCTGCTGCTGTTCCCGTGTAGCTGTAGCTGAAAGCTGAAAGCAAGCATGTGGCTACACATATTTAAATAAGCCATTTCATATGGCTTCTTTAAAAACAACTACTTGTGCTTAAACGACGGTGAACTTTTGCTGAATCTTCATTTTATTTCATAGCTTTTTGTAAGGTCTTTAGACCGCAAGAGGAACCATTTTCTCAACCCGCTGCTTCCTGGAATGCCATGAACAAAAAAAAAAAAAAAAAAAAAAAAAAAAAAAAAAAAAAAAGGTGGATTACATTCAATACATTTGGTCTCCTGATTTTATTGGGGTTAATGTGGAACAAATAGTGGACACATTCAGATTTTGTACAAATAGCTGGTGGTGTAATTAAAACAAAAAGACTGGTTGCCCCCCTTCGAGGTCCCCTGAATGTAATGCTGCTTGATGAGCTCACTCAGGTACTGGATGATTTTACTCTCTTCCACAGTGTAGCCGAGCTGCAACAAGAAATTAGTCCTGCGCGACGTTACCGAGCCCTGGTCGTTGATGTCCATGGGAAGGTGAATGTGATGGCAGAATGTATAAAGGAAGGCCTTGGCTGTAAGCTGAGTCAACATACCCTGAACGTGGAGGAAGTAAGTACTTCCACGTTTGATTTGAGTCCTGTGGTCTGCCAAATGGCTCACTAGTGTTCCTTTGTATGGCGGACACCGGAGGGTCTTGTTGTCACAGTCCAAAATGCTTATGTAACGGCTGTATCGATTCAAAGAGTGGAGAATGCTGGATCCAGCCGGGGAGACAGCTCTGGAAGAAAAGAGGAAGAAAAAAAAAAAAAAAAAAAAGAGAGAGAGAGGAAATACCAAAAATAATGAAACACTGCACTTTTGAAAAGTCACTGATTTATAGCATTGCAAGCAAAAAAAACTGGCCGCTTTTGAAACTATGATACGGAGTTATTGATTGACTACAGGTCAGCAACATACCTCTGCAATCCAATAAGTTTCCATCTCTGCAGGTCGGTAAGCTGAAATGGCGATGAAAGCCACGGTTGGATGGTTTCCCCGTACTTGCCGAGATTGGGAACGAAAATGAACAAAGCATTGACTAACTTCCTCACTGTGCCCTCGTCCACCCCTAAAATAACGAGCGTTCGGCCACTCAGAAGGCAGAAAATGGCTTGCTGAGCAAAAGGATATTGCCGGATGAATCGAAGAGCACTGTGACCAGCTTTCTTCTTCTGCTTTAGCGTCAACGCACTGCCGTAGGTGAATGGAGACACCGCTCGGTCAGAACTGGTGGAGGCGCTCATGAAGCTCGTACTATCGGAGACATCTTCGATATTAATTTTTGCCACCTCCTCAGTGTTTAGATCGGAAAAAGTCAGTCCCATGTTTGGGCTTTCTGCGAGGGCGGACTCTTCCAAAATGTAGTCCACCTGTAAGGCAGGGTCTCCCTGAAGAAGAGACAGAGGTTCTTGGTTCACCACTGTGTCACCACAGCACTCCTGAGCGAGCTCAGGTAAAGGTTCCTCAAAAATGTAACCGTCCTGTCCAATACAGCAGGCTGCATCCATCGGGACTAGATTCCCGTCAGACGTCCTTTGTGGGTCAGCAACAGAGCTGGATGCAATTTCAGATGGTGATGCAATGGATACCTTGCCCTTTCTTTCAAGACCATCAAAGTAATTTGCCTGTAGACTGGAAGGACTAACACCTCCAAAAGCCTCAATGCTCTTGTCGCTACTAAAACTCCCTTTGGTCTCCGTGTCGGCAGCCTCTGAGGTCTCCTGCGTAATGTCAGACGTACTGGACTCGGGAGGCACTTCCATAGACTCCACACCTGGCTTAATGTGATCTACATCTATGCAGGTTGTGTACGAGTCGAGACTCAGCGGCTCGCCACATAAGTTCAGAATGGGGATAGTTGGATTATTGGAAGAAATACTGAAGTTCTTTGAGGTTCCTCCGTACTCCCAGTCACGGTCAGCTTCGAAGAGGAAACTAGTAACTCTCTGTTTGTTCAGAAGAGCCCTGTCGATCTGGCTAGTGTAAATAAGGCATAGATCTCCTCGGAATGACTTCTCAATGATGTTTAGTTGCTCTAGAGTTTGGTGGAAAAAGCTGGCGTCGCAGAGCTCTTCCATCGTTTTCAAGCGTTTATCAAAGCATTTTGCAGATTTGGCCTTTATGAGCTGAGGCGTGTAAGAGGACTTTCTACTCTCGCTTTCGGTTTCCACAGTCTTATCTGCAACATCAGAATGATTACTATTTAGTGTATCGTCGGTTACACTTTTGTCAGTCGGTTTCTCCATCTCATGTTGTACAAAATCTTTCTTTTTCCTGGAAGGATAAGATGTTACTTGCCTCAGCAGATCTTTGTGTTCATAGATGGACTTCTCCACATTGGCTAATTCATTCGCCTTCTCAATAGCTTGTGTGGAATAACAGCCGTTGTTCATTTTCTGAAGTTCAGCTTCTTTGTGCAGCACCGATCTGGTGTACTCCAGGTCTTTCAGTTTCTTTTCCAGTTCATTTGCAAAAGCCCTCCTGTTGCCCGATTTTAAAAATTCAGAAGCCTTGGAAAACTCGGATGACATTTCTTGAAACTGATGCATGATCTTCCTTTCGTCTGCGGAAATGTAGGCCATGCAAAAGGGGCGTACAAATCCACGAGCCTCCAAGTCGTACAGCGTCAGATGATGGACGTAAGCAAACGCCCCTTCCTTGGAATCACCTAGGACAACTTTTGAGTCCTCCACAAAATTAAGCTTTGGGTAGTTACTGCCAGGAGGATGTCCAACAAAGGACGCCTGGTAGTCCACAGACATGATGCGAAGTGAGAAGTAGTTAAGGTCAAATGTCCCACAAACCTTGGGATCATTGGGAATGGTGAGTAAAGGCTGCGGGCCGACCTGTTCTGAAAACTCAGAGATGAGTATGAAGTCTTTTGAGAATTTCGCATAGGATGTCTTCGTCCAGGGATTTGCATTGGCAGCATGAGCAAACAAAGGCACAGAAAACTCCTCTGGAAGTGAGCATGGATCTGTGAAAGAGTCCCCAAAGTCATCTTCTTTGGTAAAAGCCACCACATCTGGTGAGCCAATCATGTTCTCGGAGTATATAGAGAGACATCAGCAGAAATACCCTTCCATCCCCAGTATCTAAAGCGATAAAAACAACAGATTTCACAAAGACATCATTTTAACAAAACAAACCATAAGTACGTTGTGCACTGGGGACTCTCTTTCGTCTTTGCCGCACGGCTGGTTGAGTCCACCGAGCCAGATCACGATCTGATATAGATGAGCTTGAAGACGATGCTCTCCAGCCTGACAGACCTTTCACGTCTCCTGCCATAAATCTCATACATCTATCAATCGTCGCCGTTTACATAAACCTATTTATAATCCGGCATCTATAACACATCTACACGAAGACACAGCTGTTACAATGTGCTCCAGCTGCTCAAGAAACTGACATCCTCTAACAGCAGCCATATTTAAACGATCGTAACCTTCCCATGTGACTATCCTGATGAGGAACTAGCTGTGTTTCAAAACCTAGAGAGCCGACTAGCTAGACAGCAGTTTGGACACACTTAGTGAGCAGACTCGGGAAGCTCTTATGCTGCCCAAATATGCTACCTAGGTGGGTGTCTAACTAGGTTTTGAGACGCAGTCTTGCATTGTTATGATGCGTTGTCTGGTTGTTCAAGGGGAGAAATGATATTATTCGTAATGTATGACAAGACTCATTATTATACATATATGAAAATTCACTGTTTTAATTTATTATTATTTGTTTTTAGTTGATTACAGTTAGTTGGGAAATACACAACACAGCATTCTATTCGTATTCTAACACATTGCTTTACGGTATTTTTACGACAATTCGCGTCAGGCGCCGGAATTGGAAGTTGTTACAGAGAGTTGATTCGTCTGCTGTGTTGTTCACACTGTTACAGAGATTATAATTTTTTTTTTCCGTTTACGCTGATATGTTTTACCTCAGTTAACTGGGTTTTATGCTGTTCATCAAGCGCGGTTATTTTGATGTAATGTTCGGAGTGTACAGTGATCATGCGCTGCTAGATCACAGTTATGAACGTTTTGTTTAGATCACTAAGAGTGACAATTGACAGTCGACTTTATAGACAAATATCTGTAAGCATGATAAGGCACACACAGATTAAGAAAGTGCTTTGTGTTGCTGAGAAAAACGATGCAGCTAAGGGCATAGCAGAGATCATGTCAAATGGGAGATCGAGAAGAGTGAGTGCTGACTGTTATACAGTTACTCTGATCCATAATGTCAGACCTTAGAGTTGTTATTTTTATGACTATAAAATGTTGTTTTTACTTGTTTGTAATGAATCTTTTTTTTTTTTCCTGACAGAGAGAAGGCTACTCTGTTTACAACAAAATATATGAGTACGAATACCACCTGTTTGGTCAAGTAAGTAATTTTTTATTAATTACTACATGCAAGTGGAATATATAGTCTTAATTTGATCATAGTGTTTATTTGTTTACAGAATGTATCTGTAAGCATGACATCTGTATCAGGACATCTCTTGAGTCTTGAATTCAAAGCTCCCTTTCAGAAATGGTAAAAAGTTATGTTTCTTCATATCTCTTTGATAATAAAGCTTAAATATTCAGTTAGACTTTGTCCTGTGGTCTGTTTCACAGGCATAGTTGTAATCCAGTCCTGTTGTTTGACGCTGAAGTGGAAAAGTACTGCCCTGAGAACTTTATACCCATCAAAGTATTCATTTTCATTCATTCACTTAGATTTGTTTTTAGAATATGAGCTTGTGTTGTGTATTTTAATGTAATGTTTTTACATTATCCAGAGGACTTTGGAGAGAGAGGTGAGACAGTGCCAAGCTCTGGTCATTTGGACCGATTGTGACAGAGAAGGAGAAAATATCGGCTTTGAGATCATTGATGTTTGCAAAGCAGGCAAGTTTAGTGCATCATGGATCTAGTTCTTGCCGTATATTTCTAACACCCTTTTAACATGGGATATCTTTTAATTAAGTGAAGCCAAATGTTCAGGTCTTCCGCGCACGGTTCTCTGAGATCACCCCAAACTCCATAAGAAGAGCCTGTGAGACCCTTACTGAGCCAGATATCAACGTCAGTGATGCGGTGGATGTGAGACAGGAGCTGGATCTCCGCATCGGTAGGCAGTTCAAAATAAAAGAGAACATAAACACAAGCTATTGCTTTTTAGACACTGTTTAGCGTATGTACATTGTGTTCCTTCAGGGGCATCCTTTACCAGGTTCCAGACATTGCGCTTACAGAAGATATTCCCAGAATCTCTCTCTGATCAGCTCATCAGTTATGGCAGTTGTCAGTTCCCGACCCTTGGCTTTGTAGTAGAGCGGTTTAAAGCCATTCAAGCCTTCGTCCCTGAAACTTTCTTTAAAATCAAAGGTACTCTGTTTTTTTGAATGTACACTTTCACATTTAATATTTTTGAACCAAATGCAAGAAGTGCATTGCGGTGTCGTCACATGTGCTTTATTGTCTGTATGTGAAATTTCTGTTCGATAGTTGTCCATGAGCCCAATGAAGAGGAATCAGTTGAATTCAGCTGGAAAAGACATCGTCTTTTCAATCACACAGCATGCCTTGTGCTGTATCAGATGTGCATGGAGGTGTGCGCTTCGTTTTAAAAAACATATAAGCTTTGTTGTTCATTGTTGTCATCATAAGTTTTATGTGTTTGGTTTTCATCTTTTCTTAGGATCCAATGGCGAAAGTGATATCTGTAACAAGTAAACCAAAAAGCAAATGGCGACCTTTACCCCTTGACACTGTGGTAAGTAATTTAGAGCTTGACAGATTTTAGACTTAAAAAAATAGGGAAATATGGACAAAAGTATGTGGACACTCAGACATCACATACCATTCAAATATTTGAGTTTAGTAAGATTTTTTGAATGTTTTTGAAAGAAATCTCTTATGCTTGTCTAGGCTGCATTTATTTGGCCAAAAATACAGTAAAAACAGGATTATTGTGAGATATTACTATATTAATAAATTATACCTAATTTATTCTTACTGACCCCAAACCTTTGAACGGTAGTGTACTTTTGGTCATATAGTGTATGTTTTACAATTACACGCAAAATGGTAAATATCGACATATTTGACAGTTTTGTGTACACAAGGGACATTAACTGTTGAAGTTAGAATAGCTTGTAAATTTATGAGTGACTTACACCCATTAAGACCCAAAAATGAGTGCTAGTGCTGCTGAATGAGTTAAGTGTGATCAACAACTGAATCAATGAGAAATAATGTAATATATTTGTTAATACGTTTAGATTTCTTTCTTCAGGAACTTGAAAAACTGGCTTCAAGAAAACTGAGGATAAGTGCCAAAGAAACCATGAAAATCGCAGAAAAGCTGTACACTCAAGGGTATGTTAAAGGTTATTTCTTCCACATGTCTGTGGTCTACAGCATGTCTGTTGTGTCCCTTCACAAATCAGCCTGTCTATTTCCTTTCAGGTTCATCAGTTATCCTCGTACTGAGACCAACATGTTTCCACAGAACCTGAACCTAACCATGCTGGTTGAGCAACAGACACAAGACAACGAATGGGGAAATTTTGCTCAGCGCATTTTGGAAAGCGGTGGGCCCACACCTCGAAATGGAAACAAATCTGATCAGGCCCATCCCCCCATTCACCCCACCAAATACACCAACAGTTTACAGGTGAGCAACCTCCCTGATTGGACCATCGTAACTGCTACCAACTTACACAACGACAGTGTTTAAATATTTTTTTCTTTTTTAAAGGGAAATGAGAAGCGGCTGTATGAGTTCATTGTACGTCACTTCCTGGCCTGTTGCTCCAAAGATGCTCAGGGACAAGAGGTGACGGTTGAAATCGAAATAGCTGAAGAGAGATTCTCAGCGAGTGGATTGACGATCATTGCTCGCAATTATCTGGAAGTGTACCCTTACGACAAGTGGTACAATAAGGTGAATACTGCTCAAAACATAACACATTTTATAGCTAAGCATGTTGTTGCTTAGCTGTAATCCATCTGATCATATTTATATCACACTTATATTGTAAAGCAAGCAGATTTTATCATAAATATCTTCATTTGTGTTCCGAAGATGAACGAAGGTCTTACAGGTTTGGAACAACATGAAGATGAGTAATTAATGACAGAATTTTCATTTTTGGGTGAACTAACCCTTTAAGTGTTTTTTTCCCCCCCACAGGTTATTCCATTATATACGGCTGACACCACGTTCCAGCCCACAGCAATTGAGATGGTGGAAGGACAGACCAGTCCACCACAGCTTCTGACAGAGGCCGATTTGATATCGCTTATGGAGAAACATGGCATTGGTACTCAAATCAATCAGTCCAGTTTTGTATCTTGAGTATTTTGCAACATGAGTTATGTGAAACTCAATTTGAGTTGTTGCTGCAGGTACCGATGCAACACATGCTGACCATATTGAGACCATAAAGAGTCGCATGTATGTGGGGCTGACGGCTGACCAGAGGTTCCTTCCTGGAGAACTTGGCATGGGTCTCGTTGAAGGTAACAAGATCAGCATATCACTAGTATTGAAGTCTTTAAAGAATGGTTTAATATCTGATTTGTGTGAAATTGAGTGTAACATTGTTTCAGGATATAACTCAATGGGGTATGAGATGTCTAAACCAGACCTGAGAGCGGAGCTGGAGGCTGACCTTAAACTTGTGTCAGAGGGCCGAAAGGACAAAGCTTCTGTCCTCAGTTATCATGTGGCCAAATACAAGGCTGTTTTTATTGAGTCCGTGAGAAAGGCAAAGAAGTGAGTCTGAATGTAGCACTGCAAATGTCAATGAGATCTACAGCTCTACTTTTGTTTGTTCCAACCGTACTCTGTGTAGTTGCCAATTATATTTTACATTCAAATTTGAAACTTTTCATTTTTTTCTGCAGATTGGATGAGGCTTTGTCAAATTATCTGGGCCCTGCTCAGGAGATTACTGAACAGGAGCAAGGAGAAATGGAGATACCATTACCAGTGCGAAAGTGTCCACAGTGTAACCGTGACATGGTGCTGAAGAAAAAGAAAGACAGCACAAGGTGAGACAACACCATGTGTTAATATAACTGAAATGGATTCATTTGTTTTTGTGCCTCTTCTTCTAATCACCCTTTTTATGTCACTCTGTGCAGGATGTTTCTTTCATGTATGGGATATCCAGCCTGTAAAGCAGCCGTGTGGTTTCCAGACACAGTTCTGGAGGTCAGCAGAGACGAGAGCATCTGTCCAACTTGCCGTCCACATCCAGTGCATATGTAAGGGTTGTTGCTTTGTAGTCATTTTAATATTATGAACCATTTACAGTACTGTTCAAAAGTTTGGATTCAGTAAGGTTTTTTCTTTTAATACTTTTATTCAGCGACGTGACAGTAAAGACATTCACAAAGTTACAAAAAATTGTGTTTTAAATAAATACTGATCTTTTGAACTTTCTATTTATCAGAAAATCCTGATGTATCACTGTTTCCACAAAAAAATTGTGTATAACAAAAACTGTTTTCAAGCATCAAATCAGTATATTAGAATGATTTCTGAAAGTCTTGCTGATTTTCATAATTCTGCCATGCCATCACATGAATAAATTACATTTTAAAATATATTAAAATAGAAACCAGTTCTTAAATAGTAATAATATTTCATGATATTACTGTTTTTATTGTATTTTCAATAAAAAACAGCCTTGATGTGCATAAGAGACATCTTTCAAAACCAAAAATCATAATAACCCCAAACTTTTGAACAGTATTGTTCAAAAATAGTATTTTCAGTAGAGTGAACGAACATGAATTATCAACATTGACAATAAGATTAGTACATTAACAAAGTAAATATGGTCATTTTAAATACTGCTTTTGGTTTTATTCATAAAATCCTTGACAGGCTGAAGCTTAAATTCAAGAGGGGAAGTTTGCCACCTATGATGCCCCTTGAATTTGTTGGATGCATTGGAGGATGTGATGAGACACTCAGAGAGGTCTTAAACTTGAAATATATCCGAGGAGGAGAAGCAGATTCTGGCTCTCGGGCACATAACGGCTCTGGATCAAATCAGCATCATGTACCTAGGAGCAACTCAGCACCTCCATCCAGGGTTACACCTCCAGCACCCAGAGCCAACGGCAGCCGCCCCCCAGCCAGCCTGCCGCCTCCTCGGGCAGAACAACCACCAGCCCAGGGCGGTGCCATTGTGTGTAATTGTGGTCAGGATGCCATTCTTCTCACTGTTCGCAAAGAGGGTCCCAATCAAGGCCGTCAGTTTTACAAGTGTAACACGGGAGACTGTAAGTTCTTCCTGTGGGCTGATCAGCCAGCTGAGCAGGCAGCGCCCGGAGGGAGTAGAGGACCCTTGAGTCAGAATTCACAACCTCCCAGGCCCTCAATTGGCTTTGGGAACGTACCTCAGCAGAGGCAAAACAACAGAGGATCTGGAGGTGATGATGGTGAGACTATGTGTAACTGTAATGAGCCTGCAGTGACCAGGACCGTCATGAAAGATGGGCCAAACAAGGGGCGAATGTTCTACACCTGCGGGAAATCACGTGATCAGCAGTGTGGGTTCTTCCAGTGGGCGAACGAAAATGTGGCTCCAGGTATAATGCCTGTCTATAATGTTTTGCACTGAAAATGTTATATACATGGGCAAAATATGATCAGAATATGTTGAAGAGGATCATTCATACATAGACTGCTGTTCGAAGGTTTAAGATTATTTTAAAAGTAATTAATACTTTTATTCAGCAAGGAATTGAGCAAAAGGTTTGACAGTAAAGACATTTATAATGTATCAAGTATGTTCCAAATGGCTGTGATTGTGCTACATTTTGTGGAGGAAGAAAACAACAGTTATGCATCGTTTTATATGATTTCAAAGAAATGCAAATATTTCAGTTGCCAATAATTTATTCAGTGTTGTATTTTTTGCTAATAATTTCCATTTCCTGTTACTTTTCAGCCACAGTTTTCTCTGGAGGAAATGGTCCCAGACCTCCTGGGAACAAAAAGGCCAGCACTACCTCAAACAAACCTCCCACTGCCAAAAGGCCAAGAACCTGTGGAATATGTCATGAGCCGGGACACACACGGGTCACCTGTCCACAGGGCAAATGAAAAAAAGAAAAAAAAGGTTCCTGCAATTTTTGTAAAATTAAAAATTGTATATGTACATGAAATTAATCTTATCATACGTTTAATTATTTTTACATGTATAATAAATTGTATTGTGTAAAATAAAGTTATTTTAAGTAAAACAAGTTATTTTGTGTCGTCATTTATTCTCATGATGAGTAAATTGTTTACATATTGCATGACCTACAGTAGTGTTACACAGTCTTACATTTACTGTATACTACATGTAAAATGTTGAACTAAGAGGTTTATCAGAAAAAGTTATTAATAATGCCATAAATTAGATGTAAATAAATGCCTAAATACCATAATTGGTCACTTTTTACATTATTGTACCATTACAGTAAGTAGTTAACAGTGAGTAGTGAGTAATACTAATGAATAATATGTATTTTATGCAATTGTTTTCTATTGTTAGTCCTGTGGTAATTATGTTAACATGCAGTACGTGTAGTTAAACATTAGGCATTTACATCTGTAACATGTTGTTGATGAATTTCGTTCCTCCTTTTTAAAAAAAAAAAAGTTGCTTTGTATAAGTGTGTTTGCTAAATGCATACATGCAATGTAAATATTATATGGACTCAATAGCATAAAATGCTAAAGAACAAAACAACTGGGAATGTTATGATGGCCCCTGGGATGAGTGGGGCCCATTATGCCAGGAGAGGCAAGCAACCAACCAACCCATCATATTTTTGTCCCAGGCCCTGTCACTGTGTCTGTGGCACTGCAAATGATTCATTAATGAATCAGTTCTGAGTCAACTACAGCAGGGTGTAGCTTATCACGGGCGGGTTTAACTAACAGTCGTTATTTTATCGAAACAAAAAGAACTTTTTTGTGAGTGGCTGGTAACGCTGAGCAGTAAGTGGGCTGTACTATGTGAGCAGGGGAGTGTGTTTGCTCCACCAGAAGCCGCTGCCAAACAGAAATAGGCTGCGACTGCTGCCATATCCTGAATTAGACATGGCCGCGACCGGAGTTCTCCCCTTTATCAGGGGAGTAGACCTAAGTGGGAATGACTTTAAGGTAAGAGTTATGCTTTAATACGTCTATATGTACTGGGCATTGTAAATAAATCATTCGCTCAAGCGAGGAAAGTGCTGTGGGTTAGTTAGCGTGTCAAAACAGGTTGAGATGGTGAGCTAGCAGTGCTAACTCTGCTAGCTTTGAAGAACGCTGGGCGTTAGCTCGCGACTTGTCAAAATTTGTCGCGGTCAGTCAAACTGTGTGACAGCAAGGAAATAACTAGAAGTTTGTTAGCGAGTCAGATGTGTTGGTTGGCGCTTTGTAATGCGTCTGGCCTCGATAAATGAACTGCGCTGCTGACACGGGCTTTCAAAACATGTTGGAGCTTCTTTTAGACTAGAGAGTCCAACATATGCTATTAGTATGTATATGAAAAGTAAGATGTTTTTAAGTGTTAAATGCGAAATTCTCTCACATGAGTTCCTCAAGCAGTATTACACAAGCTCTCAAGTGTGTCAGTTCACTTGAGTAAATTTGTACTGATGCTCTGAGTCTCTGTCTTATATAATACTTCAGTCATATCTGCTCATCTTGAGATGACTGTGTGAACAGCATGCATGTTTTCTAGCTCAGGCTCATGTTGTTGCTATAGCAAACACGCCTCATAATCTCTTATGTTTTTGAAATGACATCGTTGCACCAGGTTTAGCTTGTTTTAGGTTTAATTTAGGCTTCAGACTTAAGCAAGTAGGACTGTTTGGAAAATGACATCAGTGTGAAAACTGACAGAAACTGACTGGCATGACTCATGATGGTCAGATTTGAGGCTGTAATGCTTGTATCTCTTCTGTTGAACGCAGGGGGGTTATTTTCCTGAGCATGTCAAGTCTATGACCAGCTTGCGATGGCTGAAGCTCAACAGAACGGGCCTTTGCTATCTTCCAGAGGAACTGTCTTCCCTACAGAAACTGGTGATTTGTCAATTGCAAAGCTGAGTCACAATTTCATATTTTGCAATTAGACTGTCAATGCTCATTTTTGGGTCTTTTGTGCCAAATCAGGAACATTTGTCCGTGAGTCACAACAGCCTGACGACGCTGCATGGAGAGTTGTCAAGTCTTCCCAACCTGAGGGTAATGTGAAATATTTCGTAATACTGTCGATCACATGTTTCTCTGCCTAATTTTCACATAAGTAAGTGTGTGTGTGTGTGTGTGTGTGTGTGTATATATATATGTATATGTATATGTGTGTTAATGTAACTGTTTACATACACTACCGTTCAAAAGTTTGGGGTCAGTTTTTTTGAAAGAAGTTAATACTTCTAATATATTAAATCTATTAAAAGTGCCAGAAAGGACATTTATGACATTACAAAATATTTCTAAACAAAATGTTTTGTTTAATGTTTCAAAGCATTATATTTCAGATAAAAGCTGTTCTTTTGGACTTTCTATTCATCAAAGAATCATGAAAAGTATATCATGGCAAAGTGTTACTACTGATGATAATAAAAAAACGTTCTTGAGCACTAAATCAACGTATTGGAATGATTTCTGAAGGATCATTTGACCCTGAAGACTGGAATAATTTAGAAATTAAATTTTGCAATCACAGGAATAAATCTCAAAAATATTTTATTTTGTAAAATATAGTTTGCCTAACGTAAAATATTTTAATATTTTTGGTCAAATAAATGTAGCCTTGGTGAGCATAAGACGTCTTTTTAAAATGTTACAAAATCTTACTGACCCCAATTTTTAACCTGTATTTTGAATTAATATAGCATTATTTTCCACAATTTTACTGTGTTATTTTCAATGCTCAGACCAGCATTTAATCTGCCCTTGTTGTTTTGCTGTAGGCGGTTGTGGCCAGAGCAAACAACCTGAAGAACTCTGGTGTTCCTGATGATATTTTTCAGCTGGATGATCTTTCTGTGCTGGTATGTAGAGAATTACTCTGTGTTTATTTCTCTCTTGGGTGGATGAAGTATATATCTCAGTTAAGTGCAAAATTACAGGCATTATTTAATTTTATGTAAACAGGTCTGTGTCTCTTGATTAGTGAAACTATGTGAATTTGTCATGGATTATGTGCTGTATTATGGTAAAAGATATGTGTGTTTAGATGTATTCTTCCCTCTTCTGTTCAGGATCTGAGCTACAACCAACTAACAGAAATCCCTCGGGATTTGGAGAACTCCAGAAACATGTTGGTCTTAAACCTCAGTCACAATAGGTATGGTCTGTCTGTTTTGTATTCAAGTTCTTGGAAGTGAGGAATAATGATCACTCATGAAATCACACATTTATTTATTTTTTTTAAATAAATATTTTGATCTGTTATCATGGTATTTTGGATGATTTGGGTGGTCTACTCAAAGGATGCATTTTTGTGCCCCGTAATGGCTAGCCTGAGTGCTACTGAAGGAATGGAAAGGAACGCAGGGATCTTGAGACATGTTTTTAAAAGTTGAACTATTTTTAACTTCACACACCATCTTAGAAATGCTATGCACATGGCACAAGATGCTGAAAACCCAATGGAGCATCCATCTATATCAGTGGTTCTCAACCTTTTTACCTCCAAGGCGCTCACATTGTCCATAACTGTATTTGAAAGCCCCATGACATTTCTTAAGTGTTTGTGATTTACTGGATAAGAATCAATGATAAGGATTTTTGAAAATATTTTTACCCTCAATATGTACCTGATTAAAAAAATTTGAGCTTGACATGACTTAAAGCAAATGTGTGTTCAATATAAAAATGCCAGTGGGATATTTACACTACTTTTTTTTAATTTATTTTTGTTGATTTCAACTCATCTTCTGTGAACTCATCTCTGATGTTTGCTTTTTCTCACAGCATTGATAACATACCAAATCAGCTGTTCATTAACCTCACTGATCTGCTGTACCTGGACCTAAGTGACAATAATTTAGACAGTTTGCCGCCTCAGATGAGACGCTTGGTCCATTTGCAGACTCTCATACTCAATAATAATCCGCTTATGCACGCACAGCTGAGGTAAGACAGATGGTTTTTATGATTTGTTTTATTTCCATCTATGCACACTGCCATACAGGAGAAAGGCTACATTCATTTCAGATGACCTAATTGTGTTATCAGCATTGCCTCTGATAAACTCTGTGCTCCTTGTGTGCTTTTGTCGTAACAGGCAGTTACCTGCTATGGTGGCCCTTCAAACCCTTCATTTAAGGAACACTCAGCGTACTCAAAATAATATGCCCACAAGTCTGGAGGGCCTCACCAACCTAGCAGGTAGAGATCCAGGGGTGTTACTGTGCTCTGTAAAACAATAATCTGTATCAGTAATTGCTGTTGCTCCATGTATAATGAATCTTGTGTGTTTCTGTGTAGACGTGGACCTGTCCTGTAATGATCTGACTCGTGTACCAGAATGCTTGTATTCCCTGACTAATCTCAAACGGCTAAATCTGAGCAGCAATCAGATATCTGAACTGTCACTGTGCATAGATCAGTGGACCAAACTCGAGACACTCAACCTTTCTAGGAATCAGCTCACATCCCTGCCTGTAAGTCCCTCATTGCCATAAAAAGTAAAACGGAGGAACGTAGCCCTTATCAGATGTTGTTTGGCCTTGAAAGTGCTTTTGTGCATGTGCAGGAGATTATGCCTTTATAGTATTGTCATTCAGCTTACATTGATATATTTGATGACTTGTTGCTAACCTTGTCTCACCCCCACCCCCGTTTGATGTGATGTGCAGTCTGCCATATGCAAGCTGTCTAAGCTGAAGAAGCTGTATGTGAACTCAAACAAAATTGATTTTGATGGGCTTCCATCTGGTGTGGGAAAATTGTCCAACCTGGTTGAGTTCATGGCTGCAAATAATAATTTGGAGCTTGTTCCAGAGGGGCTTTGCAGGTGAAAACTGACACTCTATTGGTAGTTTGACATCATTTGTAAAACCAATGTATGTAATATTTATAATAATAATATGTGGCTTTTTGATTTGCTCAGGTGTGGGAAATTGAAAAAGCTGGTTTTGAACAAGAACCGGCTTGTGACATTACCAGAGGCCATTCATTTCCTCACTGACCTGGAGGTAAGATCTCTTTATTGCAAAAAAAAAAAAAGCTATATATATCGTTCTTCTTTGTATTATTACCTACTGATTGGAGCCAGTAAGATTTTATAAGGTTTAACGTTTATAATGTTACAAAAGATTCCTATTTCATCCTGAACGATCACAGTTTCCACAAAAATATTAAATAGCACAGCTGTTTTCAACATTGATAATAATAAGAAATGTTTCTGAAGCACCAAATCAGCATATTAGAATAACAATTTATTGTGATCAAATAAATTTAGCCTTGGTGGCCATAAAAGATTTCTTTAAAAGCATTTTAAAACTTTTAAATTTGTTAGCATATGTTTTTTATGTACCTAATTATAAGAGTAAAGCAACAATCATTCATGCATTTGTTAAAACAGTTAATAAATGCTGAAGTTTTTTGAAGTTGTTGTGATGCTGATTTTTATTTGTTTTTTTTTTGTTTGTTTTTTTTTTTTTGTTTTTTTAGGTTTTGGATGTCCGTGAGAATCCAAATCTGGTAATGCCACCTAAACCAGTGGACAGGACAGCTGAGTGGTACAACATAGACTTCTCATTACAGAACCAACTGCGATTGGCTGGTGCATCGCCAGCCACTGTGGCAGCAGCTGGTGGAGGTACAATATGTTTCTCTCTTCTCTTATTTATTTTTAATTTTATTTTTTTCTTTGTCCTCCCCTCTAAGAGTTGTTGTTGTGGTGGTGAGCACCTACCTAACCCTTATTGGCTCAATTTGCTGAATTTGAAGTAACAAAAAAATATGTCTCTGTAATGCAACTGAAATTGCAACATAATCTTTGTGTGTTATGCAGGAAATAGCCCAAGAGATCATATGGCCAGAAAAATGAGGCTAAGGAGACGCAAGGACTCAGCCCAGGATGATCAGGCTAAACAGGTGCTGAAGGGAATGTCAGATGTGGCTCAGGAGAAGAACAAATCCATTGAGGTAAGGGAACAGCAGAGCTCATGGTGGAACCTTTATAATGGTACATGTCCAAACATTCCTGGTCTCATGTGTCTTACAATCGTTCAGGAGAATGGAGACTTGAAATACTCTGATCTGAAAACCAAACGTTGGGACAAGAACCTGGAGAAACCACAGCTGGATTACTCCGAGTTCTTCTTGGAGGATGTGGGCCAGATCCCTGGTGTTGTGGTTTGGCAGATTGAAAACTTTATACCCATCCAGGTGGACGAGGCCTTCTATGGGAAGTTCTATGAGGCAGACTGTTACATTGTTCTCAAGGTCAGGCCTGTACTTTTTTTTTTTTTTTTTTTTTTTTTTTTTCTTTTCTTTTTCATGTATCTTAAATGTACTGTAATTTACATCCAGTCTGCAACCCTTCTTTCAATGAATGCTTTGCAATGTGTTTCTACAGACATTCTTAGATGACAATGGAGCCCTGAACTGGCAGATCTATTACTGGATCGGGCAGGTAGCTACCCTTGATAAGAAAGCTGGCTCTGCCATCCATGCTGTCAATCTCCGTAATTATTTGGGTGCCGAGTGCAGGACTATCAGAGAGGAGATGGGAGACGAGAGTGAAGAATTCACTGCAGTAAGTAAAACAAGCTCTATTTTCTACACACAATGATGTATTTCTGCATTCTCAGCTCATATTTGTTCTGTACTGTGTCATTTTAGGTGTTCAACAATGAGATTTCTTATATTGAGGGTGGAACTTCCAGTGGATTTTACACAGTAGAGGACACTCAATACCCAACCAGGTGCCCCACCAAAAACAACACCCAGGACAGCCTATCCAGTACATACCTGATCTGACTCGCTCTAATCCTGTTTGTTTTGTGTTTTGGGCAGGTTGTACAGGGTTTATGGGAAAAAGAACATCAGATTAGAATCTGTGCCTCTGAAAGCATCCTCACTCGACCCCCGGTGAGCTTAATGTGCTGTTTGCTGTATTATGTATTTTGATGGTAGTGATTTAGTCTGATAATGGTTTTTTTTTTGGTTTTTTTTTCTCTCTCTCTGATTTCAAGGTTTGTCTTTTTGCTGGACACCGGTCTTGAAATATTTGTTTGGAGAGGAGGCAATGCAACACTTGGTGGGACTACAAAAGCAAGGTAAGATGCAAACAAATAAGCCGTTTTCACGCAACTTTTGGTTCAGATTTGTAGTAGTGCCTATGTTTTTATAGGTTATTTGCTGAGAAGATCAACAAAAATGAGCGAAAAGGCAAAGCAGAGATTACAACTTTGATGCAGAATCAAGAACCTCCAGAGTTCTGGGAAACTCTTGGGGGACAGCCTGAAGAAATCAAGAAACATGTCCCAGATGGCTTCACCCCTGTTCGACCCAAGCTCTATAAGGTCAGGGAATGGTCTATTATTTGTTGTATATTCCTTTCCAAAACCACTATGTTGTAAAATATTTTTTTCCTTTTTTTTGTGGTCTGTTAGGTTGGTTTGGGCTTGGGATACCTTGAACTTCCTCAGATCAACTACAAACTCTCTGTGGAGCACAAGGACAAGCTCAAGCTAGATGTGGTTCCAGACCAAAGACTGGTAATGCAGAGTTTAGACTGCTATGATTGGTCATCTCCATAATGATTTTAGCAGCATAAAAATTGAGTAATATGTGCACTACCTTTCAGATTTTGGGTCGATAAGATTTCTTAAAAAAAAACTAATGAATGCTTTCATTTAGCAAGGATATATTGAATTTATCAAAAGTGACACATTTTTGTAACGGTGTCAAAGTTTGTACTGTTTCAAATAAATGCTGTTCTTTTGAACTTGGTTTTCATCAAAGAAACCTGAGAAAAAAAAAAATTGTTTCTACAAAAATATGAATAAATAAATTTTAAAATGTATTAAAATAGACAATAGTTCTTTTAAATTGTAATTTCAAAATTTTTAAAATCTGTTAATTGTTAGTGTTGTACTTTTTAATTTGCCCTGAAAGCACTTAACTGGTGGAATCTCTTGTTTTAGGTACAAGGCCTTTTAGACACTAAAGGTGTCTACATCTTAGACTGCTGGTCTGATGTCTTCATTTGGATTGGCCGTAAGTCCCCACGACTTGTGAGGGCAGCTGCATTGAAGCTGGGCCAAGAGGTGTGCAGTATGCTCCATCGGCCAAAACATGCCGTGGTCATCCGTAATCTGGAGGGCACCGAGTGCCAGGTAAAATTGATCAAATTAAAGAATCAAAACTCTTTGACCTTTTATTTACAGTCATTCTTTTAAACAAAACCACATTTATAAAGTGTGTTCTAATTTCTGTTATATTACCATGATACATTCAACAGGTCTTCAAATCCAAGTTCAAGAATTGGGATGACGTGTTGAAGGTGGATTATACCAGGAACGCAGAGAGTGTAAAGCAAAAAGAGGGCTTGAGTGGAAAGGTGAAGAAGGATGCAGAGCAGAAGGATCAGATGAAAGCCGACCTTACAGCTCTGTTCCTTCCTAGACAGCCAGCAATGCCTCTCACAGAGGTGAGACCTGAATTAACAGCTCATTAAACAGCCCAAAAAAACCCAAATTTTTTTGCTACAGTTCTGTAAAATCCATTGTCTTTTTTGGGTTTGTTGTAACTCTGACAGGCGGAACAGATGATGGAGGAGTGGAACGAGGATTTGGATGGCATGGAGGGATTCGTTCTGGAGGGGAAGAAGTTTGCCCGTTTACCAGAGGAGGAGTTTGGTCACTTTCATACTCAGGATTGCTACGTATTTCTCTGCAGGTTGGTCAGAGGGTTTCACTAAAATTAACTGCAAAAATCCATCAATTCTGAGATGGACAGAATAATGATTGTTAACTAGATGAAATCATTAGACGCCAAAAAAAGACTTAGCACACCTTTTCCATTAAATCTCCTCCTCAGTGTGCTGGCGTCAATTTATGCATGTTAAGCCCTAAACACACCTGTCCCAGACGAAAGATGGGCATTGTAAATCAATCGTGGTGATTTCTGTGATCATGGCTCCTAATCGGTGGTCCTGTGTCGTACAGTGAGAGAGGTTCAAATACGGCCATGCCATGGTCTTGCAATCAAAGATAGCCCACGATACCTTAAATTCCTTAAAAGAAAATTCTCCCTTTGCTGAGCTGCGCATGCGATCTTGAATCAAATTTTGGCAGTGACCTGCAACAAGTTTATCATGTAGGATAAGTGTTTTAATAAAGCTCTCAGGAGATTTCACTCAAAGACCCACAGCCTTCAACTATTTTAATGGTGAGGCTAGTGCACTAATATGCTTTATAGGCTATTACCAATTTAATATTGCTATTGTTTTATTATTATTATTATTGTGTTGTTGGAAATTAAAAAGCTTTAATTGCAAGTCATGTCTTTAATGCATAGACTATTGACACGTTTTATCCGATCCATTGATATGGTTATTACATGGGCTATTGCAATTTCGAGAGTAGGCTAAATCTTTCATTTGTGAATGTCACTCCGAATAGGCTACATTTGGTTCTCTTAGCAGCATGATAAACAAAACTTGTATTCAAATTCTGAATGGATTATACATGGCATAGAAAGCTCCCTTTATAGCAATTAAAGCTGTTACCCATCTAGTTCATCACGATCTCACAAAGTTAAATTATAATCAACAAATCTCTCTACACTGCGCAGTGAATCTCCATTTACATAGTGTTATAAAGAGAAGATTCGTGAGTGTGCAGAACAAAACTCTGGTGATTTGAGTGGTGATTCTAACATCGCCTACATAAGTCATAATATAACATGACACAAAAGTCGACAGACTATCTTTTTAAATGTGTTTTAAAATAGAACTTGATCAATTTAAGTACTAATACAGGTTATTGCGCGTCGTACATGCGCGTCGTAGCCAAGTTTTATTAGATCCATGTCGCACAGTGTGACATGTAGTGATCTTATAGGATTGCTAAAATCGTGCAGTGTGTTTTGGGCTTTAGATCATTGGTCTCGCACTCAATTCCTGGAGGGCCACAGCTCGGCACAGTTTAGCTCCAGCCCTAATCAAACACACCTGATCCAGACAATCAAGGTCTTCAAGATTACTAGAAACTTCCAAGCAGATGTGATTTGGAGCTTATTGTTTCTAAACTCTGCAGAGCTGTGGCCCTCCAGGAATTGAGTTTGAGACCGCCGTTTAAATATTTAAAACTTTCATGTTTCAATAAAATAACGGGATATTTGTGTTTTAGGTACTGGGTGCCAGTGGAGTATGAGGATGATCAGGAGAAAGACAAAGAGAAAGAGGGAGACAATGAGGACAAACAGCCTGAAGAAGACTTCCAGTGTGTGGTTTACTTCTGGCAGGGCCGTGAGGCCTCCAACATGGGCTGGCTGACCTTCACTTTCAGCCTGCAGAAGAAGTTTGAGAGCTTGTTCCCAGGAAAACTGGAGGTACCACACGTTTGCCTGGTTAATGTACATGTTATGAAATGTGACATAATTGTGTTCATCCTGTTGCCTTGACTATGTAATCCTCTCATGTATCATGAATGTTATGACATTTATTTTAAGAAGACTTCATCATCTCGTCTCGTGTATATTTCAGGTTGTGAGGATGACCCAGCAGCAGGAGAATCTTAAGTTCTTGTCACATTTCAAGAGGAAGTTCATCATCCACAAAGGCAAGAGGAAGCTAAAAGTGGACAGTGTGCAGCCAAGCTTATACCACATCAGAACAAATGGAAGTGCACTATGTACCAGGTAACTATGTTACGTCCAGCTAGCATATTTTCATCTGCTATGTCTAAAATAAAATAATTTACATATGTGGTGTTTCTGCTGTTTTTAGGACTATTCAGATAGCCACAGATTCCAGTAACCTCAACTCTGAATTCTGCTTCATACTGAAGGTAAACATTAATGTACTTTATACAACCTGTTCATATGTTATAATTAGAAATGAATAAAGATCCTTTGCAGTGGTTAATAACTCAAACGTTATTTGTGTAGGTGCCATTTGAAAGTACAGACAACCAGGGAATAGTGTACACGTGGGTGGGCCGAGCAGCAGACCCAGATGAAGCTAAACTGGCAGAGGACATCATGAACACCATGTTTGATGACACCTACAGCAAGCAGGTTCATACCGTGTTTCTGAAAATCAAAAAATGCACATTACACCTCGACCCCCCCCCCCCCCCCTTTATTTTTTATTATTTTTCTTTTCCCCCTTTTCTTCAGGTGATAAATGAAGGCGAAGAGCCAGAAAATTTCTTCTGGGTTGGCATCGGCTCACAGAAGCCATACGATGAAGATGCAGAGTACATGAAATACGCTAGACTGTTTAGGTGAGTATTTCATTTCAGTTTGATTTATTTGAATACTCTACTGTTCAAAAGTTTGGGGTCAGAAATGACTGCCTTTTATTCAGCAAAGAAGGATGCATTAAATTCGATCAAAAGTGACAGCAAAGGCATTTATAATGCTACAAAAGATTTCTGACACACAAATGCTGTTCTTTTGAACTTTATCAAAGAACAAAAAAAGTATCATGGTTTCCACAAAAATATTAAGCAGCACAACTGATTTCAGCATTGATTTTAATAAGAAATGTTTATTGAGCAGCAAATCAGCATATTAAAATGATTTCTGAAGGATCATGTGACACTGAAGACTGGAGTAATGCTGCTGAAAATAGGAATAAATTACACATTTAAAATAGAAATTCAAATAGGAAAAAATATATATATATATTTTAAATGCTGATGAGATTTAATATTATGGCTTTTACTGTATTTTTGATCAAATGTAGCCATTGTGAGCATAACTTTTAGACAGTAGTGTAAATGTACTGGTTTTGTAACTTCTATTTTTTTTGTATTTTGTCTCATGTAATACACTCTCACCATATTTCTGAGGTAATGATAGATTTGTCCTTTTGTCTCAGGTGCTCCAATGAGAAGGGTTACTTTGCTGTATCAGAGAAGTGCTCCGACTTCTGTCAAGATGACCTGGCCGATGACGACATCATGCTTTTGGACAATGGGAAAGAGGTAAAGCTTCATGTTTGCAGTCAAACAGATTCTCTTGGCAGTGACTTCTGTTGCTGAGCTGTTTGTTTGCTTGTTTCGCAGGTTTACATGTGGGTTGGCACACAGACAAGCCAGGTGGAGATTAAACTGAGCTTGAAGGCTTGTCAGGTCGGTGGCAGTTTTATTGTACACCAGCACTTAGTTTTTATCTTCGCACAGATACACACTTGCCCTGTGCCTGCTTAACATACGTTCATTCCTTCAATCAGGTCTATATTCAGCACATGAGGTCCAAGGATGCAGAGCACCCCAGAAAACTGCGCCTGGTGCGCAAGGGCAACGAGCCTCACTGTTTCACCCGCTGTTTCCACGCATGGAGCGCCTTCAAGACCGCACCTGCATAAACCAGCCTCGCACCTCACACAGTTTGTCTTGACAGTTTTAGCATTAGGGTTCAGAAAACACCACCACTCACAACACACCATACGTTATTAATGTGCACTATATCACTCTCTTTAAAAAGCTCACATATATATATTTGCTAATTGAAGCAATATTATTGAATTTTATATTTAGGTGTAGATTTAAAAATCAAAGGAAGAGTCTAAATGATACAGCACTTGGGTAAGCGTTACCTCAAGAGATCAAATGCTGTATTCCTTAAGGGATGTTTTAAGAAGAACATATCTGTTGAGGGAGAGTCTACAACTTTGTTTTTTTTTAACCATCTGGCTGCACAAGTGTTGTGAATTGTCATACCTGTTTACATTTTCTAAATTTTGCAGCGGTTATTTCAAAGACGACTCCTTATATCATTTGTCTGTGTTACACTTCATGTTTTATTCTGTAGATGCATATCACATACTGCCAAAACTTTCAGTTATTGAAAGCACAACACCTATGTTCGTTTCAGATATCACCTAAACGAGATGCTGATTTGGTGCCTCACACCAGAATTTTTTTGTTTGTTTTTTTTTTGCCTTTGAATGTTTCTTTCCATTAGCATGATCTGTTTTACTGCTTCACTTTTGGGATGTTGACTCTGATGCCAATGCTGATGGAATAACGAATTGCACAGTTTTTGTGGGATGTATTTTCAGTTATTTACATGTCCGAATGAGAGTGCTTTTATGCCCTTAAACTGCCCCATACATCTATACCAATGCAGCAGTTAACTGAGTGGAACCCAGTGATTTTAATTAAAAACGCAATCTGTAACCGGCAATCCAGTGGTAGTAGTACAACAGTGTTACCATGATTTAGTCTTCACATATCGAAGCTGTTTGAGCTATTTAGCTGACAGTTTCATTAATCACAGATTGTGCTTTTTTTTTTAAATTACTAAAAAGCGAGAGAGGAAAAAGTTAAGGTCCTGTGTATGGACTACTTGATAGTTTTTTGAATTTTGAATATTTGTTGAACTTGGACAGGGAAATTTGTTTAGCCAAGGAAATAAATATTCTTATTTTAATTATGCTAATCAAATCTGTTATGGCTGTCATAAAAGGGATTGGTAGAGGTAAAATAGTTTTTTGCAGTTGAAGGTGAGTTGTCCTATTTTGTTTCTTTTTGTCACCGCAGCTTTTTTGTCTGCATATATAAATGTATTTCTATGTGTACAAATATTTTCTGCCACTGATTTCACCTGCAGATGCTCTATTTATGTATTTTGTATTAAATAAAGTTTCATCGCACATCTGTATTACTCTTGTGGAGTATTTGCTGGGGGGGGGGGGGGGGTCTTGCAAGGGTAAATAAAGAACTGGGGCCGGTTGCATAAACCGTTTAGACGAGTCTAAAAAAGTTAGTCATCTAATTTTTTTTCTTCAAGACTATAACTTTTTTTTAATTAAGTTATGAAAAGGTAGATTGGTCTTATTTGTGTTGGAAGACTGCTTACCCCTTGGCAACTGCTAGTTGGTCAAACTAGTTCTTAAGACATAGTCTTAACATGGTGGCTAAGTTTATGCAGCTGGCCCCTGGTTCTATAAGTTTTATAAAGTAGTTTCTTTACTCTTTACTTCAAAAAGCGGTAATATTTTATGTATTTGAGGTCTGAGATGTGGAAATGGTGAAGAGAGAGAGAGGGCAAACATTTTACATCTTAGGTCAGCATTGCCGTCTTATCACTTTCATCTTTTACAACATGGGATTTTGTACAAATATGTTCAGTCTGGATTTTTGTAAAACGTTGCAACAAGTTGTTTTTTCGTTTTTGTTTTTTGAGAAAGAATTACAATTTTGGACATATATGGTAATAAAAAATATTTTCAAACATACCTTAAAGTAACTACAAATGAGCATATAAAGCAAATATCTTTTTAAAAAAAAGTCCATGTGGAGCATGCCCACCTTTTCCCCCCCTTACCTGTTTGCATCTCTGAATATTATAATGAAATATTATTTTGGTAATTATTATAAATTATATTATAAATTATTTTACTACTTCATAAATATCAACTCAATAAATTATTTCAAAACATTTCTACATTATTTTATCAGATTTAATGTGCCAAAAGCCAAATTATATTATTGTGTTATTAATAATATGTATAATAAATCATATTGTTTGATAGTTTTATTAAATAATTTAAATAAACCATATTAATACAATTATCATATTTTAATATTAATATAGTGAACATATTATTGCTATTACTGTTAAACATATTAATAATGCATCATATTGTTCATTATATTATTTTTGTTTATTATTTCATCTAATTAAATCGTATTGATATAATTATATCATTTTAATATGTTACCCTAAACCACAGCACCAGTCTGAAGTCGCTGGGGTATATTTGTAGCAATAGCCAAAAATACATTGTATGGGTCAAAGTTATCCATTTTTCTTTTACGCCAAAAACCAGCAGGCCTAGTGAGACTTTTCACACGTGGTGTGTGCATCCCTATAATGAGTCCGTGCGTGTAAATGTATCGGGGTGTATGCATAGACATCAGACTGTAAAAAAGACACAGTGTAGTTGAATTTTGAAGTAAGAAGTGTTGGATTATTTCGATAATGATTTTTTTTATCTTTTTTTTTTTTCTAAATAAAAAACCGAAAATTTATTCCTGTTTTTTTTTTTTTTTGTCTATTTAAATTCTGTTTACAAACTCACTACACAACATTAATGGTCAAAAACTGTACTTTTTTAAAAAAAAGCCATTTGTTTCCTGAAGAAAAAAAAAGACACCTTACACTTGAAAATAGCACATTCTGTTAGAATTTTACAGTCAAATAAACTAATTATGTGAAAATGACCTATTTTACCCTCAGGTCTTAAAGGGTTAAGTAAAATCAAGTTACATGAAGATATTTCGTAAATTTTCTACCTTAAATAAAATCAAAACTTAATTTTTGTTTAGTAATAATATGCATTGCTAAGAACTTCATTTGGACAAATTTAAAGGCGATTTTCTCAATATTTTGATTTTTTTTGCACCCTCAGACTCCAGATTTTCAAACAGTTGTATCTCAGCCAAATATTGTCTGATTCTAACAAACCATACATCAATGGAAAGCTTAAATCTTAATTTAAAAACCCGACCCTTATGACTGGTTTTGTGTTTTTTTCCAGGGTCGTATATTAATATAATTGCATGTTTATTAATATTTATAATAATAAATCATATTAATATAATTCTTATATTTTTATCATGTAATCCACGCAAAGGTTTGCGGTATAAAAGTCCGGTGTGTCATTATAAAAGCTCTTCCTGTCCACGGCTAGCCTATCGTTCCCACAATGCATTGCGCCGAACGATTACGCACACAGGAGCGCGCTTCACCCGGCCTCACTGCCCGTACTGTCGTTTACAAACCGTCCAAATCCAAGCGGATTATAGCGAGAAAACTCCAGCACACACAGCCAGTGCCTTCCAGCAGTATGGAGTCCACCGCTAAGAGAGACGCGGAGAGCAGCTGCGTGCTGTGCTGCCAGGACATCGACATGTTCGCGGTGGGGAAGTGCGATCACCCGGTGTGTTACCGCTGCTCCACCAAGATGCGGCTGCTGTGCGAGCAGAAGTACTGCGCCGTCTGCCGGGAGCAACTCGACAAGGTGCCGCCGCCTCTCCTCCAGCAAGAGCGCAGGCCTCGGCCGCCACACACACACACACACACACACACACACACACACACACACACACACACACACACACACACACACACACACACACACACACACAGAGACACCGGCGACAGCACCAGTAGGCTACATACGTTTATAATGGGAGCGGCCCTGTTTCGTTAGCAGTGTGGAGTTGTCAGGAAAAAGAAAGTTAAGCTCAGTTGTGTCATCTTTCACAAGTGAAACTGTGGTAGTTGTTTGACTAATTGCTGTTATGACTTCTGTTTCTGATTGTAGATACATCTGGAAACTTTAGTTTAGAAGTGAGCTGGTTTAGCGTAGCAGCCGTGATTTAGTGATTGTCGTTTCCCGTGACAACCGAGCCGCTCACTAGCTGCCTTCACCGGGTAGTAGTTCACTTCACGTGGGTTAACAGATGTGACCCTGGACCACAAAACCTGTCATAAGATATCATCATCTGAAAGAAGAATTAATAAGCTGTCTATTGACGTATGTTTAGGACAGGACAATATTTGCCTGAGATGCATCTATTTGAAAATCTGGAATCTGAGGGTGCATATTATTAACAAAAAATGAAGTTTTGATATATTTACGGTAGGAAATTTACAAACTATATCTTCGTGGAACATGATCTTTATTTAATGTCCTAATGATTTTTGGCATGAAAGAAAAATCAATAATTTTGATTCATACAATGTATTTTTGGCTATTGCTACAAATATACCCCAGCGACTTAAGACTGGTTTTGTGCTCCATGGTCACATTTATGAGAGGCAAGGATATATCATGAACAAAGTTCAAAAACTTCTTTCTTTTGGGACAGTGTGCTGTTGTGTAATCAGCCTCAGATAACTCGCTAGAATCTACCAGACAGCCTGTGCTTTCTCTGACAGCCTGTCAACCTGCGACGCCATGTTGACAGTGCGTGACTCACGTGACAACCAGTCAAGAGTGCGCGCCTCTAATTTGCCTTTTAAGCACAAGTTACATTAATCAGCAAGTCTGAAAATGAAAACAATTAATATTTAGTCATTTTTGCTTAATTGACAACATTGTTCCTGCTTTAGAAGGAGTGTTTAAATCTTAAAAAATACTTGATGTTTTTTCTCATCTGTAATTAAAAAATAATTATTATTTTTCTGATTTTCCAGGTGGTCTTCATAAAGAAACTTGAACCTTTTGCCACTCTGAACATTCATCAATATCAGTGTGAGAAGAAATATGACATATACTTTGCAGATGGAAAGATATATGCACAGTTCAGGTAGGAACTCCTTTTTTTTATTATTATTATTTTTTATTTTTTTTTCCCAGCAGGGATGAGAAAAACTATCCTTTTGACAATGTTCTATATATGTATGTATTTTCTCAGTAATTGTTTCAGCTAAACATTCATTGTAGATTGAAAAGTTTTAATATAAGAATAAAATGGTTGAGATACATTCTGTTGAAAAATGGCACAGACTTTGATATTTTTTAATTTGGCTTGAACTAGTTTTGAATCAACTCATTGAAATGGACAGTGTAAACAATGCTGGCGTCATCTTTCGGCAGTTTACTTGCCAAATAAAAAGTGCTTTTAAGTCCTCCTGACAATATCACATCATTTTCAGTCCTATTTTTCAGCTTAAAATCAACAATATTTGAAATTTGTTCCTTACAAGCTCTTTTTATGTTTTATAACAAATGCAGGAAGATTTTGTTACATGAATGTCCACAATGCCCAGAACCAAAAGTGTTCTCCAAATTTGAAGAATTAGAACAGCATATGCGGAAACAACATGAACTCTTCTGCTGCAAGTTATGTGCAAAGCACCTGAAGGTAGAGTATTGCATTTTAATGATTTTTTTTTTTTTTTTTTTTTTTTTTTTTTTTTTTTTTGCACACTCCTTATTCCTTCAATGAATAGTTTGCTCTGTGTTCAGATATTCTCATATGAGCGGAAGTGGTACAATCGGAAAGACCTGGCTCGACATCGAACGCAAGGGGACCCGGATGATACCTCGCATCGTGGGCATCCGCTTTGTAAATTCTGTGATGATCGATACCTGGACAACGACGAACTGTTGAAGCACCTGCGGCGAGATCATTACTTCTGCCATTTCTGTGACGCAGATGGAGCTCAGGAGTACTACAGGTAAAAGACCCGTTCTGGTTCTCTTTTTTTTTTTTTTTTTTTTTTTTAACATTTGGTTGTTAAATTTGTTTATTTCCAGATGCAACTCACTGTAGCTATGTTTACATGCACCCAAATGATGCCTCAATTGAACTGAAAAACCTTTCGTATAAACCCCTCAGTCGATCTAAGTGATATAATTTTGAATAAAATTTCAGTCTAATTAAAAGAGGAGGCGTAGACCTGAAATCATCCAAAAAATTAAGGAGAATGAAAATAAAAAAATAAAAAGGAAATATTAAGCATGTAAATTAGTGGATGTAAACTTACCTAATGTAGGGCCTATATGAAATCTGTTCAGTTGTTCCTCAAATCCTGTTTTAATTTTCTTGCTTCTGTTTTTAATTTAAGGTTCAACTTTAATGGTTAAATACATTTCTTTGGTTAAATTATGTCATTTAAAGTAAGGACATATACAATTTAACAACAATTTTTAAAGGCGCTGTTATTTTTCCCAAAGTTCATGTTTTTGGGCATAATTTTTCAGGATTTCATTTTAATGGTTTATTTATTTATTTACAATAATAGGGCCATGAGCAATGTTTTTTTCCCCATAAATTCTGTGTTGTCCGTTTACATTTTTCTGGATTTGTCAACAATTCGATTTAAAATAACAGCGAGTGGAAGCACTGTCAAGCAATAGGCACGTGTCTCACAGCGCATATTCTGCGCAATGAAGCCACCGTGATTATCTCTAGCGCACACGTGCCATATGCGGGGAAAAAAGCCAAGCTCAGATTTTAAAACAGAGAGTGCATTTTTTAATACTTGCGTGACAAGCACATATGCAAATGACGTCATGGGCTATAATCGATTATGGTCACTTACTGCATCAATGCACAATCGTCCACGTCCGCATCACGATGCATCGATTAATTTCGACACCCCTATGTAATAGAAATGTATTATCTGTGATATTCAGGCAACATATGAGTCATAAAAGATTAACATTTTAATTACAAATACATTCTGCATTACAATAGTAATGTATTTATGCCACCGTTTGTTATAACTTATTTTGACAGGTCGCCACAAACACCTTTTAAGTTTCTGTGTGTAACTATTTTTAAGTGAATTTGTGAAATGCTCGTAAAGTAAGATGGCAGACGGCAGATGCTAAAAAAATAAATAAAAAAATACAATTTCAAAACCCACAAGCATCACTCATGCTTCAGTGTGTACTAACTGGGGCACTCATTTAGACAGAGACCTGCAGAACATGCAGACTTTATAGCAGTCTTTTTGCACTGTAATATTCACAGAATTTAAATGTTAATTCACTTAATTGAAGTATTACTTTTGTCCTCTAGTGACTACCAGTACCTCAGCGAGCACTTCAGAGAGAGTCATTATCTCTGCGAGGAGGGCCGCTGCATTACAGAGCAATTCACTCACGCTTTCCGCACAGAGATTGACTATAAAGCTCACAAAGCTGCTGCCCACAGCAAAAACCGGGCTGAGGCACGGCAGAATCGCCAAATCGACATTCAGTTCAACTATGCACCCAGACAGCAACGAAGAAATGACGGTAAAGCTGAATTTGCGCTTTTTGCCAGTTGGCTATAACTTGGGGGTCGCATGCATTAATCAAGCCCATCTGGGTGTCTGTTTTATGTTTGACAGTTGGTGGCGATGACTATGAGGAAGTGGATCGCTTCAACAGACAGGGAAGACCAGGAAGAGGACGAGCCCCAGGAGGACACCAGAATGTCAGAAGCTGGAGATATAATCGGTAGGTCCTCATCAGTGCTGCATTCTGACATATAAGAGACTAGGGATGCACCGAATGTTCGGCAACCGAAATTATTCGGCCGAAAATAGCCAAAAAAGCACTAAGTAAAAAGGCCGAATAAATTTTGCCGAACAATGACGTTTTTAATGACGCGATCAAATAGTAACCCGCGTAGAGTGAGAGGCGCGCGCTTTAGGGGCCGTTCACATATCGCGTCTTTTGCGCGCTCAAGTTCGTTATTTCAAATGTAGACGCGCAGTATGCGCGCTCATAATGGAAGCGACGCGCTCATTTTTTCCATGTGCGTCCGCGCCGCATCAAGATAAAACGGTCTCAACTTTTCAGAAAGCCGCAAGCGCACCGCGGGTCATGTGACAAGAACCAACCAATCAGCTTCCTCACCTTTTCCGTTACTTTGAAACCTTAGGAGCAGCTCATCATTGCGGTCCAGGGATATCCTGAACTGCATGACTTGTCAAGCCCTCATTATTTTGACTCAAATCAAGGGTTTTTCGGTGGTGGAAATCCATTGCTGAAATTTCCTTGTAACGGAGAGCGCAGCTGATGGTTGCTTAGCAACGACAGACGCCTCCTGAGCGCAACCGCCCGAGCGCTTTGGAAAAAAGGAGAAAGCGGCGCGCCTAGCGTTATCCAAGCGTTTTTAGGCGCGATATGTGAATGGCCCCTAAATGCAGCAAACATGTCAGCAGTGTGGAAGCACTTTAAAGTGTCAGAGAAAGAGGCAAAAACGGCCGTTTGCAGACACTGTTCTGCTGAATTGTCCAGAGGGGGTGCATCTGCAAAAACGTACAGCACTTCAAGTTTAATTTATCACTTAAAATCAAGACACCCCGAACATCATGCAGAGTCCGAGAAAGACACGGCGGCGGCGGCGGCTACGGCAACAGCAGCAGCGAAAAGGAAAGTAGTTCCCCCCAGTCCTAGGACACCCCCTCCATCTTGTTGTAGACATACAGAGTTACATTCTTTCAGCAGTCAGTTATAGGCCTAACATAGGCTATTCAAGAAGGGGGGCTTCAAAGATGGCCAAATAAAAATATATTTTTTATTTTACTAATTTATTTATTTTAAGTTATATTGTGCTTTGTTTGTATAATATCTGCTGGAATGTTAAAAAAAATGTTCAGTGTTAAATAAATATTTTGAAATTATATTTTTGTTATTTGATTTATTTCTCTGAAAAGCAACAGAAAATAGTAACAAGCAAATTTTTACTAATTTAATTATTGTAATGGTGAAAAAATTGGCAAAATAAATGGAAAAAATGCAAAACACCGCGTTCGGTATTCGGCCTTCGGCCAAGCATTTCATTATTATTCTGCTTCGGCTTCGGCCAAGAATTTCATTTCGGTGCATCCCTATAAGAGACCTTATGGAAGACTGAGAGAGTTGTTGTCCTCAGAGAGGAAGAGGACCGAGAGATCGCCGCTGCTTTGCGAGCTTCGATGGCCAGCCACCTGCAAGAGAGAAGCCACCTGCAAGAGAGAAGCCACCTGCAAGAGAGAAGCCACCTGCAAGAGAGAAGCCACCTGCAAGAGAGAAGCCACCTGCAAGAGAGAAGCCACCTGCAAGAGAGAAGCCACCTGCAAGAGAGAAGCCACCTGCAAGAGAGAAGCCACCTGCAAGAGAGAAGCCACCTGCAAGAGAGAAGCCACCTGCAAGAGAGAAGCCACCTGCAAGAGAGAAGCCACCTGCAAGAGAGAAGCCACCTGCAAGAGAGAAGCAGTCAGAAGCCACGCAAAGAAGAAAAGATGGAGCCTGATGACATGAGAAACAACAGAAGCACTGCCAAGCAGACGAACGAAATGCACGGTATGGCAATCAAAAATCTATCTTGTCTATCTATCTTATTTGGAAGTTGATGAAATTGCATGTTTGAACATATTTCAGCTCGATCAGTGAAGAATAATGCCTCTTTGGCTGGTCAGGACTTCCCAGTTTTAGGGGCAGCTGCACCTCCAGCCCCAATTCCAAGGTATGTTTGTCCTGTTTTTAGTAAGCTGTGTCACTTATGTATTTTTTCCCAATGTTGGAATACTAAGATAATTTCTCTTTTAAAGGTGCTTGCTTTCTTGATTATTTATTTTGTCCAGCTATTAATTCAGATTTGTTCAGTGACCTAAATACACCACTTTCTGTGATTTATTTTTAATGTCTGTGTTGGAATTTAGATTTTGGTGGGACATGAAGTCTTGCATATAACTGTCTTACAATTGTTAATTTAAATAAAGCTAAAAAACAAAATTTAATATTGGAAAAACTTAAACCTAAATGAAAATTAGAAATGTTGTCTTGGCAGCTAACTGAAACAAAAATTAAGTTCAATTAAAGATAAGTATAAAACAAATAAAAATAAAAACAAAATTACTAAAACCTCAACTAAAATTAAAATAAAAACTACAAATATAAATGCTAATTCAAAAAAAGAGATTTTATAATAGTATATAAATAATGATTAAACTTACTACTTTTATTATTATTATTATTATTATTATTATTATTATTGGCCTGGTTTCACAGACAGGGCTTAGACTAAGCCAGGTTTAGGCCATATTTCAATTAGGATATTTAAGTAATTTTTATAAATGGACCTTAGAAAAAAAAAAAATACTGGTGTCCATCCAAAGGCATTGATATATTTTAAGTTCAGTCAGTGCAAGTTTCTTTCAACTGAAACAGCTCAGACTTGCATATTAGTCTGGGACTAGGCTTTAAGCCTTGTCTGTGAAACTGGGGGATTATTTCATAAAAATAGCTTTTGTCCTCAAAATAATAGTCATATGATGCAACCAACAAAACACACACCACTTCCTTTTTTTTTTTTTTTTTTTTTTTAAAAATGGGCATAAGTTCAAAAATGTCAGGCTGATACAGCTTTCCTGAAATCATAATGAAAAAAAGGGCCACTGAATTCTTAAACGAATCCTTAAGTACTTTGATTTGATGGACATAATATAAATGTTGCTACAGTCATTTGGTGCAAACAACAAAAATGCAGGACAAAACAGGAAATGATGTCAGAGCACCAAAGCAATTTCTGCAGGTCAGATTATCAATTTGAGATTTTGGGTGGGCTCATATTTGTGGGAATATGCAACAGCAAGAGAGATTCTAGCATTATGGGCAAGCACCACTTGAAAATGTGCTATTAAACATTGAGTTTAATTTATTCAGATCAGTATTTTACGATGTCTGTCTCCCTATCATTGCAGCAAGATCAAACAAACTTCTGTCTCTCTGAAAGAAGATGATTTTCCAAGCTTGTCTGGCTCCGTAGTTTCCACTCCAATGACACCTGCATATACAAATCAACCCAAGAAACATTCGTCCTTCCAGGAGGAAGACTTTCCTGCACTGGTCTCCAAGATCAAACCACTGAAGCCCCAATCAAACACAACATCAGCCTGGTCTCAAGCTGGAAGCAAACCTGTGGTGGTTTCCAATAAACCTGTGGTTCTGCCCACCAAAACAGCCCCTACAGTCTCTTCATCCATACTGTCCGCCAGTGACCCGCCACCCAGTGGAAGTGTGCCTCAGCCTCTCGCTGCTGCCTTATCTCGCCGCAAAAAGAAACTCACCTCTGCTGAAACCCACAAAGCTCCACCTAAAGTCAAATGTCCGTCCTCATCGGATGACGAGGACCCCCAAACCGGCAAAACGACTCAGGAGATCCGCACGGTACCAACTATGCTTGATATCTCTACTTTGTTGACGGTAAAAGGTGGCTCATCTCAGCCCAACCCCAAAACCAACAAGAAAAAGAAGCAAGCCACAACTTCATCTCTGGATTCCCCCTCACACACTCCTGAGTCCGTGTCCAAAATGGCTCACAAAGAGAACGTTCCCGAGACGAAGCCGCCAGACAGCAGTCTCCTCTCCAAAACAAACTCTTTCATAAATGGACTCACGGAGAAACCAGCAGAAGCACTGTCCCCTACATCATTTCCTGAAAATATTCCTTCCCCTTTAAAGCAGCCGGGAACCGACCAACCTCCTCCACCCAAAGAAGAGGAATTTCCAGCACTTATCTCCAGAAAACCTCCACCTGGTAAGCCAGTTCCTTTCCTTAAAGAGGCAGTGCCCGAAATGACATTGTTTCTAAGTGCTTACTTGTGTTTTCAGGCTTTAAAAGTGCATTTCCGTTGAAGAGCACTCAGAGTGTGCTGCCGCCGCCGCCGCCTCCTGGCCTTGGACCTGGACCTGGACCTGTTGTCAGCAAACCTCCTCCAGGATTCACCGGCATCCCGCTCAACAGTAATGTGGTAGAATCATCAATGCCGGCCGTTAACAGGTTAGAGACTGTGATTTGTGCTGTTATGTGTGTGCGTGATGTGGGGGGAAGTGGTGCTCCCTGTTTTGAGTCACTGTTGTATTTTGAGTACATGAAAGTTGACCATTTATTGATGGCAATCAATGTTTTTAATAGTCTTAGGCCTGGTATTACAAACAGGGCTTAGGTTAAGTCAGGTTTAGGCCATTGTTCAATGAGGACATTTAAGTTTATAAACATGCCTTGGATAAAAACACTACTGGTGTGCATCTTAAGACAAAACAATGAAACTGACATATTTTAAGATCAGTCAGTGCAAGTTTCTTTCAGTTAAACCAGCTCAGACATGCATTTTAGTCTGGGACTTGGCTTAAGCCAGGGGTCACCAAACTTGTTCCTGGCGGGCCGGTGTCCTGCTGAGTTTAGCTCCAACCCTAATCAAACACACCTGAACCAGCTAATCAAGGTCTTGCTTGGTATACTTGAAACTTCAAGGCCAGGTGTGTTGAGGCAAGTTGGAGCTAAACTCTGCAGGCCCTCCAGGACCAAGTTTGGTGACCTCTGGCTTGTCTATGAAATGTTACAAAGCCAGTATCTGAGAGAATGTTAATATAATGCCTTAATACTATTTTTTTATTTTTATTTTTATTTATTTTTTTCCACTGGACAAAATTCACTTTTCTGGGCTTTTTCTTTGTTTTGTTTTTTGCAGTTCTCCTGAAGTGTCATTTCAGTGTAGCCACAGTTACAGTTCACCTTATGAGGAACTTATGAGGTTCATCTTATTAGGAACTTTCTTTGACAACCAGATGATGTCCAAATACTGTTAATTACTCTTCTTTTCTGTAATTACACTTTTTGGGTTTGAAATGAAACATTTGATGTACATTTTTATTTTACCTTACACTTCCATTAAAAATAATAAGAATAATACATGATATTACAAGATGATAATCAGAAATATCAGCATATCAGAATGATTTCTGAAAGATCATGTGACGCTGAAGACGGGAGTAATGATGCTGAAAATTCATCTTTGCATCACAGAAATAAATCACATTTTAAAATATATTCAGGTTTGACAGATAATTGTTTAAAAATTCACCAAACTTCTAATTTAATAATTTATCATTAATTAATGTAAAGATAGAAAAGCAATACAAGTGTTTTTATCTCATTAGGCATTGTGTTTTCTTTCAGAGTGACACCTGCTATTGGATCCTACCTCATACCTGACAATTTCCAGCAAAGAAACATGGACCTTATTCAGTCTATTAAGAATTATCTTCAAAATGATGAAACCAAGTTCAATGAGTTCAAAAACTATTCAGGCCAATTTAGACAGGTAACTATCAAAGCAAGACCATTTAAATTCAGTTAATATTAGTCTCGCATATTGTTATTATATATTAGTTCTGCTAGTTTAAGCAAATTGTACTAATTCCTTTGTAATTATGTAGTTATATGAGCTTGTTTATTGAGACATGTATTTTGGAAATAATATATTTGAAAATATTCCATTTGTCACATCTTGCTTGAACTAGTGAAGAAAAACGTGTTTAAAAATAGTGGAAACTGGTGACCCATTATAGAACCTATGATACACAGTGCCTTGCACATACATTGTGTCGATGTATTACCCATTAATATTTTCATTGATCTCTAATTTTCCTCTTGAGCAGGGTATAATACCTGCTGTCCAGTACTACAAAAGCTGCCAGGAGCTGCTGGGAGAGAATTTCAACAGGGTCTTCAACGAGCTGCTGGTTCTCCTACCAGACACTCGCAAGCAACAGGAGCTTCTCACTGCCCACGGAGACTTTAAGGCTCTCGAGAAACAGCCGCAAGGCTCCAAACCCAAAAAAAACAAAAAGAAAGCCTGGCAGACAGGCACCACCAGCAACAGCCTGGAGTTGGACTGCCAAGTGTGTCCCACCTGTAAGCAGGTGCTGGCTCTAAAAGACTTCAACACCCATAAAACCCTACACATCGGCGATGATGACTTCCCCTCTTTACAGGCCATAAGCAAGATTATCAGCTAGCTGCCAGCAGACGCACATCCACGGCTCTCTGTGACACAGGACCTGGCGCTGCACCAGGATAATGGTGAGATGCTTGAAAGGATGAGGGCTTTCTGAGCTGCAGTGGTAATGTTTACTCGGAGTGTTCAGATTCTGAAAGTTTTGATGACACCTTTTTTCGAAGGGGAAAGATCAACCCTAAAAAGTGCAAGTGGAACTATAACTGTTTTGAAGAGAAACAGGTTTAATCTACTTGAAAGCTTGAGTTCTAATGTTGATTCATTTATTACTCCTCCAGTTCATCTTTTCCATCAGGTTTTCCAGTGCTGTTAGCATGGTCTTTTTTTTTTTTTTTCTTTTTTTTTTTTGGCTGCCTTTGAGAAATAACCTATTTATTTCAGAATGCTCCTACCGTTTGATTGAAATGTATTAATTTCTCATTTGTTTACAAACTCTACAGTACAGAAAAATAAAATGGTTAATATATATATAGCATTTCTTACAGTAAGCTACGGTGATAAGTCTACTGACTTTTGACAAACTGACATTTTTTTTGAATGATTGTTTGTGTAAATTATTTGCAATTAAACAATCGAGCCAGGGAATGAAATGCACGGCTCGGCACTCTTTAGGCCACATGTGATTGTGAGGAAATGTCACCTGCCTTAAAATATACAGGAAAAACCAGAGGGACATTTTTTTTTTTTTTAAAATGTTGTCAGATGGGATCATACTATAGAATGTTTTGTATAAAATACCAAATTAGTACAGATGGATAATTCTTCAATTTTTTTTTTGTTTGTTTGTTAAATTTGTTAAATACCATTGTGCTTGTGCCTCTTAAATATTTCTTCACACTCCCACAGAGTTGACTGTTGAGACTTCAGTGCGGCCACCTTTTCTCATCTCTCTTTCAGGAACTGCTATTTGTGCCACGGCCTTGTGGTCAACAATTTGCGATGTGTCAGGACATATCTGCAGAATAAATGCTGGTCAAACATTATCAACCTTAAGTTATTCAAGCTCCAGTTTGTGTATTTCATCTGTTTCTTTTGTGCAACATACTCGAAAATGTTAACTACAGAGATGGACAGAGGAAACGTTCACGCAAAATTGAAAATTCTGTCATTTTAAGAAACCCCTTATTACATGAGATGCAAAAGGAGATATTAGGCTGTTGGACGTTACTGAGGACGTTATTGAACATTCACTTTCATTTTTCCATTCAGCAAAAGTGAAAGAGACTTTCTGCCAAACATCTCATTTTGTTCCACAGGAGAAAGAAATTCATACAGGTTTGAACAACATGAGGGTGAGCTGGTCATTTCTGAGTGAGCTTATTTGTGACCCTGGAGCACAAAACCAGTCTGAAGTCGCTGGGGGTATATTTGTAGCAATAGCCAAAAATACATTGTATGGGTCAAAATTATTGATTTTTCTTTTATGCCAAAAATCATTAGGATATTAAGTAAAGATCATGTTCCATGAAGATATTTTGTAAATTTCCTACTGTAAATATCAAAACTTCATTTTTGATTAGTAATATGCATTGCTAAGAACTTCAGTTGAACAACTTTAAAGGCGATTTTTCTCAATATTTTGATTTTTTTTTTTTTATTTGTTTGTTTCTTTGTTTTTTTGCACACTCAGATTCCAGATTTTTAAATAGTTGCATCTCGGCCAAATATTGTCCTATCATAACAAACCATATGTCAATAGAAAACTTATTTATTCAGCTTTCAGATGATGTATAAATCTCAATGTCAAAAAATTGACACAAGACTGGTTTTGTGGTCCAGGGTCACATTTGACATATGTTTTGATTTTGATTGTTAGACTGGGTCTTAAGGTATATTACTTTTCACTTATTTTTCACAAGCTCAAATTTTCTTTTTAAAACTTTTAAAACTTCTTAAACATTGGGAAATATCTGTACAATGAACTACTTGAAGCAATTAAAGGAATAGGTCTCCCAAAAATAAAAATATGCTGAAAATGTGCTTTTCACCTAGACCGTCCAAGATGTAGATGTGTTTGTTTCTTCATTGGAACAGATTTGTAGAAATGTAGTACTACATCACTTGCTCACCAATGGATCCTCTGCAGTGAATGGGTGCCGTCAGAATGAGAGTCCAAACAGCTGACATCACAATAATCCATAAGACATTCACACGACTCCAGTCCATCAATTAACATCTTTTAAAGTGAAAAGCTGTGTTTTTAATAAGCAGATCCATCATTAAGGTGTTTTAACTTTTAAGCCATTGTTTCTGGCCAAAATAATGTGTACATAATCCATAATAACACTTCTTCCTGTTTATCTCTGTTTAGTCTATCTTTGTCCCCTCATATCAATCACCAACATGTTTGTTTAGAACTGGTTTGGACTGTTTGTGCATGTAAAGCAGGCTTGACCTATGCATATTTCTGAAAAGAAGTCTTTTTCAAGAAATACAGTATAATGGATATGGACTTGTATTTTAGATGAAAGCAGTTTGAAGTTAAAAACATCTTTAAACATGTAGCTTTAATTTATGTAAAGTCATTCATTTATGAGTAGAGTAGTGTAAATTACTTGTGGATTGTGGTTTGTGGACTCCTTCTGACGGCACCCATTCGCTGCAAAGGATCCATTTGCGAGCAAGTGATGTAATGCTAAATTTCTCCAAATCTGTTCTTATGAAGAAACTAACTCTGTCTTGGTTGGTTGGTTGGTTGGAAGTTGAGTAAATTTTCAGCAAATGTTTTTGTGTGAACTATTTCTAATGTAGAAAGTTCAAAATATTACAACATCTGGCTTTCAGAACAGAACTCATAGAACTCACCCTGTATAGATCTCATAATGGTGTGCAAGTCATTAAAAGAGCATGTTACAGGTGATCCACTCATGAAAAACATGTCTTTATTTTCATAATGTCTGACAACTGCAATCTGACAACATTCCGACTGACAACGACAAATCTTTTGTGTATATCTTTCAATCACAAGATGGGATATATTGCCTGCAAATACTGTAATATGTATTTAAAAAGAGTCATGGACAAGGTCAAGGCATTTTTACTGATGCAAATTTTGCACTTTGTCTTTCAATGGGGTACAAATACAAAAACTAAATAAGGCTAATATTTTCACATCTCTTCATCATCTATAATACTTTTTTAGAGGTGCAAATTTTGATCCAGCAAAACATACCTCAGTGAATCACTTCAAAACTGTCCCATAATACTGATCCATGAAGCATTTTAACAGGAGTGCAGAGTTAAGTACAGGAAACACAAGACCCTGACCACTTTCACAAACATACTCCATTTACATGTATTGAAGTACAATCACTATCATTTGTGTATGTTGCCCTATCTCTGAACACAGAAACATTACCAAAATCTACCACATATCAGACAAAGCACTGATGATGGTCACCAAACAGCTTTTTTTTTTTTTAAACAACAGCCAACTGATAAATATCTGAAGGGTTTCCCAAACAAATTACTTTGCAAACCACTGGCATATGCACCACCATTCAAAAGCTTGAGGTTGGTTGGTAAGATTTTTTTAAGTCTCTTCTGCTCACCAAGGCTGCATTTATTTGATCAAAAATGCACTAAAAACAGTAATACTGTGAAATATTATTACAATTTAAAATAACTGTTTTCTATGTTAAAATGTCATTTATTCCTGTTATGACAAAGCTGAATTATCAGCATCGTTACTCCTGTCTTCAGTGTCACATGATCCTTCAGAAATCATTCTGATATGCTGATTTGGTGCTAAAGAAACATTCCTTATTATTATCAATGTTGAAAACAGTTGTGCTGCTTAATTTTTTTTTTTTTTTCAGGATTCTCTGATGAATAGAAAGTTCAAAAGAACAGCACTGATTTGAAATAGAAATCTTTTGTAACATTACAAATGTCCTTACCGTCACTTTTGATCAATTTAATGTCTCCTTGCTGAATAAAAGCATTCATTTCTTTTAAAAATGACACATTTTACTTACTAGCCATTTCTGTTGAAAGCATACCAAGTGGTGTCATTGTCCGAGTTTAAGTGTATTCATAAAGCATTTCTTTTAAATGCCAGTTTATATGTTTGTATTCCTCAATTTTAAAATGCCAACTGATGCTCTGAAAAATAAATAAATAAACATTATTGGTTTGAAATCTTTTTAGTGGGATTCATTTAATCTCTATATTTTGATACAGTCAGAAGTATTCACGCAAAAATCCTTCCAAAATAAAATCTGGCTTTATGTCTTAACACGTTTAGTGGCTTCACTAAATCAAACACTGAATCAACACCTTTTCTACACACTTTTGATACATAAGACACCCTTATCTACAGCGAAACTTTACCCTCTTTTAGGAACACCACCTCTCGTAAGCTTTTAGTTGGAGAACATTTAAATGTGTCATAAACGTTTTGGTGATTCCATGTTTCAGATATTGCACTTTATATACAGTACCCAACAGCATTATGGAAACTGAATATATAAGGTATTGTTTGTGATGCATGGCACTTCATAGCTCTCTAAATATAACACATGCAACATAACCTTTTTCATTTTTAAACAACATTGATAACCCTCTAACAGTTTCATTCCAGCTGATAAATTAACACGTAATATTCCGAACGAAAGTGAAATCACAATCAACATATTCTTGTACAGAAGTTCACAGAACGGTACTACCTATGAACATTGTCACACCACTTCAGTTTGAAGACCAGTGCCGGCCATCCACACTGACTCTGACACACCAATGACATCGCATGTGGACTTTTGCTAGGCACCGTTTCAGTAAATTGGCACCTGGTAGGTTGGGGCGTTGGAGTCCAGGTTTTCGGTGAAGGGTGGGCTCTGGTATGTGTCGTTGGGCTCGGTGCTCGGGCCGGTGGGGTAGGGCTGGACAGGCGGGTTGCCGTCCACGTGCTCTGTGGTGAAGAGGGTCATGTCGGTCCCTAGCATGTACTTCTGCACCGCTCTCACAGTCAAACCAGCCTGAAATACAGAGAGGAAGCAAATGACAGTCACACGCATTAGTATCGAACTCTCATTAAAATGAACTATACACTGTAAAAATTAAAAACTTAAAATAATTTGTTACCACGCTGACTTAAAATTTTTAGTTTAGTCAACTAAAATATTTGAGTTGTCCCTTAAATTAACATTGAGTAGCTTAAAATTTCAAGTTGACTAAACTAAAAAAAAATAAGTCAGCGGGTAACAAATTATTTTAAGTTGAAAACTTTTTGAAACAATTTTTTTTTACAGTGTACTCTCAACACTGACCACTTGTACTGAAGACCTGAAGGCACTGCAGTCTTATTGGTGCTAGATAACTCTAGTACTTGGCATTTAGTTTTGTAGTTTAGTCATATGGCTAAATTTGTATCCTTTGCAACACGCTGAAACATTATCACAAAATTTTCAAAACATATCATTCGAAGGTCTTTCTGAAGAAAATAGGAGTTAAGTATCTTTCATTCGGTTCGTAAGATATTAAAAAAAAGAATAAAGAAAACCTCTATTCAGCAAGAACTCAAGAATTAAATAGATAAAATGTGACAGTAAAGGCTTTTATAATATTGCAAAATAAATGTTGTTCTAGTACAACTTGAAATACCTGTTTTCTGTTTTAATATTAAAATGCAATTTATTCCTGTGATAATAAAGCTGAGTTTTCAGCATCATTACCCCAGTCTTTAGTGTCGCATGATCCTTCAGAAATCATTCTAATATGCTGATTTGGAAGAAACATTTATTATTATCATTATTATAAATGTTAAAAACAGTTCATATTTTTGTGGAAAGATTTTTTTTTAGGATTATTTGATGAATAGAAAGCTCAAAAGAACAGCATTTATTTGAAATAGAAACCTTTTGTAACATTATACATGTCTTTACTGTCACTTTTGATCAGTTTAACGGGTCCTTGCTGAATAAATGTAAAAATATACAAATAATAAAAAATAAAAAATAAAAGATCTTACCCTAAACCTTTAAATGGTAGTGTATCGCGATTTACACAAAGACATTATAAATTAATAAATCATTCTAAATGGTAGTGCTTGTGTGTATTTCTAAACATGACTCACTGATGTAACAATTGTCATACAATTCACTCTTGTTCAGTAACTGTACGAAGCCTCGGTTTTTCACAGTTTCTTTCACATCAGGACACGCCACCAAACACTATTCTCATCCTCATTCACGACGGCAAGGGAAAAGGAAGTAATTCTATTATATGTTCCCACGTCCCCTGAGGGCTGAAACCAGTATGTAGAGCAAGCTAATGTCAATGAGTTAGGTCAAGATGTAACAACTAAAATGGATTGCGTTCTGCATATCCTGCCATTTCAGCTTCATATTTGAAAAGGAATGGCGGTCACACAAAATGACAATCAAATGTGTTTTCATTTATGTGTAGAGATAGTTATGCACATTTACCCAGGTGAAGATGGAGAAGAAGGAGAAGGTAATGGCAGCTCTGGCAGCATCCGCTCCCTGATTTAAGGGCAGCTCATCTGGGGTGGTGCGCTGCCATTGGTTTGCCAAGAAGCAGAAACAAACAAACCACAAAAACGCCCAGAAACCTGTAATCATGCACAAAACACAACAATAAGAATATATTATAGCAATGATTTCAATAAAGCTTACTATACTGCCCCATGTTTACATAAATAAATTAAAAAAAAACATCTAAAGGCAATACAGTACTGTTCAGTTCAGTTCTGTGGAGATCATGAATCATTGCCAGACCCCTTAAACAATTCACAGCTTAAAAATAGCAGTCACACAGAGAGTCCCAGTCTGTTTTGGCAAGCTCTTATTGTTTACCTGAAAATCCAATGTCCAGCATTACTGCCTTCTTCCTGTCTTTAATACTGCTGATTTGTTGGAACTTCATGTCAAGGATAATGAAGAAAATGCATGCTAGAAATGCTATGAGCCCGATGGTGGTTCCATAGTTGCAGGCATTGTTGTTCTTGTTGAAAACACAATAGAGCCTCTCACTGCCATGGTTGACGTAGCCTTCATTTATTATGGATCCAAACACTACCATTGAGAAGATCTGCAGGGGAAAAGATAGACCTGTTTTATTGAAGTTCTTTTTCACTGTCAAAGCCATAATAAATGACAATAAATAATATTATTCTATGTTCAGGCAGTTGACATGAAGTGACTGAAGAAGCATCTATCTAGTAAAATCTATCTATCTATTTTTTGGTGTTGATTGTAAGAAATAAATATTTCAGTTACAAAATGAAAGAGAAATATGAACTTACACAGACATAAGATCCGCTGTATGACCAAAACAATGCTATTCAATAAACATAATGTATTCTAAATAGACAATAACTCTTCTAAATCAACATTTTCCACTTGTAAGGCCAAATATTGTTCTGTACACTCACAGAAAAAAAAGGAACAAGCTGTAATTGGGGCTGTATCCGTACTAATATGTACTTTTAATGTAGGCTACTAATACTTTTACATGACTAATTTAAGGTATGCATTTTTTTTTTTTTTTGAAGCCTATTTTTACAAGAAACAAAAGCCTTTGACTGAAAGAAAATTGTATTGCACAAAGCTATGCTCCACGTGATGTGTTTGTCTGACGCAAATAACATCAAATGGAAGTAACAGTAGATGCGCTTATAGTAATGCATCAACCAATCAGAATCGAGGCGCCGGTCCTATAGAAGCAGACTGTGGCTGCGGCTCAAAACCTAGGGAGCTGCCTAAGTAGACAGCATTTCTGAGCAACATACAGAATGATGCTCAAACACATGCGATGCTCAAAATGAGGCAGCTGACTATGCTTTGAGACACACTATAATGATGTTCTTACTGAAAAACCTTATTGCATAATAGAAAAACGTTCATCCTTGACATTAGATTAACTCGTTTTGCTTTAATTTAGGTAAACAGCCTCATATTTAAAATATTATTTCTTGTTTTGAAGTCACACCTAGTGATAGACCTATGGATAAAAATAATAGGCTAATAATATAGCTAATGATATTACAAACGAATTCACTCTATACCATAATAAACCAAACAACAAAAAGACTGAAGAACGAGCGCGTTTATTCATATACATGCTTTTATGTTAACGTTCTAAAAGGAATCACATGAGTAACCTCGTCACCAGAGGCAAATACGTTTCATGACATCAATACGTCAATATTTTCAATATAAACGAAAGATAATCTTTGATTTTACAAATACACGCATATCTATACGAGCGTCATATTTCCCAGTGACCTCATTTAATTATTAAATGAGCGCGTGATGAAAATGTTATGATTATGATGCGTTCTGGGTTATTCTCACAGACCACATTTGTCTCTTCTAGGCAGATACGATTATTTGTAGGTAAATAAACGTCTTACCCATGATAATATTCTAAGGATAGTCTGCGGCTGTTGGATAAAGGCAATAGGGTCGAACGCAGCCCCGGCTCTCCCAGCGCCAAATGAACCCACTCCGTCCATTTTCCTCCTACTGTTATTCAGGCTCTGGGCTGTGGGTCGAGCAAGACACACACACACACACACACACACACACACACACACACACACACACACACACACACACACACACACACACACACACACACACACACACACACACACACACACACACACACACACACACTTGTTTCGCTATCCTTGTGGGGACATAGACATAATGGTTTTTATACAGTACAAACCGTATGTGCTATTGCCCTACACCAACCTTACACCTAAACCTACCCCTTACAGGAAACTTTGTGCATTTTTAGATTTTCAAAAAACTTAATTCTGTGTGATTTATTAGCTTGTTTGCCCTCAATTGAGGTCCCCACCGTGACACGAGTCCCCATGAGTCTGTGTGTATTCAGGGTTAAGTCCCCACTTGAATAGAAAAACAAGTATACACACACACGTCTGGTTTGCTATCCTTGTGGGGACTCTCCATAGGCGTAATGGTTTTTATACTGTACAAACTGTATGTGCTATTGCCCTACACCAACCCTACACCTAAACCTACCCCTTACAGGACACTTTGTGCATTTTTAGATTTTCAAAAAAACACCATTTAGTATGTTTTTTAAGCCTTTTGAATTACGGGGACATAGGCAGTGTCCTCATAAATCACCTTCAAATTGTAATACCTCTGTCATACCCATGTCATTATACAAATTTTGTCCCCGTAAACCACAAAAACCAGTAGACACACACACACATACACCACTGCCTGTCAGAGGCGTGCGCAATCTCTGTGATTCTGTGTATTATATGTGACCCTGGACCACAAAACCAGTCTTAAGTGTCAATTTTTCGAAACTGAGATTTATACATTATCTAAAAGCTGAATAAATAAGCTTTCCATTGATGTGTGGTTTGTTAGGATGAGGCTATATTTGGCCGTGATACAACTATTTGAAAATCTGGAGTCTGAGGGTGCAAAAAAATCATAATATTGAGAAAATCGCCTTTAAAGTTGTCCAACTGAAGTTCTTAGCAATGCATATTACTAATCAAAAATGAAGTTTTGATATATTTATGGTAGGAAATGTACAAAATATCTTCATGGAACATGACCTTTACTTAATATCCTGATGATTTTTGGCATAAAAGAAAAATGGATAATTTTGACCCATACAATGTATTTTTGGCTATTGCTACAAATATACCCCCAGCTTCTGGTTTTGTGCTCCAGGGTCACATATTGTCTCAACAGCAACATCTACCGACTACATCTCTTCCTCAGCTGGGAGACCGCTAACTTCATAGAGCAGGACTTCAACTTCACCAACAAATGGAACATTTTGGGAAAGCATGCAGTTTTGTCAAGGAAATTGTACTATTTGAAGATAACGGTTCCATAACCAAAACAGTATCACATAAAAATCTATATGACTTTCTTTCTTCAGTGGAACACAAAATAAGATATTTTAAAATTGCATATAATCAAAGTCAATAGGTACACAAAAGAAAATGATGAAGAACATCCAATCTCATTCAGGTTTGGTTTGGAACAACATTGTTTTGACTATCACAACATACTTCATATGAATGAGTGTAATTCTAAGACAGTCATACATTACCGCATTCTCCACTGCGATGTTATAGTCTAACAGCAAATAATAACGCATAAATAAAAATGACTTTTTCATGATAAGGAAAGCAATGTGGGAAGACTAGGCTACAGCATTCAGGGCAAAATACTTTAGCCTATCCTTACCACATTTGAAAATAGCAAATAAGCATGCAAAATTGCAAATGCACTGAGTTTTGTTTATTTTAAAAGGCTTATCTTGATGCAATTGAACATGACCAACAATTCAATTTATTTTTACCCCTTCTTGAATATGAATAATTTATTGAGACCTCTAAACCTTCGGTATGCAAATAGGAAACCACAGCACACTTCCATGGAGACCGCAAGATGGTTTAAAATTATTTAAAATAACACAAACAACATGACTTTTCACTGGAGAAGGCAATATTATGGATAGAGAACTATTTTATCCAGTTTGACATTAAGAATTTCTTAATGAATTTGTTTATTACAAACACAATACTTCTTACTTCTTCTTACTTCACAAGACATTTATTGAAAGTCTGGAGACATGTGGATTACTTGTGGATTATTGTGATATATTTATCAGCTGTTTGGACTCCCGTTCTGACGGCACCCATTCACTGCAGAGGACCCATTGCTGAGCAATTCATGAAATGCTAAATTTATCCAAATCTTTTCTAATGAAGAAACAAACTCATCTACATTTTAGAATAGGATGATGGTAAATACATTTTAAGCAAATTTTCCTTTAATTGCCACTCCACATTTCAATGAGGGATCCTGAAGTTAAAAATACTGAGAACCACTGCTCTAAACAAAGCCCAGTTGTTTCTGGGCTATTCACATCCATTGAAAGCTCAATAATTACAAAACATTATGGGCCATAACGCCATACTCTTGTAGACAGCAATGCTCTTGATTAAAAGCACAATACAGAAAACTATATATGAATAAATCACTCAATCAATTAGTGCAAAGTCAACATGTATCGTGTTTATGCATGAATCCTGAATGGCACTTGCAACAAAAAGAACAGGTCCACAGAATCAGTGTGTGGCTGCATATTGCTCATGTTCATGATTGTGTTGCAGGTTTTCAGTCACAAGATCCATCTTTCCAGCCATCTCGCCATCTCTCATCCACCTTGCTGCAGTCAAACTCAGGCTTGCCTAATCGGATGTTGATGTCATTATGGAGGCGACACATCCACTGTGAGAGGTTGTGCTGACTGCTAGTGTCTGGTTGATTTGTTTTCAATCTGATAAGAGACAAGATCATTGAAACATATGCAACCAAGCACAAATGTTAACACTGCAATGCTTCTGCTGAAATGATAAAGGACTAACATAAAAACAACCTTGATCTCAGGTCCTCTGCACACTCATCACATGGGAAAACCTTTGAGAAGAGGTTGATGAACTGCGTCATCTCCCCCTGTTGTTCTGTGGTCGGTGCATCTGGATAATATGCAGCCATAGTGTGAAGAAAAGACCATGAGCTCCTGCCCAGTTCCTCTCTGTCCAGAGGACATTCAACAGGCTTAGCCTCCTCCACCGCCTTGCTCTCCTGTTCAGAATATCACATGACTCATGAACGTCTCCTATTGTGTAAGAGACATTTACATTTACACATTTATATTAAATCAGACTGTGTGTCCTAAGAATCAAGCCTATGACTCTGGGTTGATGCGATGCTCGGGCAGCTGAGCTATAGTTGTTGAAAAGTAACCATAACCATGAGTGGCATCTCTGTTTTAAACATAATATTCTGCAAACTATTTTTCTTAACAGAAATTAGGAGCATTGATTGATATTAATTAACCACAAGTAATTTTGTGATGTGTGTACATCCCTAAATAAAAACAAGAAAGAAATATGGTTTGTTTTCATCTTGAATATGTTTGTTTAGAATTTTAATTGATTAGAGCTTAGTTATTTTATTATTATACAATATTTTATTACACTATAAATGTATTGTTATTAATAATAATGATAATAACCATTTATTATATTAATAATGTATTAAGGTGATTGCTTAAAGTCATCCTGAGGGCCCCTGGCAAACAATGGCATTTTATTATAGCAGCCATGATATTTAAAGAGTATAATTACAACCCTCATAATTGTAATAAACATAGATTCCCTTACTCCCCCAAATAGATTATTTAGTATAAATTTAACTGAAAATTAGATTTTATGAAAATAAATAAATATATATATATAAACACATACACATATATAAACACATACATATACATATATATATATATATATATATTCCACAGTTGCTACCATACTACAGTAAACAACAAAACAACAAGGCAGGAAAAGTTAAATGACAATTTGAAATTTTGAAAATTCAAACCTCCGCAGATACTCTTTTCAAAACAAGCAACATGCAAAGTCGTGTTTATTTCATTCAGTCTATATTGTTTTCTCGGATATTTGACTTCTCTTGACTCTTGTATCGATATCGTAGATGTAATGTCTCGGTTGCGCGTTTGATTGTCAGATCACAGTCTGTTCACCTGCACTGAAGCTGAGGACGTCTGTTTCTGCAGCTTCATCCATGATTTAAAATCCGTACACGCTCGGCACGGTTTCTTTTTCGGCTCTCCGGTAGTGCTCTGATCCTTACTCGTGCTTTCCTCCAGTGGTCTGCCAGCCACGGGGAACGGGAAGCCCTCCATGCCCGCGTTGTTATGCGTTGAGGACCGCGACCCGGCAGCAGCTGCCATGTTTAAAATCGCACGACGCGTTATGTACCACCAAGGTTGCCAGATCTCCGCTAAAACAGTCCAGCATTATCAAAACAAGCTTGAAACCTAGTTCAAATATCAAAATTTAAAACATGCCACTCCCACACCTACCGTGTTCATTGAACAATTTTACAGTCTGTTTCCATGCATAAAACATTAATATTAACAGCTGGTGAATCAAATTATTTTGTGGGGTGGTGATCTTTTATTTCTTAACTAGGCCTACTTGAAAATAACCATTTATATGTGCAACTATTTACAACTATTTACAGTTTTAAGATCTTTTTCTGATGCCACTCTGCTCTTTTGTCATATATTTCTGCACACAGTCTCCTTGCCAGTCGTATAAATTGTACAGAGTTAAATATTTTAATACAAGCAAGTTTGAGATCTCCATATTGTGCTGTGAAACCACGGACTTGGCAACCCTGTGTATTTCCGAGGTGAACGAATCGTTATGTTGAGCCGGTTCTTCTGATTGAGCGATTCACACAACTGATCTGAAGCGATATTTAACTTCACGTGGCTTTATTAGAACGATAATTGGACAAAACAACGATGTAAATTATGTGCTGAGGTAAAAGAATCATTAAAATGATTCTTTGAAACGACTGTTCGATTGAATCGATTCGCAGAAATGACTCAGAATGGAAATCCAACCGCTGTTATGCATCACGTTTGCTGTTGATTATGTGTTTACCTTATGTCAATTATCTACAGTATACCAACAACGGGTGAACATATTATAACTGGCATTTCACAATCAATTTAAGTACTATATTAAAACATATGTTCAGGAATTAAACATTAAAGACTTGGTTTCGCATCGGAGCAGTTTCTCTGCAGCACTGTCAGCCAGCGGGGGGAGACGTCACCAGCAGTCCATGCTGCAGAGCTCGTGCTGCTTAAAACTGTAATTATCAAAACATTCACTTCTACAAATACACGAATGACAATATCTAACACTTTCCGGAGAGTTGCGTTTATATTAGTAGCCGTTTGGCACAATATGTGAATGACAGCTCAATCTGCAATAGTGTTTGATAAGTTTGATAAGTGCCTGCTAGCTTAGCTTACTTTGACAACGATGGTCTGTACAATATGACTGACATGCTTTATTTCGCACTGCTGTAATGTTCACAGGCTTCACATAAGCAATATATCACAATTGAGTGAAAATGGGGATTCTGGAGAAGATAGCAGAGATAGAGAGAGAAATCTCGAGAACACAGAAGAATAAAGGTAAGCCGAGATTTCTTCTTTAAATGTCCCGTCAAGGGCCTTTTGGTGCTTTCTATCTGTTTACTCCTAATCAATTAAATCCGGAGTACTTCCAAACTTGTTTTGCAGCAACTGAGTACCATCTGGGTTTATTGAAAGCCAAGCTAGCCAAATACAGAGCCCAGCTTCTGGAGCCCTCAAAGTCATCTGGAGCCAAAGGTGAAGGCTTCGATGTTATGAAGTCTGGTGATGCTCGAGTGGCTCTGATTGGATTCCCCTCAGTTGGCAAGGTGAAAACCACAGCATCTGCGCAACATGCTCTTATCTACAGTTTAAATGGGAAAAGATTTGGTCCTTGATTCAGAAATATTTTTTCACTAGTAAAGTCAAAGACGTACCTTTCAAACTAATGTGTTTTACCCTGTCAAACATTTCAGCTGAATTCACACAGGAACAGTCTTTCATTTATTTTGGGCCTGGCACTGGAAAAGTATTGCCACAAATGATAATATCCTGCAAGATTGAACGTTTACTTTTAACTTGATTACTTTTAACATTATTTTAGGACACTATGCACATGACTTTACTAAAGACAATGATAGCTGTTATAAATTTATCTTCTTTACAAATTTTATAACCACAAATACAAGTTCATCAGCAGCAAACCAAATTGTCTTGCTTTTTTGTTTGTTTTTGGAAAGAATTTAAAAAGGATTTTTAACACCATTACATCTTCAGTAAATAAGAAAGCAAATACAATGATTAAATGCCTTTAATTTGTATACTTTAATTTATGTAGAAATAAATGTTTCACTTTCATGTTTTTTTCTTTCTCCTCCTATTTGTCTTTTTCTGTCTTAAGCAAATTATTAACTATTTGTTCCCCCTCTGTATTCTGTTGACGATGGGTGTATTGCTGTTCTATTTTGTGTAATATACACACACATATTTTCTATTATTAATATGTCAATACTGTATTTTTTGCACTAAAAGAGAGACATGCACTAATTAATGGTGTTTTTGTAGTCTACATTTCTCAGTTTAATGACATCAACCGAAAGTGAAGCAGCTTCATATGAATTCACCACCTTGACCTGCATTCCCGGTGTCATTGAGGTATTATTTATTCCAAAATATTTTTCTTTTCCCTGTTTTTGTGTATATCTTATTTCTATTTATGTCATCGATTGCTGTCATATTGGTTTCATTTTTAAAAATTCAATTCTAGTATAAAGGTGCCAACATACAGCTGCTGGATTTGCCTGGTATCATTGAGGGGGCTGCACAAGGTATGTTCATTTGCGTTTTAAAGAGTAATGTACATTTGCAAGTGTATTTTGGCATATTAAATGTGTTTGTTTTAAAGGTAAGGGCAGAGGTAGGCAGGTCATTGCTGTGGCCAGAACTGCAGATGTGGTCATCATGATGTTGGATGCGACTAAAGGAGATGTTCAGAGGTGAGCTGGAGCAGTGGACAATGTTTGCACTGTTTGCACTATCGCTCTGTTTGTTTGACGATTGTTGTTTTGTTCCTTAGGGAACTTCTGGAAAAAGAGCTTGAATCTGTTGGCATCAGACTCAACTGCCCCAAACCAAATATCTATTTTAAAGTCAGTGTTTCGTTTTTTTCATTGTCATAGTTTGTCTATGGACTAAAATGTCTTTTAAGTGTCATTCATTAATTTGAGTCATTTTACTCTCATCAAAATAACATTTCTGTCAACAAAATTAACTTCTTTAGTTGACAGTAATATGCAAATGAAGAAAAAAAAAAGATTTAAAAAAATGTGCGCCGAAGTTTAAAGTCAATGAGGTTTTTTTTTGTTTGTTTGTTTTGTATTTTTGAAAGAAATATGTACCTTACATGTACCTTATATCTGTTTTTCAGCCTAAAAAAGGTGGTGGCCTATCATACAATTCGACGGTTCCCCTCACACACTGCTCTGAGAAGCTTGTTCAGCTCATTCTTCATGAGTACAGTATCCTTTAGCATTGTTTATTCACTGTTTCATTTTCTCTAATAATGAGCAACACGTCAGCCTTAACTTGACTGCAGAAATCTTCAACGCTGAGGTTTTGTTCAGAGAGGACTCCACTCCTGATGAATTCATTGATGTCATTGTGGGCAACAGAGTGTACATGCCTTGCTTATATGTGAGTATATATTTCAATTCAAGCATCAGCCTGATGCAAAGCTGCTCAGTTTTAAATATATGTGAGTAAATTTAAAATGATGTAATGAATCTCTGTTACAGGTGTACAACAAAGTGGATCAGATTTCTATAGAGGAAGTGGATCGTCTTGCTCATAGACCTAACAGTGTAGTGATCAGCTGCGGCATGAAGCTGAATCTAGATTATCTCCTTGAGCAGTTATGGGAGTACCTGGCTCTGATCTGCATATACACCAAGAAAAGAGGAGGTAAGCTTTTTTTTGGTCCTCAATTTATAGTAATTTAAGGTGCTTTCACCCTAAAACAGTGGTTCTCAACCTTTTTGGCCTCCTGTTGTCCAACACAATATAGGTTAAAGGTGCACTAAGTGATGTTGAGATTTGAAAGCACCAAAACAAACACGCCCATACCCCGACAGGACCTTACCCCTATTTTGAAATCTCCGCCCCACACATACGTACACAACCATGGCAACGGCGATCGCGGAAACAAGTGAAGATGACACACAAGCATATTCAAACAAAAGCCAACACGGATAAGTTGTGTAAAACGAAGCAAAATTAACGTTACTCACCTGTCAAAAAAGAAACAACACAACTGCGACGAGCCCTAGCTTCCCGCTCCTTGAGTTCTCTCCACCGCTGGAAAGCTGCTCCGATATTTGCGCGGGTCTTACCTCTTGCCTGATCTTAACCCTTCTTTTTAATGTTTTGTTTCTCTGATATTTCCCTCTTTTTTTTTTTTTTAATCTGCCATCTCTCTGTATCTATAATATCCGTCCTGTGCACTCAAGTGGAGCGCTCTCTTCTCCGTACAAGACATGCCCCCTTACTACTGATTGGCTACAAGTGTGTTTTGGGACACGGTCTGACGCTGTTGTCAAAAACGTTTTTCAAAAATCGCTTGGTGCACCTTTAATATATTTATGAGATTTCTGCTCTATGACAAAGCTGCTTGTTTTGTATTAACACATTCAATTAATCATTTTTAAAGCGTTTTAATTGAGATCAGAGTATTTGAATTTGTTAATTATTTATTAGAGCTTTTGGTATAAACCATGTCTGTTTGGCTTCAGACAGATTTTGGTTTATTTTAGTTTTCATCCTCTTGAAAAGGTGGTCTGGCATAAGGTTCACATTTGAATCCATTTTAAATTTAAATCATAATTTAATTTGTGGACTTTCCTTACAGAGATTGTCTTCAAAACTGGAAAAATAAATAAATAAATAATGATACTTATTATTTTTTATTGTTGTTAAGAACGCCCAGATTTCGGTGACCCCATAATCATGAGACGAGGAGCATCAGTTGAACATGTGGTATGTCTCTGTTTTGTTGTCCTGTGATACCAGCAACTTTGTTTATGTGTACTTTGTATATGTATTATGCAGTGGTCAGCCTGTGGTAAAACATACTCTATGAAAACTAAACCGTAAATGCTGAAGTGTTGTCTAAAATTATATGTATACCTGAACATGTGTATTTCTATTTTATGTGCTATCTAACTAAACCATATATATATGTTTAGTGTATCAATCAGATTCATGATTGTGCTTGTTATTTCTTCCAGTGTCACAGAATCCACAGGACATTAGCTAGCCAGTTCAAGTACGCACTAGTCTGGGTAAGATCCTAATTCACCTGAAGAGAAATATACTCTTGCTTTTGTTCCATGTTTTTGAGTACTACTGCTGTCATTTTCATCACAGGGAACAAGCACAAAGTACAGTCCTCAGAGAGTAGGACTGACACACATCATGGAACATGAGGATGTCATTCAGATTGTGAAGAAATAAAGTTCTCCAGTCTTCAGATCCACTACAGTATCAACAGAACATTTCATACATGCATAACCGAACATTTTTTGTTGACAGCTGCATTGTTTCATGGAACTTCATGGAAAAACCTGTGATCAACAATTAACAAGTGATTATTTTCTTTATGAAAATTATCTACCTGGCAAAATTCATTCTAATAAATAATATTCAGATCTTTGTTTTATTTGTGTCTTTTGTAATACGAAAAACTGTTCTTTCTTAATAAACTGAATTGGTCATGTACAGTGTTTGAGACTATATGAACATTTGAATTGTAGTTTAATAAACTGAATTGAGGATTTGTCTTAAACTGAACTGAGGATTTAGCTTAAAAATCTTAAACATTATATTTTATATATTTAATATTCTGCAATTTTATAGGGTGCTGAGCAAATTTGTGAACTCTTTTGTACAGACGTTGAGATGACGCATAACTGGATAGTTTAAGATGCATAAGAAACAGCGATTGTATATAAAGTCACTAGGGTCAGATGACAAAAAGCAATGACCATCATAAAGATCAAAACTGAGCATTTGCAGATGGGTTCCACCAATCCTGGGTTTGCTGCATTTTACAAGCCTCTAAAACCAGCATGCCATAGTCTAAAAAGATCAGAGTTCACTTTTACTTGAAGCACTTCAACAAGAGCTCTTGTCCAGCTGAGGATAGTTCAAGAAGATACATCTACTACTTGTTGAAGTTAAACACTCTACAGTTCTCACCAGGTATGTTAATTATTTTTTTTTATTCTTTTATGGTGTTTTAGTTAATCATTTAAATCATTAAGTGTGGTTCATCAGTAATGACCTGGGTGGAGAGCGCTGATGAGCCGAGGTGATGTTTTACTGCACATATCCAAGGGTCATTTACACGTTCACTCATGCTGTCATAGAAAGACATGATGAAACTCAATATTTGACTTGCTGAGAGAATTTTAAATGTAGGGATCCAGCATGAAGCTTTCATTTATGCATAATTGTTTGATCAAGTATGGTTAGGTGGTGAGGACTTTCTCTGTATATGATTACAGCACACTATTAAAGTTCAGCTCCACGTGTGAGGTGACTCAGAAACACTCCACAAGATGTGAACTGTTAGCTTTCTGTATTCACCTGAAAACCTAGAGCTGCCTGCTCTATTCATTACAGAAAACTAGTATAATAGACGACATTAAATATGCATGCTGAGGCACTCGGGCTGTCCAACACAACGGACAAGTGTGGAGTGGGGAATTATCAAGCCATTGGAAGGCTGTTCCACTTCAGGCTTGATGGGTCTTTGTGTAATTAGCCAACATTTCAGAGCGCTAAAATGATGAGCAGGATGGCAAGAAACTGTTTTGGAATAACTTGAGGAGTGGCGTTTCTACGCTGGAGTTACTTTGAATGAGTTCGGATGGAAAGATAATGGTAAGAAGAAGGACGAGTGCAGTGCCAATGCGCTACGCTTGTAAACATGACACTTGATGCTGGGGCCATATGGTGCTGTGTGTGTGTGTGTGTGTGTGTGTGTGTGTGTGTGTGTGGTTGCTCTCAGAGCCCGTGTGCTTCAGCTTTTAATTCAACATTCTGAATCATTTACTGCTTATGTTTTGAGTATTGCAGTCTAACATTGTGAAATGAAGCTTTTATTTAGATTTTTGTAACTTTTATGGAGCAGTTTTATTTTACTACTAGTTTTAAACTGCACAAAGTTCTTAGTCACAGCAACTACGAAGAAGGAAACAAGCATAACATTGTGGTATATACACTGTGTGCAGAATTATTAGCCAAGTTGATATTCTGGTCATATTTTTTTCTTCCAAGAACATTTTACCAATTCCAAACCACATCAATCTTAATAACTAGTATTGATTTTGTATTTAATCATTTCTAAGTTATATATAATTGTCTATGAAGGCTGAAAGTCAAAAACTCCTTATTTCAGGTGTGCTGAATTATTAGGCTGGTTTTCTTTTACAGATAAAATGAGCCAAAAAAACCCAGATTGAACTCAGAGTAAAAGTAAAATAAATAAATAATAATAATTAAATGCCCATGAGAAGGATGCAATACTAATTCAATAATAGAATTAGCAAAGTTAAGGCATGACCACTGGGTAGCGAAACACTCATTTGGGTCAGCAAGGTCAGAAAAAACAGGTGGAGAAGAAAAGACACGTTAACTGCACGAGAATTAAGGTGACGAATTAGGTGTGAAACCATCAGGAATCATTTAGTCTCCAGCGCCACCATTTTCCAGAACTGCAAACTTCCTGGACTCTCCAGAAGTGCAATGTGTCAGGTTCTCAGAGATCTTGCTTGGGTAAACAATGCTAAAAAATAACCCTCACTTAATAAGAATAACGTGCTGAAGTGTTGTGAAATACATGAAGACTGATTTAGTTACAGAGATTGTCTTCAAAACTGGAAAAATAAATAAATAAATAATGATACTTATTATTTTTTATTGTTGTTAAGAACGCCCAGATTTCGGTGACCCCATAATCATGAGACGAGGAGCATCAGTTGAACATGTGGTATGTCTCTGTTTTGTTGTCCTGTGATACCAGCAACTTTGTTTATGTGTACTTTGTATATGTATTATGCAGTGGTCAGCCTGTGGTAAAACATACTCTATGAAAACTAAACCGTAAATGCTGAAGTGTTGTCTAAAATTTCTGACTAAATGATTCCTGATGGTTTCACACCTAATTCGTCACCTTAATTCTCGTGCAGTTAACGTGTCTTTTCTTCTCCACCTGTTTTTTTCTGACCCTGCTGACCCAATGAGCATTTCGCTACCCAGTGGTCATGCCTTAACTTTGTTAATTCTATTATTGAATTAGCATTGCATCCTTCTCATGGGCATTTAATTATTATTATTATTATTTACTTTTACTCTGAGTTCAATCTCTTTTTTTGGCTCATTTTATCTGTAAAAGAAAACCAGCCTAATAATTCAGCACACCTGAAATAAGGAGTTTTTGACTTTTATATATAACTTAGAAATGATTAAATACAAAATTAATACTATTTATTAAGATTGATGTGGTTTGGAATTGGTAAAATTTTCTTGGCAAAAAAATCTGAATATCAACTTGCCTAATAATTCTGCACACAGTGTATATTGGGAGTATATGCCTTTATGTAGGGAGTAACTGCAGTAGACTGTTTTGAGAGTTTCTTGTGTGGTCTTTCAAACGGCATTATGTCCTGACAGTTGCTTAATGGTGAAGTGGAAAGCATGGAGCAAGAGATTATGTGAGCTGATGCCATGAATTTCACAAATGACATTCATTTCTCGTTTTCTAGCTTTTGCTGCCCCCTGCTGATGTACCAGTACAACGTCAGGGAAAGTGTACAAAATATAGTGGTACAACAGCTTGTCAGTGGGGAAGCAACACTCATTCAAAGATACACCTGCTGTACCTTTAGTGCACCTCAAAGGAATAGTTCACACCGAAATGAAAATTTGCTGAAAATGTACTCACTTCCAGACCATCCAAGATGTAAGATTTGTAGAAATTAGGAGATGCGTTACAGCACTTGCTCACCAGTGGATCCTCTGCAGTGAATGGGTGCCGTCAGAATGAGAGTCCAAACAGCTGATAAAAACATCACAATAATCCACAAGTAATTCACATGACTCCAGTCCATCAATTCATGTTCTGTGAAAAGCTGTGTTTGTAAGAAACAACAACCCTGTTAAAAAAGCAGCTTGTTAGGAAGGTTTTGAAGCATGACAGCTGGTTTAAACTGGTCCTTAGTTGGTCATGAGCTGGTTTAACCTGGTCCTTAGCTGGTTATAAACTGGTTATGAGCTGGATTAATCTGGTCCCGAGCTGGTTATGTGCTGGTTTAAGATGGTTGTGTGCTGGTCCTAAACAACTAGCTCTTGCTCAGGACATGCTCATATCCCACTCAGGACCAACAATGGACCAGTTTAAACCAGCTCAAACCAGCTACCATGATTCAAAACATACTTAACCAGCATGTGCTGTTTTTTTCAACAGGGAAATCTATCATTAAAGTGTTTTAACTTTAAACTGACACTTCTGGCCAAAATAGCTTCTGAGTTCATAATCCATAATAATGCTTTCTCCAGTGAAAATCCAGTGGAAAAACAGTATGTCTACTGTTGTGCTCTCACATCAAAATCCACGGATATATTTGCTTATAACTGTTTCACTTGATCTGTGCATATTTCTCTCCTGATTCAGACAAGATTTTTTCAACGGAGAAAGCAATACTATGAGAACTACATAGAGAACTCATATTTACAACCAAGCAAAGACATATACTGAATAAAAACATGAAGCTTTTCATTTCACAAGACATTATCTGATGGACTGAGTCATGTGAATTACTTGTGGATTATTGTGATGTTTTTATCAGCTGTTTGGACTCTCATTCTGACGGCACCCATTCACTGCAGAGCATCCATTGGTGAGTAAGTGATATAATGCTAAATTTCTCCAAATCTGTTCTGATGAAGAAACAAACTCATTTACAACATGTGAAGTTGCAGTTTTTGCATGTTTTCTTTCTCTGACAGTATACTGGTACTATATTGAACAACTATTGGCATTACAAATATTGACAGAGAAGGAGCTTTAATAAATGAGTTTTTGTAGATGGACACTTGGTTGCTGCCTGTGATGATGCACTTTCATCTTTTAAACTTGGAGGCAAGAACAACATCTCTGCAGCCACTGCCTGTTAGCCATTAGCTTGTGATAGGAGTGAGGTGGTTTGTTTACATACTGAGTCAGACCTTTGGTTTCTAGAATAATAGGAATTGTATACCTGCCAGCTTCTTAGATGTACTGATGCTTTGTGTCATGTAATGCATATTGTCCAAATCAGGAAATAAGCAAGTCAAATTACCATTACTTTTGTTCCACCACAGCGCTTTGAGAAGATGAATGTTTGTATGCGGGCAGTTTTTACATCTGAAAGAGGGCAATTAGGGAGAGGAACCACATAATAGATCAGCCCTTTTATGCACATACAAGTTAGTCAAGCATAGTTAAATGCAGCACACTGAGAATGGATTTTATATGTCAGAACATTATATTACGATGGACAACTTTGAGCACCTCTTTTGGAAAAGGGATCGGATGTAATAATTTTTGAAAGCCATTTTTTATGGTAAGTGTTACAGGTATTGACATGATCATGACAGTACTTTTACAGCTTGTTATGCTTTTGTGATTTATGTTCCTTGTAAAATGCTAGTTAGGACTACATTTTACTTTACTAAAATATTATAAATATTCATAAAATAAATAAATGGAGTTGATTAATTTGATGGTATTATATAAATATCACAAGATTATATTGAAAATAAGTAGGCCTACTTTTTATTTAAAGCCTTTATATTTTATATATTCCTTTCATTATTTATTTTAATATATGGCCATTTAACAATATATCTTGGACATTTGACCACCATTCTATAGACCCCAGATGCCCTTTTTAGGATTTCCCTTCATTACTTATTGAAAAATGTCTGGCATTGCCAAGCAGGAGGAGGTTCATTACGCTAATCAAACACTTTGTTTGCTTGTGCGTGACAAAACTGCACTTGTGTGGTGTAGCTTAATTGTATTAATTTATATAAATTACTGACACAATAACGAGGCAGTTTAACAAGCCATGGTTTATTGTTGTTGCTTTTACTATTACAGGGTAAGAAAAAGAAAAATGTAGTTTCTTCAGTGACGCTGGAATCACTTACCACAAGACAAACAATAATTCATTGAACATTAGTATGAGCAGCAATTTGTGGGTTGTACAGTAGATATTGACATATTTTAGAGGCTGTTGTTGCAGTCCACATTTCATGTGGAAAAGATGATGTTTGGCATTTATTTGTTCGGTGTGAGACAATGCATAGATCTAGTCATTTAGATAACTTGCTTCTAACCATTTATAACACCGCTGAAATTTAATCTAGTTCTCCCCTGAGCCTCTTGATTGTAACCTTACCCAGCACTTGGCCTAGGTGAATAGCTAGGCTTGGATTTAAACAGGTTCATTTAGGGTTTGTGGTATGCATTACGTCTCGTCTGGGAGACTAAGCTAGGCGCCTACACTGATATATATATTTTTTGTGCTTACCTTTATATTTACCCTTATATATTAATATGTATTTAGTTCCTAATGAAAGTAATGCTGTATATATCCTGCTAAAAAATAATCTGACTTTAGGAGTGCTATTTAATATTGTAATGAAACAAAACAAACCAACTTGTTATATTGATTCTTTATTTTGTATTTTATTAATTACATTGATAGTCATAACTGTTGTGCATTGAAAATGGATTGGACAAGCAGCTCATAACCTCTTCTTGGACTTGTTTCAATGCATAACAGCTGAATAGCTGATGCACTGTAGAGGCAAAATTACTCAACTTAAATTACACTGATAACCATCTCTTCTAGCAAGGAAAATGACAACCAAATTAAATCATGAAAAAAATATGTTTAGCGCAAATATCACCTGCATGTAATATCACATACATATGCAATAATTGATGGGATAGTGAATATATGAAGTTAAGAATGAATGGGGTCACTCTATATTTAGAACTTTTCCGATTAATATTTCATTATTTCTTAGTGAACTGAATACAGTCCAGCCATTAAGAATTAATCCCTACCAGTGTCATGAACTCCGGAATATTAAGTGGTCAACAGAATAATAATCACGCAGCTTATGTAAATTTGTGATTCTAGTCCATGATAAAAACTGAATTTTCTAAGAGCGGACATAATATGGTACATTTGTATCAGACAGTTGATAGAATCATAATAATGCATGCTGATACTCGTTTGAATTTTCTCCTGCTCATAAAAATATATTTAGAAGTGCTAATTACTCTCTAAAGTCATCCTGCCAATAAAGTGTGACATTAAAAAAACATATATCATGTCTGTCTAGATATGCTAGCTATATATATATATATATTCTTTTTACATATAATATACTTTTGCTCAATTTTATTTGATGTAAACAATCAAAAAATTGTTCCATCAAAATATTTCCATCTCCAATAGTTCTGTTAGATGGTTGATAATTTTTCTTTAAATCAAAATATTATTCTGCAAGTCACTGTTCAATCAAAAAACAGAAAATAAAACTTGTCTGGCACAACAGTATAAAAATTACAAGCTTTTTATTTGTTTGATACTCTAATAATATTAAACATTTAACCCACCTCAGATGTGATGGAGGAGACATTCCTCTTCGGTCGGTATCATTGCCATACTTAGGTTCTATTTGGAAATGTCCTCAGAGACAGTTTAGTAACAGCTCAGCCAACGTGCATTATTTATATAGGAATGAGCCAAACAGATAATGTTACCCTAAGTCAGTGTAGTTGATACATTTAAGGTGCCCTTTGCAACTATCACAGGGAGCCCTCGCATACTTTCAGACACATGCATCTGGAGCTCTTGAAGGACACTACCTGCAAAACTCAAGAGGACAAAAAGTGCAACTGGAGTACTTTTTCCAAGGCGTGAAAAAGCTTGTAGCACATGTCAAAAGGGATGCTGACATTCATGGATGCCTGTTTCGTCTGTGGGAATTCTCTTGCCAAAATTAGCACTACAGCCAAGGACACAACTCTGTTGGACATTACTGAAATGTGAGGAATTCACCTGTAAGGTAGAGTCCTGAACAAAAGGAGCTATCAGCATTTTGGCTTTTGTGTTAAGTGGAAATGCTTTTGCGTATACTCAAAAGACAAAATTAGACCTATAATTATAATAATAATAACAACTTTTTTTGTGATCTAAGTGATCTACTTGCACTTTATACTCACTTACTCTATGTTGAACCTGTATTCCACATGGAACATTTGTATTACAGTTTGACTTTTCTGTCACTGACCACCCATTTTTGACACTGTGACATATATTAGCATGGTTTTTGAAGAAGGATAAAATGCCACCAAAGAAAGCAGACAAAGCTGCACCTAAGAAAGGTGCAAAAGAAGATACAAAGGCAGCAAAAGATGACAAGAAAGGGGGGAAGGGAGATCCAAAGAAAGGAAAAGGAAAGGGCAAACAAGCTCCTAGTGAATCTGAGGAGGCCTCCGAGATGGAAGGAAGTGAGGTTGAGGACAGTGAAGCAGTGGATGAAGAGGATGTGCAAAGTCAGGATGATGGTGGTAAAAAGGGAAAAGGAAAAGCTGCTCTGAAGGGAGCATCCAAAGCTATGGCAGTGAAGGCTGTAGCTAAGCCAAAGCGTGGCCAGGCAGCAGAGGAAGGCATTGATCCAAAAACTGGTAAGCGTGCCAATATTAAGGCTGCATCTAAAGCTGTGACAGGATTCCAACCTGAAGAGAAGAAGCCACAACTTCAGCTAGGTAAAATGAAGGACATAAACCTGAATGGGGCCTCTTCAGCTATGACGGGCTTTGCTCTTCAGGGTCAACAGAATGTTCAAAATAAAGATGATGCAAAAGCATTTTTTTCAAAGCCTGCCCCAAAGCAGTCTAAAAAGCTAAAAAGCACATCTAGGCTTTTCATGGGACTATCTGGCAGCAAGAAGAAAAAAGGTATGACACCAAAGGCATTACAAAGTACATCAAAGTTGTTTTCAGGTTTTGGAAAGTCCAAAGCTACAGAAGATGGCAAAAATAAAAAAGAGGAGGGTGGAAGAACACTCTTATTACTCAAAATTGGTGGAAAGGCGAATAAAAATGCAGCAGCCACCTCTGGACTGGGAGGCAAATTCAAAGGGTTTTTTGGTAAAAAGAAAACTGGAGCTGCACAATTCAAGAGTAAAGGATGGGCTCTGGGGAAGATAGCAGGAGCAGCAAACTGGCTAACTAACAAATTCATCTCATCCAAAACATCTAGAAGACTAGGTCACTCAGTTCGTTATGACAGGTCAAGTGCGGGGCAATATCACGGTTATCAGAATGGAGGTTATGAATATGATGAAGGTGAATTCAGCTATGAGGAAGATGACTATGTTCAAAGCAGTTATAGCAGAAATAATCCCCGGGGACGATATCAAAGCAGAAGCTATGGTCAGGGGCGCCACAGAGGACCACATCAGTATGAGTACTTTGAAGATGACCAGGAGTATTATGATTATCCTGAAGATGAGTATGGATTCTATGATGAGGAGAATGAATACTATGATCCCATGTATGAGGATGAGTATGGAGATGAGTATCTTGATGAAGATTATTATGATCAGTATCAGTATGATGGAAGACAACCTTATGGTTATTATGATGATAGAATGGACTATGGTTACAGGCACCAGAGAATTGATGAATTTGGATACCCTGTTGATGGTATGGAGTACTATGATGAAATGGGTTATGCTATGGAAGATGAATATGGCTACCTTGGTAATGATGTGGAATATTATGACTATGGATACTATCCAGAACAGTTTGACTATTATGGTGATCAGCAAAATTATTATAGTCACTATGATGGTGTTTCAGATGCCTACGTGATGTATCCAGGTTATCAAAATGCATACAATCAAAACCAGTACATGTACAATCCAGAAACCGGTGCGGTTTACATTGACCCTCAGATGGCTGTTAACCAGCCATTTATGTACACGGTGGAGGACGTCATGGAACCAACAGAACCCTCAGAAATGTACGCTAATGAATATGTTCAAATACCAACCGAAGGAATATTGACTGAGGATTCGTTCAGATTTCCAAGACCACAAGTAAAAATGTTTGGAAAAGAAAGACTTGATATTTCAAATCCAGTTTCTCCGATTCACAGGACTGATCTTGAGATGATTCCAGACCAGTTTGAATACCAGCCACTTTCACCTATGAGCTTTCCTCTATATACTCTACAGCAACCGGAAGCTGTACAAAGGTCATTATCTCCCACGCCTATATTAATTCAGCAAGCACCAGCACCTAATAGTCCCATTTTAACCCGATCGCCCCAAATACCATCCTCGCCTGTTCTTCAAGCAAGACCTTTTTCATCTCCAATGCCAGTGTCACCTGTCCTAAGTAGACATTCTTTTGGACACATACCACTCTCAACACCAGCATCTCCAGTTCTGTCTGCAAGGAGATTCGATCCAACTATGGGTGATCCAGTCTCTCCCCATTTAGTCTATCCAGATCCCATGTTTCAGAGACTTGATTTTCCACATGAAAATATACAACCAATAACAATGAGACAATTTAATCATCTCCCTTCACCACAGCTCTCCTTAAGACAAAGTAATTTTTCAACTCGAAGCAGCCCTATACCTCGCCAAAGATCTGATATGTATGAGGAAATGAGTCCGAGGTTCTCGCCAAGGCAGTCTAGAATGTTTGGCGCACCATCATACAATAATAATGCACAAAGGCAGTTCTCTCCTATTCAAAGGAGAAAATTTAGCCCCCCTTCTTCTCCACAACCATCCAGAAGAGCGCCATCACCATTAGCTTCTTTAAGGGGAAAATCTCCAACCCCCCAGAGAAAGCCATTTGGTTCTAGAGCACCATCCCCTCTTGTTAATGGAAGAGAGAGTCCTCCAATGTCTCCCCGAGGCTCAATGAGAAGAAGAAGTCCTCCTTCTTCACCTAGAGCAACCCTGAGGCAAAGTGCTAGTCCTGCGCCTCCAATAAAATCTCGTTTCAGGCCAATTGGTAGAAGCAATCAGGAGTCTTTCATGTCATCAAGATCTATGAGGAAAAGCTCTCTTTCACCACAACCATCATTACGGAGGAGGAGCCCTCCACTGTCTCCAACAATAGGCCAACGGTCACCAGAGGAGAGCTCTCCATACCCACCTCGCAGAGCCAAATCTCCCATCCAAAGACCTGTGTCTCCAAGACCAATATCCCCCTTTGCTTCTAGACCTCAGAGACCTCTTTCACCATCATCATCAGTGTTTTCTGGCAGAATTCAACATGACCCACAACATCTGCCTACTCGTTCATCCACACGTAGATTCAGAGGATTCGGTGGGAACAAAGTGCCAATGGGAACAGTTAAGCCATCTCCTGTCAATCCAATTTTTCAAAGAAAAAGTCATCATGGTACTCCTCAAATGCAAAATGTCGCCCCATTCAGGTCTTCCATCCATAATGCATCCATGGGTTCAGGAGCTTTGAATCAGAGTGCTAGATCCTCCCCCATCATGTTGGCAAGACAAGGTTCCAGACCAGCAGTGTTTCAAGACTCAAAGAGATTCTTTCCACCTGGAACACCAAATCCACAAAGAGGTTTTCATAGACCTGTTGGGAGAGGGCGTCCTGTTGTGAGAGTACCAATAAATCCCGTTCCTCTCAGGCAATCAGTAAGAAGCCAGGGCCATCCTCTTGTAATGAATGCTCAACCACTTTTTTCTCAACAGGTTCCAATAAAACAGCCTGGAGTGCCTTCACCACAACTCTCTGTGAGACATTTTCCAACCCCATGTCCATCACCTCAACTTTCAGTGAGAGCTGGTTCACCAATGTCTGTACGATCCCCATCGCCGATCCTCTCATCCTCTATACAGAGAAATGCTCTGCATAATGAATTAATCAATCGTGCCTCACTCAGATCACAATTTCCATCGAGTATCACTCCTCAGCCTCAAGTAATAACTGAATTTGCCCAGACAGTTGAACAAGGGTCATCTCCTCTACTAACAAATGCTTTACAGAACCCAAATCTTGCTGCTGCTTCATTCAGTTCACCTCTTCCAAGGTTTAAATCCCCAATGTCGCAGATCAATCAAAGTTTATTTCAGAGCTCTTCTCCAGCCTTAACAAATGCATTGCAAAATCCACTTCTCCGTAATGCCACTTACCGCTCACCTCTACATATGTCTGCATCACCTCATTCTATAGTGGCACCTCAAGAGGTTCATGTAACCAGTCAGATTTCTTCTCCAATGCTCTCTAATGCATTGCAAAACCCTTACCTACGTAATGCGTCTCTCACTTCCCCACTGCAAAGAAGCACATCTCCATATTCTTCTGCACCTTCTCAGCAGGAATCGCAAAACATTCTGCAATCTTCTTCAGCGCTAACCAATGCACTAAAAAATCCTCAGTTACGCAGTGCCTCATACATCTCACCTCTTCAGCGGAATACATCTTTATATGCTCCAGTGATGTCACAACCCGAACAGCAAGCATCCGTATTATCTAATGCACTTAAGAATCCTAACTTAAGAAATGCATCCTACACCTCTCCTTTACAGAGAAGTCCCTCTCCTTTCCTGCAAGCACAGGATTATTCCTCCCCTTTGTCAAATGCATTAAAGAATCCAGGCCTTCAAGGTGCCTCCTTTCGACTACCTGATACATCAATAATATCTAGGAATTTTGGAGGCCAAAAAGAGGAGACTACTACATCTGTTCTGTCAAATGCTTTGCAAAACCCCAGTCTCCGGAAAGCAACTTACAGGCTCCCAGATGGAACAATAATATCAAGAAATGAGCCAGCACAACCAGCTCAATCTTCTTCACTGTTATCCAATGCTCTTCAGAATCCTAACATTCGAAAAGCAAGTTACAGGCTTCCCGATGGAACACTTGTATCCACTAGCACTGATGAAGCCACGGACACAACAAATTCCTCACCATACCTGGGAAGTGCTCTACAGAATATTAACCTACGTAAAGCATCCTATAAACTACCTGATGGCTCTCTCTTTTCTCGAAACCAACCAGCAGAACAGTCATCCTCTCCACTTCTTTCAAGTGCTCTTCTGAATTCAAACCTTCGTAAATCTTCCTACAGACTTCCGGATGGAACCCTTTTGACTAAGAGCTCTGAACAAGAACCAGAGAAATCAATTTCCTCTAATTTGTCAAGTGCACTACAAAATGTTGGTAAGGCCAACTATCGCTTACCTAGTACCTCTGGCCTGTTTAGAAATCCAAAACAAGAACAAGCTCCCCCCTCAATGCTGTCCAGTGCCCTTCAGAACCAAAACCTTCGTAAAGCATCTTACAGATTGCCTGATGGATCAATCGTGACAAGAAGTCAACCAGCTCAAAGTGAATCTCCCACATCACCCTTTCTGGGAAATGCCTTGACGAACATTAACTTACGCAAAGCATCCTACAAGTTGCCGTCAACACTGGGACGTTCTCCAGAGGACCCAAGGTACGCAGTAGTGACCCCTCAGATTCAGGGCCAGTCTGGTGAACACTGGGCTCAAAATCAAATACTAGATCTTCATGAGCCAGATGATGTCTGGTCTTCAGAAAGAGTTCTCCCTCATCATACTGTTCAGAACCTCACAAAATGGTCCATGTATAGGGATGAAGAACTGGAGAATTTTGTCATCCCTGTGTTTCCTGGCCAAGAGACAGATAGCACAGAACCTGCATGGCTACCAGATAGAGAAGGTGAACCTCACGGGAACTGGTATGACAAGGTAACATAACTGGCATATAGTTTCTATATATAAGAAGCCGTTGCTTAGTTTTTTGTTGCTATCTAGACTTTTTCCTGTGAAATTGTCATACACTAGAAATAAATACACTAGAAAAATATCTGTGCCACTAAAATGATGCTGTAGTATGACTGAATTGAAGCTTCACATTAAACGATTAGATTAGAAAGACTGAAATTTAGGTTTAAAACTATGGCTCAAAAATAATGCCAGGCAATGTCAAATATCAAACGAAAATATTATGACTTGTTTATTTAGTGGATATTAGGCAATATAGACTATGGATCACTGGATGGATAGATGGATGGATTTTTAAAAATATAAATAATCAACGTAAAATATAAATGACTGGGCAAACTCAAAACAATAACAATAGCCACAATGCACCAAAATACACCTGCCACGCCAGCTATATTACAACAGCATACAGGTATTATTTCAATAGACCTTAGTCAGAGTAGCAGCATATTACATTTTTTGACAGGAATGAAAACAATGCAGTGAGAGACAGAAATACAGTGTGTTTAACTGATTGCGCATGCCAGTTGCTGATGAAATATCTTACAAAAAATCTTTCAGTAGAGTCCATTTATTTTTCAATAAATCCATGCATGCCCTTGCAAAGACTATAAAGCTTGTAGGCTTGTACACCTCACAGCTTTATTTTCATTTTTGTAAAATTCAATATGACATCAACCCTGACTAATGTCTGTAAGGAAATATAGTGTGGAATATTGGCCTTATATTATGATTGGTTTACAGTCTAAATATTGTTTACACAATATTTTTCTTTTACTGAAATTCTGTTTAGATGTACTCAATTCGAAGTCTGCCCACAATGCTGTACCGTGAACGTGCAGAGGAGGATGGCTTGGAGGACATGACACAGCTTGAGTATGAAATTACTGAAAAAGATGAATGCTATTTAACTATACACACACACACATACACACACACACACACACACACATAGTATATATGATAATTGAAATTTTGTGTTCAAATTTAAATGAAAATGCTTTCATCAAGAATAAATCTCTTTCCAGGGAGCTGCACGAAGGTGCTGTGTTACTGAATTTGAAGAAAAGGTTTGAACGCAATTTGATATATGTAAGTAAATTGCAAAGTCTACTGCATATTTGCATATCTTAGTTATAAAGAAACATAAATGTACTATTCTTGTGTTTCTTTAGAACTAAAAAGTATGTGTTTTTAAACCACTGGTTAAGTAAAATTAAAATGCTATTATACTGTAAAACGTTCATTGCTAAGAATTTTGTGAACTCTAAAATGAATAAAATTCTAATGAAATTCTAATGAAATTAATTAAAGAACTGTTATCAAAAACAGATTATGAACAAATAATTTTGTCTTCTTCCAAGACTTACATTGGAAGCATCCTGGTGTCTGTTAACCCATACAAGATGTTCAACATCTATGGAACAGACATGGTTCTGCAACACAAAGGACATGCGCTTGGAGAGAATCCTCCGTAAGTTCATTCATTCATTCATTCATTCATTCATTCATTCATTCATTCATTCATTCATTCATTCACTCATATTAAATGAACAAAAAAATTAATTTATATTTTTTGCACCTTTTATAAAATTAAATTTCTTATCAATACAAGGCTAATTGCTTATATTGTACTTTTTTCTTTAATGTTTTGTGCTTCTCCATCGTGTCTGCAGACATCTATTTGCTATTGCAAATGCCTCATACACAAAAATGATGGATGCCAAAGAAAACCAGTGCATTATTATCAGGTAGGATTTAGGTACACATTTGATTAACTCACAGAATTGTGAAGTGAACACTGCTCAACTAACCTAACTCATAATAATGTTTTATGGAAAGATCAAATAAAGGAATTGTCAGAATAATTGTCAAATTGCTGATCTATATCCTGTCACCTCAAGTAGTCTTTTACACTGATGGATCCATCAGTGTCAGTTCTACTTGACACAACCGATCGCCTGGAACACTTTAAACCAAGCTCTGACGAAGATAGCTGTAAGGAAAGACTACTGATGTCTAGGCAATGATTGCACCAGCAGATCATGTCTCTGTGAAATGCACCCATGGTTGTTCAGAGTAGCTGGAACGACAGTCAAACTCAAGCATTCAGTTTCACTTCTGTCTGATGATCAGACACCTAGCTCATTACTTAAGTGCACAGCAGAAGACAAGGAAATCGGTTCCTCATGTGCCAAGCTGCATTCTGTGCCAATTTAAAGTGCAATTAAGTAGTTAAACTGGTAATTTAGGGGGTTACAGTCATCAAGCGGTTTAAATGTGCTTATTGTCTTACAGTGGGGAGAGTGGCTCTGGTAAAACAGAGACCACAAAGCTAGTTCTCCGGTACTTAGCCGCAATACATCACAAACAGAACGTCACACAGCAGGTATGAGTTAAGCTTATAAACTCTTTTAAAACTATTAAAACTGTTCATGTACAATTTATAACTCATCTTTTTCTTCTATTTTACGTTTATGCAACGATACAGATTGAGGTATTGTACTTCTGTATGGCCTTCTGTTGTTTGTACCCTATATGTTGCATGGGTTGTTGCACTTTGTGATCTGCAACATGTGCAAACAGTAAATATTAAGACTTGCCAAAGATTGTATCTTTTAAAAAGTGCATTTTTGTCTTATTGCACTAGCAGATTTTTTTAAAATGTTATAAACAATCTCAAAAACATGTAAAAAAAATCTGCAGAATGCAGTAATACAATATACACTCACATTCAAGATATGATCTATGAACGCGTGTCTCATGTAGTGTTGCTCTTTTAAGTAATTTGATCTTGTTTTAAGTATTTTAGATAGTTTAACAGGAATTAACAGGACAGTACTTTGCAGTGTTGTACAAATTACAGTAGTTTATCACTACATCCTTCACTTAGTTAAGTATTTATGGCTTAATCTACAGATTCTCGAAGCAACTCCTCTTTTAGAGGCTTTTGGAAATGCCAAAACCGTACGGAACGATAACTCCAGTCGATTTGGGAAATACATGGAAATATTTATGGAAGAGTAAGTTCATCAATATCAAGTCTCTTTACTGTGTTATGGATACGCTTAAGAGGAAGCACTTCTTTGGAGTATCTTTACAACTGAAAGAGGATAACAGGGTCAACATTAACACGAGGCTAGTTAAAATACCTGTATGTTGGCGTACATGGGTTAAGTTGCAAATTACATATTAATGCTTGTCTGATTTTCCTTCTTCAAACAGAGGGGTAATCAGCGGTGCCATAACCTCACAGTATCTACTTGAAAAGTCCAGGATTGTGTTTCAGGTATTCTTCACAATGCTCTTATGGACATTTAACAGTTCATCGTTCAATAAACCAATTCTTTGCAGAAATCTGAAATGTTAATTTCCTTAATTTTGATCTTTTAGGCCAAAGATGAAAGAAACTATCACATTTTTTATGAGATGCTTGCTGGCCTTCCTTCACAGCAGAAACAGTCTTTATACCTTCAAGACGCAGAGACGTATTATTACCTCAATCAAGTGAGGCCAGATCATTATAGCAATAAAAGCCTCAAAAATTCAAAAGCGCTGCCGTTAGTCTGCTTTTCTCTTTCATGGATGCTCTTTTTGGTTGCAAGGGTGGAGACTGTGAGATTGTTGGCAAAAATGATGGGGAGGACTTCCGCAGGCTCCTCAGCGCCATGGAAATACTTCACTTCAGTGCCGAAGACCAGAGCAGTATCTTCAGGATCCTGTCTTCCATCCTGCACTTAGGAAATGTCTTCTTCGAGAGATATGAGGTGCAATGAAACTCAATCTAATGTATCCTGCTCACTTGGATTTCCCTTATGTTGCTATGTTATGATGCTCTTTTTCGGTAGTGCCATGAATTTAATCTAATTTTTTTTTGACTCCATATTTTGGCAGACTGAATCTCAGGAAGTGGCATCAGTTGTGAGCGCTCAGGAGATCCGAGTGGTGGCTGAAATTCTACAGATTTCCCCAGAGGGTCTACAGAAGTCCATTACTTTCAAAGTCACGGTAAGAAAAAACCTGCTTGGTAATGGATTCAGTACTAAACAAAACATTATCAACTGTTACATAACACAGATTTAGTTTCTATTTTTGGATATGCTTTATACTTAATTGTAATTTCTGCATGCTGTCCATTAATCCTTGTCACTAAAAAAACTGATGTAAAGGTTTCAACGCTATTTAATATACTGTATGTAAATTACAAAGTCCAATGCATATTAATATCTCTTATGTCTAAAAAAAACATTTGAATGTAATACAGTATGTGTTTCTTTAGAACTATGAAGTATGTATTTTGAAACCACTGGTTTAATAAAATGAAAATGCTATTATACTGTAAATATATTATTACTAAGAATTTTATGTGAAAAAAAAATTACATTCTAATTAAATTAATTACATTAATGAACTGTTATCAGAAGTTGATAATGAACTTGATAGACTTAATGAAGGCTTTTGGATTGTCAGAAATAAAACAAAAAACAAAACAAAAAGAAATCCAGAACTCACATTTAACCACTTTTACATTTATTTGCCCATGTCATATCTTTACTATTATTTATTGACTGAATACATTTCATAGCATATGCCAGCATATGGGTTTCTCCGAACTAGCATTATTTTCTAAGCCATTTTTGTGTTAACTTTTACTGGATTTACAGATAATTTTTACTGGATGTTGGAAGTCAGTTTCCCTCAAGTACACACATGTGTAGTTCAGCAAATGAACATGTTACACTAACAGCTGAGAACCAAAAAGAATCAATTTTGAACAAATGTTTTTTTTTTTTATGTTCAATTGAAAAGCATGACATTCATACATTTTAAGTGTGATTTAATGACTTGAGTGTCTTATCCCTGGTTTCATAGACAAGGCTTAAGCCTAGTCCCAGACTAAAATGCATGTCTGGGCTATTTTAACTGAAGGAAACTTGCACTGACTGAACTTAAAATATATCATTTTCACTGTTGTGCATCAAGATGCACACCAGTAGTGTTTTTATCTAAGGCATGTTTAAAAAAGCTACTTAAATGTCCTATTGAACTATGGCCTAAACCTGGTTTAACCTAAGCCCTAACTGTGAAACCAGGCCTAAATATTTTTGCAGCCACTGCATATTGTGTTTCATGAACATGAACTGGCACTGTTTGAGATAGACTGGACTCGAGGATATTAACAGGCAGAGTCAGTGACTCAGCTCTAGACCTTACATGACCTCCAGGAAGACCTTACCTCAAGGTCCCATGCCAAGTATCAACATACTGTAGTAAAGGATTTATCATTACGTCATTTTTTCTTGGAAACACAACCATCCAAATGCCAAGACCGTTCAATTAGATAGTAACCACAAGACACCAAGAGAAAGCCACAAATGGTGCGTAATAGCCCTAAATCCCTCAGATAGTATAACATGCCAAGTTGATTATGGCAGGGCAGCAGGCCATATCACTGTGGTAACTGGTGTAACCCAGTCAGGGAAAACCCTGGGCAGAAACAGTCAAGGGGCCTGTGTTACAGTCCTAAGTGTGTAGCAAATACCATCCAAACCTCTGCAGGGGTGCCACCAAGAGGTCTGACGCAGTATTAACCCTGCCTAACCAGTCCACCACAATCACATTCAGCTTAGTGCTTGTACAGGAATAACAACATCTCCAAAACCTAAAAGACTGTTCTACTATGAATACACTGTGATCAAAAGGACTGCGTAACAAAGTTTTACTTTCTAGAGTGCAACAGTGCTCACCCACTTTTCAGAAGACTTAGTTTCAGAAGTATTTTTCGCATTCATTTTTTCCCCATAAGGGTTTTAAATAAGGCTTTGTTATAAGCTGCATAAGTTACATTGTTTAAAGTTACAAGCCATGAATTACAACATAACAACAGTTATAACAAGCAAAGCAAAAAAGCAAAAAAAGTGTTCAAATTGGACAAAAACACAAAAGAATGGGACTGTACTACATAGCTTTGATGAAGAAAAAATACAATTCCTTGAAGCATTGTGAATGACATAATCAAACTAAAAACTATATGAAGAAACAAAAATTGATTCAAAGATAAAGAATATGTTTTACATTCATTGCAAAATATGCATGTTATGCATACAGATATTTAAATACTGTGCAATTTGCTTATCATGATTCTCTGATTGGTAGAAATTTCTCTGAAGAATAATGCACTGTAAAAAGTGATAAGTTGACTTAACTTAAAAAAAAATTGAGGAAACCCGTTGCCTTAAAATTTTTAAGTAAATGATAATTAAAAAAAAATAAGTTAATTGAATTGTCAAGTTCACTTAACTTTAAAAAAAAAAAAATGATTATGTACTTAATAATTTTAAGGCAACGGGTTTCCTCAATTTTTTTAAGTTAAGTCAACTTTCACTTTTTACAGTGTGGGTAATGTTGTTTTTCACCTTGAAATTCTGCTGTTGAACATGATTATTTAAATGTATGTTGAAATAATGTGGGCTAAAAGCTTTAACAAAAGCATATATCATTGATTACCTACCATGCAGGTCTTAGTATGCCTGTCTTTAAATGTTTTTCAGTTATCAATCACAGGAAATTCCCCTATGAAGAAAATACATGGAATTTTTACTTCTGGAACCCCACTGTTGCACTCTATAAACTGAAGAACATCTTGGTATAGATCTAATAGTTATGGTATTGACCAACAGGGGCTAACTCATCCATGATAACTAGCCAAACCTTGACCTTCTGCATCAGACAAACCTGCCTTAAAGTCATACCACTGGTTGAGCCAATGACACTGTCATGCTGATCGAAATCCTCAGGCAAAACAAACAATGTTATGACAAAGACATTGTGAATGAGGGATGGACAATTTTTTTAGCTGTTTACATATAAGATGATAAGATGACAGACAGCAGCTACAATTACATGCCACATATATAATCTCCTATTTCTGTCTAACTACTTATTATTATTCACGCAAGACATGGCCCAAATGTAAAATCTCTAAGATGCGTCAGTTAAAACAAATAGAGAACTTATTCAAATGACTGTTTCTATTCAAACCTGAGATATGTTTGAAACTATCCAAATTTCCACACCAACAAAAGGAAGTCTTTAAAGTTCCAGCATTCCTTGTCCAGTAGAGTTTCTGCAAATGAAGGAGCATTCAGGGTTTTTAAAAGAACAAGATGTTTCCTTATGGACTCCATATATTTTCCATCTGAGGTATCAACCTTCCTCTGATGGAGACCATCAACATATCCGTATTTTGTTTCAGCATCTTTCCTCACATCAGAGCCACATCAGTTCCTGATTTCAGATGTATCATCCAAAAACCTTTCATATGATCCTTCACAAAGCATCTTGTTTCAGATCAGCCTTTGTCTCAGTTGGTCTTGGATGGAGCCAGTGCTCATCAATGTTCACAGTCCCATTGCCATGTTGAAATGTGCTAAGTCATTTAGACTACTACTCATGGCTGCTACTGTGACACCTCTGAGGGCTCCTCAAAGTAATTTAGCTAATTCTTTTCATTAGAGAAACAGGTAGTAACTATGTAACAGGAGAGGACTATACTCAATGTCATTTCGCTTTGTCCAACTGAATTGCACGGAGATCTCATGCTACCGGGTTTTCTTATCTGATGAAACCATTAAAGCCCTGCTTTCAGACATCGACACCAGAATTTTATCCTGCTAAGAGACAGATATATCGCAGTAAAGTGAACGAGAAGGGGAGTTCTTCTACCACAACGTTAAACTATTTAAGGAAAGATTTTTTTATTTTAAGGCCTTAATGTCGTCAGTTGAAAGGGATTAGTATTGTCTTGCCACAGATCCCGGGGTGTGTTTACATTTACCAACACTGGCGCTGTAGGCTGCTCCTCTTAAGGGCCATATCAATTTCACCTGCCTACTGTTAGTGCCTTAGCAACCTTTCATCTCAAAGAGATCAGCAACATTTGAATAAAGCTGGTTTCCACTGAAAGTGACGTGTTTTAATATAACAGAACGTTAGTTTACTCCTTTCAGAAACTTTTCTTCAGGTATTTCTGATTATTCTGTACTTTTTTTTTTTTTTTTTTTACAGGAAACAATGAGGGAAAAGATCTTCACCCCCTTGACTGTTGAGAGTGCAATTGATGCCAGGTAGATATATGAAATATATGCTAGTCTATACATTCCTACTTGCCATAAATAAAATATTGCTATATTTATTTACTTATTTATTTGTTAGTTGTGTATTATCTAAAGCCTCAGAAAAGAAAAGAAAAACAGTCCTTACCTATTAAATAATTGGCTTTATAATGATTTTACAACTTCTGCCAGTCATGGAATAAGCCACTCCCCTCTTTCCATAACTTGCCTTGGTGTAACCGTGGTGCAGTGTTGCCAAGTCCGTGGTTTTCCCGTGGAATTGGACTCCTTTAACACTGGATGAAGTGACCCCAATAATGTTATATTTAGCCCCTGGAATGTGAATTTTACTAGGGGAACCCATGTAAAACATGTATTTTATCCCCCCGGAACATGATTTTTACCTGGGGCGTTACAAGTCACTCTTACTAGAATTAAATAAAAAAGAATGCAGTTTAGAGGAAAAAAGGGGTTTAATAAATAATAAAGGGATTTAATGAATTAAAGACTATGAAGAAATAAGAAATATAGAATGGAAAAACAAAGAGAGTACTGAACCTTCAGATGTATTAGTTTTAGCATCAGTGTCATGAAAAGTCCCATTCAGGCAGGCATTCAGAGAGTTTCATGCTTAGAGATGAAATGAAAAAACTGCATTTAGGATTCTTCAAAGTGTGTTGTCTAACTACTGAGCACTGAGGAAATCAAATTATGGTAATTTCCCCTCTCAAACAACAGAGATGCTGTTGCCAAGATCCTGTATTCCCTTCTGTTCAGCTGGCTAACAGACAGAATAAATAGGCAGGTTTATCCTCGGAATGAAGCACTTTCTATCTCCATCCTTGATATCTATGGATTTGAGGTATGCCGCAGTAACTTGTTTGCTCCCAAGAGTAAAAGGGTTTGCTAATACTCTACATTGCTGTAAAATTTGGGTTTCGTTCGACTGAATTCCACTTTTTTGTGCTTTGTAGGACCTTGCCTTCAACAGCTTTGAACAGCTTTGCATAAATTATGCAAATGAGTACCTGCAGTTCTTTTTCAACAGGGTCATTTTCAAAGAAGAACAAGTAAGCTGTCTTTATTCACTCTAATCCTCTGAGAACTGTAGATGAGTAAATTGCCTGCGGTATGCATCTGAAAAATTATTTTCTTTTGAATATCCAAGGATGAATATAACAGAGAGCAAATCAGCTGGGAAGAGGTGCCTTTCTCTGACAACCAGGCCTGCATTGACCTCATTGCAGCAAAGCCACATGGGATACTCCGAATTCTTGATGACCAGAGCGGATTTCCACAGGTGTCATTTCTTCTTAATGTTCACTGATCTTATTAGTGTTTGTTTATTCATCACTGCTAGTTTGTATCATTTGCATTTTAATTATCCTGCTTTTGAATGAATTTCCTCTAGGCTACAGACCATACCTTCCTTCAGAAATGCCACTATCATCATGGCAACAATCCACTGTATTCCAAGCCAAAAATGCCTCTCCCTGAATTTACTATCAAGCATTATGCTGGGAAGGTCACTTATCAGGTGCATTTAATATACTTGCCTTGAGCCATTGAGTATTTGAATTATTCCCTAATAAAGTATTAGTGGAGGAATGGACCAAACTTTCTGTGATGCTTCACAGGTTCATAAATTTCTGGATAAGAATTACGATCAAGTTCGCCAGGATGTCCTTGACCTTTTTATTCAGAGCAAAAACAAGGTGAGAGAAATGATTTAGCTACCATTAGCTAGGAATTAAATGACCCTAATAAACCTTATAAACCTTATCTCACTGTGGTTTTAGATGGTTGCATATCTCTTTATGAGTTATGCTGAAGCCCTCAACCAACAGAAATCCCATGTTGGGAAGAACAGCACAATAACGCGTCGCCATCAGGCCTCAACGGTGGCGGCCAAGTTCCAGCTATCCCTCATGGAGCTCATTGAAAAGATGGAGAGGTAGACCACCTAAATTGTGCATTACGCTGTCTACATGAATCTCTTCATGTTGCCTTTGATTGGCTCCAGACCCATGTAAGTTATTTATCACCAAGTACTTTCTTCTATTTTGTACTGACAGAGCCAACCCATATTTTGTGAGGTGCATAAAGCCAAACCAAAACAAGGAAAGGAACAGCAGTCACAGAGGTATTAAGCTATTTGCATCTTGGCTGGAATTGAAATTGACCGAGAGAATGTGTGTAACCCTGCAGGAGCCTGGTGTGTTTGACATGGAGCTGGTCAGTGCCCAACTTAACTATTCTGGGATTTTGGAAACAATTCGAATCAGGAGAGAGGGCTATCCGATCAGAATGCCATTTGATGTCTTCCTTTTCAGGTAAGAGCTAGAGTTGTCAAACTAAAATGAGGCAGTTTGACTCAAATTGAATGAATTCTTAAATGATCTGGTTGTGTTTAGATACAAGTCCCTGCTAGGCCTCAAACAGCCTCCTCCTGCCAATGGTGAAAACTGTGTCATCATGTTGAGGAAGCTTTGTCCTGTTAGACCAGGAGCATTTCAAGTCGGTGTCACCAAGGTGAGCATGATTCTGATAAGCACACTTGTTACTATTCACCTAGTCTCAGCTGCATCTGAAATCGCTTCCTTCCCTAGTACTAGGCTATGTAGTAGGCTTAAAACTATTTGAAAAGAGTAGTGTGTCCGATTTCACAGTATTCATAAAACACTGGGTGAAAAGTACCTGGATGACTTACTATTTCTGGTGAGATTCTGAAGTGCACATCCCATGAGGCCATAGTAAATGAGTTATGAATGTCAATGAAGCAACATAACTGACACTGGTAGGTCACATGACAATGACAACATGACAGATGTAGTACGTCTGGATTTCATTCAAATTACACGTATTCAGAACATATTTTTTAGCAGTTGTAATTACTAATTCAGAACAAGTACCTACTCAGAAGAGATCCAATTTTGGATGCAGTCTTAGACTGTCAGACCACCCGCAGGTAGTTCTTGGCCAATCTACATGTCTTTTTTTTTTTTTTGCACATTGCACATTTTGTTTGTTAGCTGTTCATGAAAGAGGACATATACTTCCTGTTGGAGAGCAAGAGGGACAGAGTAAGGCACGTAGCTGCCCTGACTCTGCAGCGTTACCTCAGGATGTTCTTTGTGAGAAACCGTTATATGGCCTTCCGCATGAAGATCATACGTCTGCAGGCCCACTGCCGAGGCTTTCTTGCAAGGTACAAGCTATCATTTATCACTCAAAATGCTTAGGGCTGCCCCTTTTGTAATAATATTAATTTTACATGCTTTGCACAGGAAACGATATGTGAAAATGAGAGCTAGCCTGGTGAAATTCCGCTCTCTGATCCATATGTATGTTGATCGCAAGAGATACATCAAGGTTAGAATAATGCGGTTTTAGTGCATAGTGATCAGGCTGAGCAACAAAACCACATTTAATAGTTTTACTTATATTTCTCTTGTTTTAGCTGAGATATGAGTCCAGGAGAAAGGCAGAAGAGGAGCAAAGGAGAATAGAAATGGTAATGGCATTCACTGTCTAAATGGACCACATTTTAGTGTATTTCTTATGCTTACAGTATATAGATTCTTAAAAATAAAGGTGCTTCATGATGCCATAGAAGAACCTTTTTGTCTAAATGGTTCCATAAAGAACCTTTAACATCTGAAGAACCTTTCTGTTTCACAAAAGTTTCTTTGTGGTGAAAGAAGGTTCTTCAGATTATATAGAAAGGTGAGGAAGAGATGGTTCTTTGAAACACCTTTATTTTTAAGAGTGTAGGGGGAAATATTATGAAATTATTTTCTCGGAAAAACTTATATTGATCAAAACCTGTTCTGAATATTACACTATATACTTTATTTGCAGGAGCTGTCTAAACGGGAAGTGGTCAACGTTACTCATCTGGTCATTCCTGCTGAACTTGGAGCATTGCTGCAGGCAGCCGCTGGTACTGCATTTTCTTACTCTAAGATACACTAATATAACAATATATATTTAAATAAATGATGAACTGAACTTTCTATTTATCTACAAATGATTAAAAAACCTGTATCAAGGTTTCCACATAAAATAATAAGCAGCCTAACTGCTCCGGGTGTGTGTTCACGGTGTGTGTGTGTGTTCACTGCTGTGTGTGTGTGTGCACTTTGGATGGGTTAAATGCAGAGCACGAATTCCGAGTATGGGTCACTATACTTGGCCGTATATGTCACGTCACTTTCACTTTCAACTGTTTTCAACATTGATAATCATAAGAAATGCTTCTTGAGCATCAAATCAGCATATTAGAATAATTTCTGCTGAAAATTAAGCTTTGCAATCACAGTAATAAATTAAATTGATAAAATATATAAAAACAGAAACTGTTATTTTAAACTAATAATATTTTACTTTGTACTGTTTTGCTGTTCTTACTGTATTTTTTATCAAATAAACACAGCTTTGTTGAGCATAAAACATTAAAAAATCCTACCGACCCCAAACAGTAGTGTCCAGAGTTGAGAAATTTACTTTGCAAATGTAATAGATTACAGATTACAAGTTACTATTAAAATGCAAAATGTAATTTTAAATGTTAAAAGTAGTGTAACTATTTCAGTTACTTTATTAAAGTCATGTAACTGATTACATTTGATTACTTTTTGATTACTTTTCTAAATTTCTAATGAATGTTTTCAACTGTTATTCATTTTCAAGCATTTAAACCAGGCGGATAATCCTTACAGTAGTGCTCAACACTGATTACTGTCAGACTTTCAGAATCCTAATTAAGATTATGAAAATGTAATTTAAAGCACAGCCACCACAAAATCAGAGTTTAGCGCCTCTTTTTACTTTGAGATCGTTTTGAGGTCAAAATCATGTGGTAGAAATTCCCCTACGCACCTGACTTAAATCTCCCGACACTGAAATTATACTGACCGCAAACCGCGATAGCTCTGACCGCACTGGAGAACCAGGCCTAAGACAGTTCAGTTAAGAATTACAGCTACCTGATATCTAAGAGAGTCTCACTCTGAGTCGGATGACGTCTCGCCCCTTATGAACACTATCACCTGGGACTAAGATCTCTAGTGTTTGACTAACCTGCTGTGCAACAGTAACCAGACAGACTCCAGGCAATGCCTTTGAATGTGCTTTAATCACGGCCAGGAGGATCTCATCTCAATCACAGAGAAACCCAGACAACAAGGGAAAGTTTACATAGCATAGGTAACATCACAATTCCATAAAATGCATTGAAAATACATGTGAAAAATAAAAAACTCATTCTACTTGTTTACTGATTACTTCAACTTATTCCTTAAATCTTGTATCATTATTAGTAGTCTTAAACAGACATCATGTTTCATTATTACAATGCTACGTAAGGGTAGAACATTTCTGTTCTCTAACACATACTGAAAAGTTAGGCCTGCAAGGAAAAGAATTGTTAGACATTAATTTTGTGATCAACTGATTTTATGATTTATTTATATTGGTTATATTTAAAATTTCCTTCACAATCATAAGACATAGTTTAATTGCTATGATACTGTTTTTGAAATCAAATCTTTTCATAGCTATGACAGGAAACACTGGCATCTAACAATGCCAGTTAATTAACAGTTAATCTGAAAAAGTAAAGCATATGCATAAACCCAAACATAAAATAAAACAGTTATCGAATAAGCACGTGTCCTATTCTGTGTCCTAAACAGTCTTTGCAATTTAGGAAAGAAATCAATTTATGTGAAAATATGTGTGTGCATGTGTGTCTGTGTGAAAATATTCAGATGTAACACCCTTTGTAATCATTGACATTTTCATAAGTAATTGTAATTTAATAACACATTTTTTGTCAGTAACTGTAACAGATTACAGTTACATTTATTTTGTCATTAAATTACGTAACTCCGGTACATGCAACTAGTTACTCCCCAACACTGGTAGTGTGTATATATAACATGCATTACCTATCTCACTTCTCCCATCTGTGTTTTTTTAGGAGGTAGAGAGCTCCATTCTGATTGCTTGGCTTTAGTCCAGGCTCCCACAGTTCAGGTGGAGTCACAGCTCACGCTACCTCTTGACATCAACAACTACACCATCTCCAAATTTGTCCAGATTCACTTCAAAGTAAGACATGCTTAAGTAATAAAAATCCCAAATAAGCTACAATAAGCAGACAATAAACAAACAAGCAGATATTTTTTTCTGGACCAACTAACTGGATTAATTTATAAACTGTGTATTAAGCATGTTTTTATATTTTTATTAATAAATAGGAGGCAAAGTTTGGAATGTTAACTGCACCTTTGAAGACAGCACTAACCCACATTGATGACGATCTTACACATGACGCTCTAGATGTCTTTGTCATGGTACACTGCATTATATTCTGTTGAAGATTTTGCCATTGTCATCTATAATACATGCAGTAAAGCTCGAATGTTAGTTCTGGAAGTGAAAATCCCATTCATTTTCTTTATAGAGAAACAGACTTTTAACAACAATTTATAAACCTTTCAACACAGAGACCTACTATAAGCATGGAATTGATATGTGAAGATATTAGCATTGTTATTTCTTTCACTTTGAAGATCTTGAGGTTTATGGGTGACCCACATCTAAATGGTGCTCAGGAGAATTTATTTGGAAACTACATCATCCAGAAGGGGCTTACCAACCCTGGCTTGCGGGATGAAATCTTATGTCAAATTGCCAATCAGGTTTGGAGAAACACCAATCCAGATAACTCAGAGAGAGGCTGGCTGCTGCTGCTAGCCTGCCTGAGTGCGTTTGCACCATCAGCCAAAATGGAGAAATACCTTCTAAAGTAAGCAACACACCAATATTTACATTGAACTTGTCACAAACTACATTTAAGCCTTCATTACGTTTTGGCTTTGTTTGTTTTAGGTTTGTCTCAGATCATGCCTATAATGGATTCAAAGCTGTTGGCCAACACAAGCTCATTCAAGCCATGCAAAAGTCCCTGTATGGACCGGAGACAGCGAGGACTTACCCATTGTCCCTTCTGGAATGGACAGCCAATAGGAAGAAAGCAAACATGGTTTTGCAAGTGCAATGTTTTGATGGTGTGTGTCAGTTTCACTTGCAATGTTTGAGTTTCTACAACCTTGAATCAGTGTTGGCCAGTTAAAACCCTTATCAGTCAAGGTCTAATTCAGTTGCATTTAACTTTAAATCTTAACCAAACTTTAAGTCTTTTTGCACCATTACTCTAAATTTCAAGTTTAAGTTAAATAAAACCTTGATTAACAAATCCTTGATTGCCTCTAATTTCTGCCTAATTTAGTCTTTCTTGGTGCATCCTACCCTCAATTTTATTTTTTCAAATGCACATTTCATTACTAACCCCTGCTGAAAATAACAAAGGAATCCAGCCTAAGATGGCTGGTTTTAGCTGGTGTTATGGCCTAGGTCATAGCTGATTTACAGTAACAGGCTGGTTTTAGATTGGTTTTGACCACTACTTTCGATGGTCAGGCTGAAAGACCAGCTGAAATCAGAATATTTTGAGATACCCTTGTTTGAAATGAAAGAGATTCGCACACTTATATAAGACAAACTCAACAGTTACAGTAAATAAAGCCCTGAAAGGCTCTTCCATCATCGCAACCCCCTAAATCAGCCAGGCAGGTTCCTTTGTTTCTTAAAACCCTCTGGAGACAATTGTGTAAAGTGCATCTACAGTATATCAGGTGATACCTGATCTGTAGTGATGCACAGAATAGAAAACAGTCATTTGCGTGTAGTCTTCACTCATACATGCCTGTCAAACCACAGCTGTTAAACGTCATGTTGTGTTGACAGGGACATCTTTCCTTTGCCCTGTGCACTCCTGGACGAGTGGGGAGGAGCTGGCTGGAGATATTCTACAGCATAGGTACACAAACTATCCATATTATGTTCCTTCTGTTTTTCCACTTTGCTCGGTTTCAGTCAGCGTAGGTGTTGTAATGTTACCATCTATTCATTACAAGGAGCTTTTTAATATGCTGTACGCCATGTCATTAGTGCATGGCTCTTTCTTTCGGGCATGTTGGGATATGTACAGTCTATAATGAGGCCTTCATTATCTCTGCCATCTGTAATTTGCCTGAAATGAATAGTCCCATTAATTGGATCCGCAGGGGTGTGACGGAGGCCTGGAAGGGGTGTTCTGTTGTCATGAAGGAGCACGGACAGTGGGCGGAGCTCGCAGGGCATGATTATGTAATGGATTTGATCGCAGACATGGAACTGATGAGAAACTTTCCTAAGCAAAAGTCCTACTTCATCATCTCCGCTGAGAGTCCCACCAGAACTAGGCCCAATGCCAGCCTGTCAGTACCTATATGATATTCTTGCATGTTTATTGTGCTTTTATTTACATTGGAAATGGGTTATGTACACTAATATGGTACATGATCATAAATATGAATTATATTTTAATAGATCTGTGTGAGTTAAATGTGAGTGTGTAATTTCTGTGGCATTAGTGACTAACAGTGCTTGAAAATGTTGTTTAGTGCCACTAGTTGCACAGAAATGACAAACTTCACCTTTAAGGAACGGAAATTCAATATTTATATTATGAATATTTTAAATAATTTCTGTTAAAGCTTTGCAAGCTGATTTATCAGTCGTCTTGAAAGGCAAAGCTGTTTTTAATTACAGATGCCATCATAGAAATTCAAAGCAATGAGTGATTAAATCCCCTAGTAATATTGTCCAGTAACATAGCTCATCAACATGTGGTCCTAATATACTGTCTGTGTGCTATCTTTGAAGCGACCTGCTCCATGTAGAATTAAATAGCTTTGTACTGTATATTCCACTGATCTCATGTACATAATTTTGAATATTAAATATAAAAAAAAAATGAGTTATAGGCTAAGTACATGGTTTAAGTATAGTTAATTTCAGGGGAAATAGTTTTGCAGTGTTATTGTATTGTTTTCTAATATTTTGCCCTCAATATGAACTTTCACAGGGCTCTGTTTGGAAGTGGGTTTGATTCTGATGATGACAGCTCACTTCTGCTCCCCCAGACAATGCCAAGCTCCAGTCTGCCAGATTCAGATGGATATTACAGCCACGGTCAGTTGTTGTTGTTGTTTTTTTTTTTTTTTTTGGCTAGTTTTTTACATATTCTGCTTTTACATATTCTGTTCTGATTTCTGTTTTTCCCCCAATAACTGTAAAAAATATATAGAATCAGACTTCAGTGAAGCACCAACTCAGAAAGGCATGGACAGATATCTCGACAGCCTGTTTGACCCAGTTCTGTCTGATGGTAATGGGGTAAGTGTCTCTTGTTCATTTATGCCTAATTCAGATAAGTGTAAATATAATAAAATTAATATTATTTGGAAGTTGATAAATGCAGCTATTTATGGAAAGAAGCTTAAAAATATAACATGAATGCATGAAGAAAACAATTGGCCACTTGATCCTCATAGTGTAAGTGATTGCGTGTATCAAATGTGCTCTGTGGGCGCCAGGTCCCCTGCACTGGGGGTGATTAAGTTACCACTTTACCGTATTTCTCACAGGATTGAGCATACTTTATTTTTTGCCTTTATCTTTATTATTCTGGTGTATATATATATATATATAACTTTTTTTTTTTGACTGGTTGTTTTTTTGGGGGGGGGGGCAGACATAGAAAAAACTTGGATTGAGGGCACTTGTAAAAAAAAAAAAATAGAATTTTTGAAGAAAAAAAAAAAGAATATTTAGAATTTTTCAGTCAAAAGGACTAGTTTAAAAATAATAATTTTTTGCTCACTTAAAGATCCTATACTGGCAATAACAAACCAGACTCCTGTGGTCTAGGCAAGCATGGCTCTGTCTCAGTTACGCTAGTAAATGGGCCATGCCCCTCTTAGAGGGTATATGGTACTCCCATGGGGAGATAGATTTCTCGTATGACTGAGCTGGGAATGGTCCAGCCCTGAGTTGAGAGCCTGTTTTGCTTTGCCTTATCTCTTCTGCAGGATTTTGAGAAGTCATCCAGCATGTCCAGCCGTATGAAGGGAGCTGGTGGGATTGGAGGGGAGGATGGTGACATAGAGAAGCCCCTCTCCAGCAGGCCTTATCCCCCCGGACTACAGCCCGGTGGTGAGCTCTTCATCTGTTTTCTTTCTGCTCTCTCCTTACCACACATTAATTATGCATGGGTACCCTAGGGTCAATTGGTACCTGAAAGCAATCAATTGCCGAATAAACATTCAGACTTGCAAATTATTGTAAACCGCACATTTGCAAATGCTTTGCATGATAAAGGATCAATGTACCATTTAGATTGATTTAATGCTTTGGTGATTTTAAGTGACTGTGGCTTTTGGTGATTGGTGTTTCATTGGTCATTCAACAAGATAGGTGCCATTTGTGTTCCTTACATATGTATGTATAAACAAAACTCTATAAATAGCTGATGGCAACTTTTGCTAAAAGTACATTTTTCTAATTAAATTAATAAAAAATCCAGAAGCTTTATTTTTATGCTAAAATATTTTGAAAACAAATTAAACATGAATACATAATTATATGTAATTATATTTCATTTCTAAAATTATATTAAGATTAAAAGTTATTTAGTTAGCTTAAGGTTTGTTTTGTTTTACTAATTCAACTGTAAAATTAAATAAAAAAGACACAATTATGTCATGTTTACCATTTTTGTTACCTGAATCAAATGAATGTTTACTAAAATAAAATATAAAATCGTATTTCATTTCAGCAACACTTGTCACTGTTGCTTAGTTTAATTTGAAGTACTAAAATAACTCAAACTAAATAAACTAAAATGTAAAATAAATATAAATGACTAAAAATGATATAGACATAAAAAACAAAAATAAAAAGCACAACAAAATTACTAAAACAGAAAATATAAATAATAAAATCAAATTCAAAATATTAACATTATTTATAATAGTACATCACGCAGTGTCAGTGATGCTTAACTATGTGTATTGTTGAGAGTCTGTTTTGTGTGATTGTGTATATATATATATATAAATTTGTGCAACTTAATTTAATTAGACTTGTTAAAACACCTTTTGAAATAGAAAAAATAAAATACAGTATTTTTACCACATCAATCCTCTTAATGAACAATGTTGCAAGGTGTTCAGTTCACTTTCAGCAATATTGTTCATATTTATTTTATATAGGGGTTGGCACAGCTAACTGGGTTTTGTCTGACCTCAAAACTTTATAGCCAAGCCAATCCTTGCATTACGTTAATGTTAAATACGATATGTTAAAGGGGTAATTGCTTACTGATCCTTAGCCATATTTACTATCCTCAGCGGTGCCAGTTCTACCTGTTATGGGAGGAACAATGATGCCACCTATACCTATGCCAGCTATGTCTTCTGTGCCTCATGCACACGCCCCTACCGCCGTACCTTCAGTACCCTCAATGCCAGCTATGCCTTCTATGCCAGCTTTGCCTGCTATGCCACCTTTGCCAGCTATGCCTAATGTGCCACCAATACCTGATATGTCAGGTATGAATGCAGCATAAATGACGCTTTCCGCTGATTAATTCTCTGGGATCATTTGTGAAAGACAGCGCTGTTTATTTCTGTGTTCTAATCACAGTTATTAGAGTACATCCTCTTTATCTCTAAAGGTGTAGATCCAGCTGTCTTAGCACAGCAGCAGCAAGCCATCATCAACCAGCAAGCGATTATACTGGTGAGCACATACAGCATGACTTAAACTTGTAGTTAGCTACAGCTAAATGCATTTGAATACTGAGCTAATGCGATGTACCACAGGCTCAGCAGATGACAATGCAAGCCATGGCCCTCCAGCAGCAGATGTATAATTCAACGCAGCACACACACAGCGAGCATATGCCAGCTCCCCGCTCCAGCCAGTACAGCCCCGTGAGTATCTCTGAGCACTGATTACAATATAGACGATATATCATTAGATATCAAGAGAACACTTTGATTATATTTTAATAGAAGTCATTAGCATTTTAAATTCCCACATACACTACTGTTCAAAAGTTTGAGGTTGGTAAGATTTTGAATATTTTTCAAAGAAGTCTGTTATGCTCACCAAAGCTGCATTTATTAAATAAAAATACAGTAAAACAGTAATATTGTGAACTAATATTGCAATTTAAATGAAGTATTTTCTATTTGATGCAAAGCTGAATTCTCAGCATAATTACTCCAGTCTTCAGTGCCACATGATCCTTCAGAAATCATTCGAATATGCGATTTGCTGCTTTTTTTTGTTGCATAAACCATGATACATTTATTTTCAGGATTCTGAATAGAATGTTAAAAAGAACAGCATTTATTTGAAATAAAATCTTTCGTGATATTATGAACTTTTGGTCAGGTAATGCATTCTCGCTAAATAAAAGCATTAATTTCTTTAAAAAATAAATAAATAACTGACCACAACTTTTGAACAGTAGTGTACTTTAAAAAACAAAACAAAAACATACTGATGAACAGTTAATCAATTCAAAAATCTGTTGTCATAATTTTTAATCATTACATATCTTTTATTTGAAGATTAAACAAGAAACTGGACCTGTTTCCTACAAACCAACCCCTGCTTCTCCACCACAGAAATCGTCACAGCGACAGTACAGTATGTCATTACATCAACCTATATACCTTCATGATTAATTTTACTCATTAAAATGACTATTTCTTTAGTATGTTGATATGTTTCCAAAGGCCCAACTAGAAGGGATCCACCAGCAGGAGATGTGGTGCGAGCCACTGTCTCAAACTCTGAACATTTAGAGCCAAGTCACAACATCAAAGACATTATCAAGCAGTACCAGGCAAACCCTGTAAAACCAACAGAGATTTCCAGGTGAGAAATGAACATTTTTAGATCCAAAAGCCAGTTCCACATCTTTAATAATGAATGACCTGAACTGAAACTGATACACAGCTAACCAATGCTCTCCTTGACCTTGCAACAAAAGATTAATAAAATATTAATCAAAAGAGATCTTTAAATTAGAACAGAACAAAGACTAAAGCTCTAAATGTACTGGACTTCAATGCAGGAGGGAAGCTAAAGTGTTTTTGAAGAAACCAGACCCCCATGATGAAGCTATGATGATTCTTAAGGACCAGATGAGTGCTCCACCTCCACAGGTAGATCACTTCTACTTTATTTACAGATAAACTGACAGCGCTAAAGTCATATGAGTTACAATTATGTATAGTATTAGCAGTTAGCTTTAGTATTATCATTGCGGTTAATTCTTAGTATGTTGGTGTCCCACACAACCAGCGAAAGAAAACCTACACTCCAGTCTCTCCCTCATCATCTGCAAAGGAGTATGATTATGATGGTGGGCCACTGAAACCAGCAAAAAGCATCAAGATGCAGCGATCACCTCCTGTGCCAGCTGTTAGTCAGAGATTCCCAGCACCTGCACCTGGTAAACTCAGTTCATCTACGGCGTGTAATTTAATTTCCATTCAATGTAGAGGCCATATTAGCACGGCTATTATGTTTCATTACAGTATCTAGAGAACTTCCAGTAGAAGAGGAGAATATTCAGACTCAGCTGCACAAGAGAAGCAGTGAAGAGCACTACACATACACCAATGTACCATGGAAGATCTACTTGAGGAAAGAGGCCAGTGTCATTTGTGTTGTGTTGGGTCAATGGACACAGTGCCTTTGCTCTAAAACATGGAAGTGATTATGAAACATTCAATTTTGTGTCATCTGTTTTCAGGTTTTTTATCCAAAAGACAGCTTCAACCACCCACTGATGCTAGACCTCTTGTTCAAGCAGGTTTGATTTTTTAACAAGCTGTCAATCAATAATGTTAATCTTGTAATTTTATAGTTAATGTTAAAACATTCAGTTTCTGAATGTTAAATAATAGGTCAATGTGTAACAGTGAAACATGAGGCATAAATTAATGCAATAGTGCTCTTTACTTGTCTTACAACAATCAATAATACATAATTCAATGATAAATAATAAAATAACAATAATTCCATTATAAAGTAACAAAACACACTTTATGGACGTAATCTGTATAAAGATATTTAACTTTGACAGCCATAATTTAAGCTCACTACTATTAAAAGTGTTGGGATCAGTAAGTTTTGTTTGTGCTTTTGAAAGAGGTCTCTTATGCTCAGCAAGTCTGCGTTGCTCAAAAATTCACTAATTTTAAACTGAAATTTTGTCTGCAATTTTTACATTTTTTCTACTTTAATATATTTTAAAACTGAATTTATTTCTCTTTTGATATGTTGATTCGCCGCTTAAGAAACATTTCTGATTATTATCAATGTTGGAAAAGTTGTGCTGCTTAATATTTATGTGGAAACATTTCTAAGGATTTTTTTGGATTAATAGAAAGTAAAAAAAAAACCCCAGCATTTATTTGAACTTTGACTGTCGATCAATTTACTTGATGAATTACTTGTCAGTTTCTTTCAAATGTATTTGACAGTAGTGTATGTAAAGGTATTTGTGTCGGTTTTACTTTTATTAACCATATTTACAATTAAACTTTTATCTTAGATTGTACATGACACGTTCTCAGAGGCTTGCATTCGCATTACAACAGAAGAAAGGCAGAAGATGAAATCCCTTTTTGGTATGATTTATGTTGATTAATTATATTACATACACATTTGTAAGATGTGAGCACTGCTTATTTGAGAGGAATATTTTGTCTTCTGTATTGTGACAGCGGAGCACAACATTGACATGAATGCCACAATCCAGGATGAGAATGTGAAGAAGAAGACTGTGGTTGCTGCAAGAGACACCTGGGAGATCTACTTCTCACGCCTCTTCCCAGCATCTGTAAGGAATCGCTCTCAGATAACGCTTACTGAAAAAACCTACATGTATGTAGACAAGCATAAATTTCAGGGCAGGTCCTGGCTGGTTTATCGGGTGGCTCAGCATAGCACACTGTTCACATAATGCAAATAACTTAATAAGCATGGTTCTGTTGAAGCTGGTTGAAACAAAGTCACGTTTTAAGAAGGTATTTGCTTCATCATAATGCTATTTAAAACAAACATAAGTCAAAATCTTCCTGAACAGGGCAGTGTTGGCACAGGGGTCCAGGTTCTGTCTGTATCTCATAGAGGGATCAAGCTTTTGAAAATGGTCAGGAGCAGTGCGGTAGCCCCAGACTACTTCAGAGTTCTGCGACCCTACAGGTACCAGTTACTGAGACATCTGTATTCAGTTAATGAAATCGCCATCACACCATGAATACATTCTTAGTTGTGGATGTACTGTGATCATTGTTAACATCTTACAGCTACACAGACATCATGTTCGTCACCATTCCTTCCAAAAACATGCTGGAGTTCAACCTCACCAATGAGAAACTGATTCTGTTCTCTGCCAAAGCTCCTCAGGTCAAAACCATGATTGACTACTTTATCACAGAGCTGAAAAAGGTCAGTTCTCACTCACATTGGTTTACTTCGGAGAGGATGTGGTGCTGTGAGTTAACTGTGCTCTCTCTCGCTCTAGGACTCAGACTATGTCGTTGCTGTGCGTAATTACATTACAGATGACAGAACGCTGCTGAGTTTCCACAAGGGAGACATCATACGCTTGCAGAAAATGGAAGGCCTAGATGCAGGTGAGACTGCTTTAATCAGTCATGAAGACCTGACATTTCTCTTCACGTTTGGGGGGAAAAGAGAATAAATGATTAGGAAAGCAGCTCTGAAATATAACACTTGAAGACACACCTGAGCCAATAATGTAATCTATTCATTTATTTAAAAATAAATAAATAAATATATATATACAGGTCCAGTTTAATTAAAATTAAATTTTCATTCATAAAATAAGTGGAATAATCTGTTATGATGCATGTTTTAAAAAATTTTATTTACTTTTTTATACAAATTTTACATCATTTATAAATTGGAACATGCATTTGGTAGATAATTACTACATTAATTTTACTAGATAATTTTTTGGATCTTTTTCTTCATAATTTAGAAATGTCTTCGTTTTAAATAATTGTTTTCTATTTTTAATACGTTTTGTGATGATGAAGCTGAATTTTCAGCATCATTACTCCAGTCTTAAAGTGTCACATGATCACAAAACTTTCCAATATGCTGATTTGCTGCTCATTATTATGAATGCTGCTTCTTAATATCAAACATTTCTCATTATTATCAATGTTGAAAACGGTTGTGCTGATTGTTTTGTAACAACTGTGATTCAGATTTTATTCAGGGTTCTTTGTTCTAAAGAAAATTCAAAAGAAAAGCAAATATGTGACCGTGGACGACAAAACCAGTCTTAAGTGTCAATTTTTCAAAATTGAGATTTATACATCAGTTTTGATACATTTGCGGTAAGAAATTTACAAAATATCTTCATGGAACATGATCTTTACTTAATATCCTAATGATTTTTGGCATAAAAGAAAAATAGATAATTTTGACCCATACAATGTATTTTTGGCTATTGCTACAAATATACCCCAGCGACTTAAGACTGGTTTTGTGCTCCAGGGTCACATATGTGAAATAGAATCCTTTCTAATGTCATACATGTCTTCACTGTCACTTTTGGTCAATTTGATGTGTCCTTGCTGAATAAAAGTATGAATTTCTTTACAAAAAAAGGACCCCAAACTTTTGTTCTGTAGTTTATTGATATAGACAAATAGTATACTTCAAAATATGTTGTAAAAGGTACAATAACTCGTTCATCTAAGCTCTGTGGCTGTTTCACAGGCCAGTGTTATGGCTGCATTGTGAAAAAGAAGGTGATTCTCCTGGAGGAGTTAAAAAGAGACACACCTGATTTTGGTGGGTCGTGTGCGGATACTTGAATGGAGTGCTGTTTGGTGGTTTCTTCATGTGCTGTTTTACTGCACTTAGCAGTGTCATTGCAGTTGAATTGCTGGTGTGCAGACATATCTGAAGTTCTGTATCCCTAGTTGCATGTATAGAACCTGTCTTCCTTCCCCAAGCATGATGGTTTCACTGCTGCTTTTTTTACAGTCACTTCAGTCTACTCTTAAAATGTCATCGTACTACTGTCACACACACACTTTCACACACCATTTCTTGTATCGTACTAAGGCTGGAAGTTTGGGGCCATTCATGGGCGATCTGGAGTTTTTCCTGTGGAGTTTGTTCAGCCAGTGGCTGCTCCTGACTTCATTAACATTCCTGTGGACAAGAAAGAGGAACCGAAGAATAAGCAGGGTCGCGTGGCTGCCTCAGCAGCTGTGGCAGTGGCTGTAGGGTCTGCCGCCGCAGCCCATGAACTCGACCGGTCTATTGAGGTATATGAGTTTAACAGACACACAATCTGAAATTCTAATTTACATGTACCATAGATCCCTCTGAGTGCCGTTGTGCTGCTGCATCTCACCTCTAGGTGGCGTCTCCTGTCAGTGAGTATGCAGAGGCCTACACAGACAGCACTGATATGGACATCGATGAGAGAATCTTGCAAGACAGCCAATACAACATGCTGGAATTTGCAAAGAAATATTTCAGAGGGGCCCAGAGAAAAAATGGGTCAGTCGATTACATCATAAGGGAAACTGGGAGTTCATGTTCTCACAGTTACCTAGCTGAATTAAAAGAAAATGTGTAATTGATACATTGACATTGCTTATATTTTGCAGTGATTCGTACAAGAAAAAGTCAAAGAAAACAAAGGAATCCAGAGAACCATCAGAAATGGTGAAATTTTCCAAGGTATAGAATGTGTACCATACCTTAAAAAAACAAAAAAATAAATTAATATAAAATAAAATAATAAATAAATAAATTCAATTATTATTTTTTTTTAAATAGTTGATTTGAAATCAGTATTATGCCATTATTTACTCAATAATCTATTATAAAGAATGGAGCCAGTGGGTTTTAAGCTTTAAAAAGGAAACGACCATAAAAGTGGTCCATACACCTTGTGCACTATATTCCAAGTCTACTGAGGTCATGTGATAGCTTTATGAGGAACAAATTGAATTTTAAGTCGTTATTCACAAAATCGAATAATTCAGTGGAAAAGAAACATCTCAAAGAATGAGTAATTTATAGGAGATTTAGGGTGAATATAATGTTTTTATTTCAGTGAATAATGACTTAAAAGTTGGACTGATGTCTTATAGATCAGTGTGGCATCAGCATCAGAAGACTTTGAATATTTGATCACCTTTTATATTATTATTATTATTATTACTATTGAAAAAAGATTTGTTTGGAATGAGGGTGATAAAAGGACAAATGAACAAAATGTTAATTTTTTGCTGAATTATTCCTGTAAGTTTAAAGACCATGAAGCAAGACCTCTCAAAATTTTCCATATTTATGATTAATTTTTGCTTTGGTTATGTAGTCTCCAATTCAAGAGTCCCTAATCGAGTTCACTGATGAAAACATGAACAAAGTAGCTGCAGAGATTTTTCTTGGTAAGCAGAATGTTCAATGTGAACTAATTAAGAGACAGATATTTTTTACTGTCATCTATAAAAATGTAGTGTTTACTATGTAATACGACTTCAATAATTCTTATCTTGCAGCTATAATGAAGTTTATGGGAGACTACCCTACGAAAAGCCAGACTGAGCAGGAGGTTGTGAGCACCATCCTAAGGGTACGCAGCTCTTCAAATAGTGCGACAAGAATTCCCATCATGAATTATTAAGATAACCAGACAGGAACGTGCTAAATGTCTTTAATGCCACTGCAATATGCAATATGAATAATCTGTGTTGCAGCTGAGTGGCGAGTATGGGCTAATGAGAGATGAAGCGTACTGCCAAGTCCTCAAGCAGATCACGGCAAACACCAGCTCCAAGACGTATGAGCCTGCTTCTTTCTGAATGATGAAACCATGGAGGGTTCATTTTAATGTGCCAGGCAGAGACATAGATGACCTTGTCTGTATTTCCCAGGGAGAGTTGTCAGAGGGGCTGGAGGCTGCTGTACATCCTCACTGCATACTACAAGTGTTCAGAGGCGCTTAAACCTTACCTGCTGAAGTACCTCCAAGACGTCTGTGCAAGTCCAGGGGTGCACTTTCAAGGTATACTGCTGTTTCAGCTACATGTTACAGCTACACAGATGAAATGTGACCCTGGAGCACAAAACCAGTCTTAAGTCGCTGGGGTACATTTGTAGCAATAGCCAAAAATACATTGAATGGGTCAAAATTATTGATTTTTCTTTAATGCCAAAAATCATTAGGATATTAAGTAAAGATCATATTTCATGAAGATATTTTGTAAATTTCCTACTGTAAATATCAAAACTTAATTTTTGATTAGTAATATGCATTGCTGAGAACTTCATTTGGACAAATTTAAAGGAGATTTTCTCAATATTGTAATTTTTTTGCACCCTCAGATTCCAGATTTTCAAATAGTTGTATCTCAGCCAAATATTGTCAGATCCTAACAAACTATGCATCAATGGAAAGCTTATTTATTCAGCTTTCAGATCATGTATAAATCTCAATTTCACAAAATTGACCCTTATGACTGGTTTTGTGGTCCAGGGTCACAAATACTGACTGATTATTACACAAACATGATATATTGACAGGTATTTCCAAGGCTTGTGAGCAGAACCTAAGGAAGACGTTCCAGTATGGTGGACGTGTTGAATATCCTGATGGGATGGAATTGAAAGCTATGCTGGTTAGTTGCACATGAACAAATTTTAATGCTAATTTTAGTTAGATTTTCAGCAATTTCTGCTTAAACATGCACAATCCAACGTTTTCAAGGCTGGAAGGAGCTCCAAACGCCAGTTATTTCTTCTTCCTGGTGGAATTGAACGCCATCTAAAGATCAAAACCTGCTCAGTATGTTGGCTCTGTGATATTTAATGCAGCTTGATCAATCATGTAATTCATTTAGTTGGAACAATGTGGTTCTAATTTTTTTTTTGGTACTTTGAAGGTGGCTTTGGATGCCATTGAAGAGCTGTGCTATGAGATTGGTCTGCATAAACTTGAAGCCTTGGATGAATATGCTATATTTGTGGTCACAAACAGAGGTGAGATGACAAAAAGGAAAACACATAATCAAAATCTAATATCGGATTGTTTGTAGAAGCTGATATGGTAATTCACTTATCTTAGGAAATGAAAGACTCATTTTAACTTAAGGAATAGTTCACCTAACGATGAAAATTTACTCACCCTCAGGACATCCAAGATGTAGATTAATTTGTTTCTCCATCATGGGAACAGATTTGGAGGAATTTAGCATTACATCACTTGCTCACCAATAGATACACTGTAGTGAATGGGTGCCGTCAGAAGAATCCAAACAGCTGATAAAAACAACACAATAATCCACAAGTGATTCACATGACTCTTGTGGAAGTGAAAAGTTTTTATCAGCTGTTTGGACTCTCATTCTGACGGCACCCATTCACACTGGTGAGCAAGTGATGTAATGTTCTCAAAATCTGTTCTGATAAAGAAACAATCTCGGCTACATCTTGAATGCCCTGAGGGTGAGAACAATTTCAGCATATGTTCATTTTTGGGTGAACTCTTCCTTTAAGATGATACAAGTGTTACAAACATTGAAAGCTGAATTCTCATGTGTTGTCAATTTTTCTCCAGGTCAGAATGTCCGCCCTCTAAACAAAAGGGAGTACATCTTGGATGTTGCTACAGAAGCTGAACATGTTGATAGCAACTACAGTCTGTGGTTTCGAAGAGTGATCTGGATGCAGCTACTGAAGTTTGACAATGAGCTCGGAGTCACTATGCATTACAATCAGGTACATCAGCCAGACTGATTCAATTTCCCAGACATTCCTTTCATGTTTTGTGCTGCTTATTGCACAAGTTACAAAGATCTGAGGCATTTGTTCTCGATTTGATCTAAGTTTTCTCTGTTCAGGCTACTAATCTAATCTTCATTCACATTTTACAGGTGTCCCCTGACTACTTGAAAGGGCTGCTCAATGTTGTCCCACAGGGTAAAGCCAGTGAGCAGCAGCTTCAGCAACTGTCAAAACTGGCAGCTCTGCAACATCGTGCCAAGGACTCGATCTACCTGCCCACCTTGTAATGCAATTAATCTGACTGACATTGTATACTCAATTTATCAACCAGAGAAAAAAAAAGCTTAAACTGAACCAAATTACCATTGCACTTCATATGTATGAATTTTAATCCTTATACACATTTACATTTTTATAATATACCTATCAAAAGTTTGGGGTCTGTAAGATTATTTTTTTCATCAAGGATGCATTATATTGATCAAAAGAGAAAGTAAAGATATTTATAATGTTACATATAATGGTAAATACTTTACCATTACAGGAATAAATTACATTTTAACATGTATTTAAACAGAAGGCAGTCGTTTTACATTGTGAAAATATTCTACAATATTATCTACAATAATCTACAATATTTTTGATCAAATAAATGCAGCCTTGGTGGGTATAAGAGACTTCTTTCAAAAGCCCAAAACTTTGAACTGTAGTTTGAGATATATATCAAGCTTGGTTGCCATCATTCTGGTCTCTTAATGAGGCCGCTAATTGCCTGCCCTTCAAGCAGAAACTTGCAGGGAAATACAGTCCCAGGGATCATTACTAGGTACGAGGGAGAAATGAGTCACTTTGAAGAGATCTGTCCACATGTTAATTACTGTGCCAATAACTGTATATAGGTCAAATTCACACTTATAAAAACACAGCGTTGTGTTTATTGTAATTGTTCAGAACAGCACCTGGCTGATGTCCCTCAGGTAATATAAGTTACCTCTTCTATAGACTAACAGTCTCTTGTTCTCTGCCATCAGCCACGAGGTTCAGGAGTATATCCCCACCCAGCTCTTCGGTCTCCAGCGGCACCAGCAATGGTTAAACATGGTGACCCAGCACATGCAGCAGGTGCAGGCCCTCACTCCTCATCAGGCCAAAGCACAATTTCTGGGTGAGGTGTTGACTTGGGAGAACAGCCAATGTGAAGGCACACTGCCTTTTATTCCAAACACTGATTGTTGTGCTTGTGTCTCTGTTTCAGGGCTCGTGAGTGCTTTTCCCATGTTTGGCTCATCATTCTTCTACATACAGAGCAGCAGTAATAGTGCTATCGACACCCCATGCATACTGGCTGTCAATCAAAATGGCCTGAACTTTCTAAGAAAAGATACTCATGTAAGTTTAACCCCTTTATTTCCAATGCTTACTAAAAGCCTAGGTAAAAATAACCTCAGGACGACAGCATATTTTTAGATAATAGCTGACCTAAAAAATTCAATTCTGTCACTATTTAGAAAGCCATATGTTTGAAATGACTTGAGTGTGATTAAATAAGCCTCTAATGCTCATTTATTGGATAACAAATACAGTAAGAACAGTAATATTGTGAAATGTTAAATGCAGCCATTACTCCAGTCTTTAATGTCACATGATCCTTCAGATATCATTTTAATATGTTTAATTGTTTACTATTTAAAGAAACAATTCTTATTATTATCTACATTATTATTATATGTTTGTGTGAGATACAGACTTAAATGATGAGGTCAGACGTTTTTCTTTCTTTCTTTTGTTTAATTTATACAAATAAAAGTATGCAATGATTCAGTGATTAAATATGTCATCTGCGTTGACGCTGCTAAAGTGTCCATTTTACTGTATATTTGCAAATTTACCTGCATTTCCTCCCATGATATTATATAACGGTCACATATAGATGTCACAGCTGTTTTCAATGTTCTTCAGGAGCCGATGGTGAAGTTTCCGCTGAAGGAGGTCCAGTCCACCCGTACACAGAGGCCCACAGCTGGCTCCAGTTACCCGTACGTGGAGATAATGCTGGGTGACCTCATGTCTCAACGCATTACACAGTTACAACTGGACCAGGTATGGACTTTGGAATATATGATTGCAAATCATGACATAATCTAATCATGCAATATCTGCTCATTTTAATGCCCTTTTAAGGTGTGTTGTTAATCTGAGTTAATCTGGCCTGTGTGGGCGGAGCTTATTCCTGTGCGTTTGACTTTACAGAGTCTTGAGCTGTGCCGTGTTATCGCCATGCATATGGAGAACCTGCTGTCAGTACGAGAGAAGAGACTTACTCTGCCGCCCAGCGAAATCACGCTGCTCTAGCACCCCTTCTCACAGATGTTATTTATTATTACTTTTATGGCAATAATTGCAATCAGACACTATTAAGCTCCTACACGTCGAAAGCCACCTGTCATTATTAACAGTGCAATATGCCTGTTTGCAATTTCCAGGATTAGCTTGTTATGCACAATAATTTGCATGCATTCCATTAGGTTGCACATATGGGCCTATAATTTTAAACAGTATAGTACTACCTTTATTTTTTTATGAGAGAGAGGGAAACAATTTTTAGCCACTAGTTTTGAGGTTCCTCACTTCAATACTGATTTGCACTATTTGAGACTATTGTATGTTTTAAATATTTATATATTATTTGCATTTATGTGTCATGTGGATGTGAATGGGAATTGAACTATAGGCACAATGGATGTACGTTTAATATGAAGTCTTTATTCTAAATAATAAAGAAAATCACAATTGACCTGAGTTTTCCCCAAATGTGTATTATTTATTTACAGTAGATGCACAATTTGAGGAATCATACATTGAATAATATATTTTAAAAAGCAGCATTATTATTATTAAATAAAACAAAACCTTTTTTTTGTTAATTGAAATAAAGCTTAAATAAATTACAATTCAATATACAATAAAATACGTAATACGTAAATAGTAATATTTAAAATAAATAGTAATAAATGACAAAACACATATAATTAAAAATTAAACTAAGATTAAAAGGAAATGTAAAAATTAAGCATTTCAATAAAAATTTTAATTGTATATAAGTAACACTAAAATAACATGATTTGATTGGCTGGTTTCGCCATGTAATGAAAGTGAATAGCTGCCAGGCAATTCAAACGTGTGATTAAGTAAAGCTAATCCAGCGGAACCCTGCTCCGTGTTTTCCACACGCACGCTGGCGGTGGGCGTGGTTTGGTGAATTGGTCACAGATTCTTGCATTCTGATTGGCTCTCCCAAGACGTGGTTCCTGTGAACTTGCCCTGTGGTCAAACTGCATAAACACAGAGCTGAAAACTTGCACGGCTTGAGGAGTGGATACAAAAGAAACTGGAGCTTGCATGAAGGATCACATTGTTTCTTTGCACCGATTCACGCCTAACGGAATTTATATCAATTTGAGACGGCGCGGGCTGTGATATTTCTCTGATTCGGCTTCAGGATGATGAAGTTTAGGTTCAGACGGCAGGGAAACGACCCTCATCGTGAGAAAATCAAACAGGATCTGTTTGCATTCAATAAGGTATGTGGGATACATAGCGTTGGGTCTCATCTCTCTCTCTCTCTCTCTCTCTCTCGAGCATGCATGCGGTTTCGGGTTGCATTGAAATAGACTGAAAGAACATTTAATTCAAGCAAATGTATTCACACATGACTTATTGTGAACGTGTTTTATTTCATTTGCTTACTCTTTATTAACATGCAGTTGCTAATATGGCAATGGTTTACAACTATCATGGCCAGATATGACAATGTAAGCGCGTGAAAGTTGTTTGAAACAGTAGCTTTTCTTTTTGTTAGGCTTCAAGAGAATGAGTAATATGTTGTGTTTGCGTGTAATATTCATCTTTATCAATGGAGCTCATTAAATCAAATCGGGCGTGTTGTGAGTGACCTCAAAGTTTTCTCATGTTTGTAACTTTAACCGTTATGAACGACTGATAATCGACTGACTAATAATCTCTTATAATATATATATATATATATACCCTATATAAAATGCATATGTAGTTTATTTATTTTTAGTATTTTTTTACTAAAAGTGCAATTTATTTAGCTCAATGATTGTTTTATTTAGTTGAAAATAAATAAATAATGTTTGTTTATTTATGTTTGTCATTGAGCCTTGACTGTATCCTGCAGTGGTGCTGGCAGTTGCAGGGTGGTGGTGAGGATTTGTAGAGCTCTCTGAAATGAGGCTGCTCTTAAATCATAATGAACATGTTACTGCTCTCCTGCCAAAAACATAGAAAGAGTTTGATTGTGGGCTTTTTACTGATGACCAAACACTGGCACCATTACAGCACAATCAAACATTTCTACCCTCCTCCTCAGTGTAAAGCAAAACAGGAGGAAATGAGAGCGATCGTTATATGCATGTTTTTAGAGTATTAAAGTGCCCACATTTGTTTATTTCTCAAATGCTGTTGATGACATTTATCCACAGATGGTTTAGGAAAAACAGAGTGGCGGTGTCATGCTGATGAAGCATCATGACACTGTGTGTAATGTTACAGGAAGGTCCTGTTATTTATCATGTCACACTTTGTCAACCTGTGAGAAGAGATCTGCATCATTCGGCCAACTTCAAGCCTGGTTTTGCTTAAATATGTGTGTTGTTTTAATGGGAAGTTTTTAAAATTGCCCAAAAACACGTTTCTGCAAATCACTTTTGATGGCTTGTGAAGATGAATTTGACATTGTCTGTCAAATCTACTAGATTTCCTTCCTTGCTATTTCTGGTTCTGCACTGTTTTTTTTTTTTTTTGTAAAAACAAGGAAGTCCCCTTCCTGACAAGACTGCACTGAATAGATCTACTGCATTGTTAATTTTAGCATCAGGGCTCGTTAGAGGTCAATGAAGTATGAATTGGTTTCCTTTTTTAAGCTCAGCAGAAAAAGAGGGATTTCAAAAGTCTATATGATGGACATTACATGCGAGTTCAAGTTCTGAATGTGTGACTTCCTCTTCTCTTCTTTTACTCAGACAGTTGAACATGGATTCCCAAACCAGCCAAGTGCTTTGGCGTATGATCCCAAACTGCAGCTTATGGCCATTGGAACTAAATCAGGGGCCATCAAAATGTATCCTTTTGTGAGTGCTTTCCTCAAGTAGAGTGAATGTTGTAGTTTAATTGTTTTGTTAATATACACTGCTGTTGAAATGTTGGGGTCAGCAAAAGTCACAGTAAAGACATTTAAATTGTTACAAAAAAGATGATTTCAAATAATTGCTGTGCAGAATTCTTGATTTATCAAAGGATCTTGAAAAAAAATGTCTGTTTCCACAAAAATATGAAACAGCACTACCGTTTTCAACTGTTGCAATAATAAGAAATGTTTTTGAGCAGCAAATCAGCATACTATAATGATTTCAGAAGGATCATGTGACAGACTGGAGTGATGGCTGCTGAAAATTCAGCTTTGCATCACACCGTAATCGCATTTTGAAAATGATTGAAATAGAAAATTTGTTTTAAATTGTAATACTATTATTTTACAATGTCCCTGTTTATAATGTGTTTTTGGTCAAATAATTGCAGCCTTTGAGCAAAAGAGACTTCATTCAAAAACATTAGCTAAACAATCTTTAGACCAAACACTTGAACTGGAGTCTATATCTACTCAAAAGTTTGTACACACCTTCTCAGTTGTTTATCTTCCCCATTCAAATAATAAATTAAACATTTAAATTAAACAAATTAAGATAAATCAAAATTATGTATTTATTTGATAACAATTTTGTAAGTAGCCACTGTTCGTGTAGATTACAGTGAGTCTCTCAATTAAGTATTCAGTCCAAATCATCCATTAAAACAAGTTTTTAAAGAAATTCATATATAGGTGCAATTTGTACTTGTCTGTATAATAGTGTGTCCAAACTTTTGTGAGAAACACTGACATTTTACATTAACACCAATGTCTTCAGCTTTATAAAATTAAACGCTTTACATTCTTGCTGATACTTCTCCAAACTCTTAGAGCATTTCATAAAATGTTGAGAAAGATTTGGTCAAATATATCTAGATCAATAATACAATGCAGTGAGCAAATGTCCTAGTTTATGGTTCACTGATTGTGATTAATTACTCTGGATGTATGGCTCTCTTGTGTTGAAGGCTTGAGTCATCTGCCTTTGTACACAATGTGACTCATTACATGTTGTGCTAGTCCTCTAAAACTTAGTACTTTAAAAACAAACTTTTCTAAATTGTCATAATTACAGTTGACACTGTCCAGGCCTGAATGTTTGAGTCTGTATTGGGTAGAAGGAATGTTTAGGAGGATACTATCAGAATAAAGTGTTGGAGACTCCTCTGGTGAGCTGTTATTATCTAGTCCTCCTAGACCGGACAGGTCAGACAGGCCAAGCATCATGGGATACATCCAACATTCTTCCACAGTCACGCTTGCTTTTTTTTTTCTGAGATGGAAGCTGAGATACAGGCAATATCAGTGATGATATAGTGATTGTGGTGGTACAGTACAGGTCTTTGAGCTTTAGGAGGCTGGTAGTGTCAGGCACAGCCCAGCTGAGAGATGCTCAGTCTGCAGCCTTGACTCACTCGGGGGGAGGGCGCTAGCTGTGGGACGGTCTGATCTGACAACCTGCCACTCACCAGATCTGAGTGAATATCTGTCAGCACTTACAAAGTAATGCCTCAGACAAGAAATCTCATGATGGAGAGAGGACAGGGACTGGTCGGTGTAAATAAAGAGGGTGTTCTGAGGTTGAGTAATGAGAGGTTTGGCTTTGAAAGCATTTCCTCTGATTGGGTGTTGAAGGGGGTGTGATGAGAGATCAAAGTTTGGTTTACCCAGTCTGACTCCATCCTTTTTAAAGCTGGATGTCTTTGAATAACATTTGGGAATATAGTATAGGTTTGGTGTTGGCGAATTTCTGTCTTCTGTCATTAAGAGTTCTCTTTGAGAGACTTAAGTTCTGTTCAGAAGTTTCCTCATTATTTTTTTAACAAGGAAAGCTAAATGACTTGGTGTCACGCTAGCTTATTTTGAGAAGAATTCTGCGGAATGCATTTAAACATGGTACAATTATGCTAAAGCATAATCAAATTAGGCAAAATATTTAATAATCCAAGAGATCCCAGAGCTTTTTATTTTAGGACCCTGGTAGAGGGATATGATCAATCTCAAGATCCGCTGAAAATGTTTACAGTGAAGTATGAGGGGGAAAACTAAAGTTAATTAAAGGTTTTTTTTTTTTTTCCTGTCAAAAGGCTTTTAGTAATCTACAATCTACTACGAATTCCGGAAGTGTTTGGACGTTTCTTAAACTTGAATAAAATGAAAACTAAAAGAACTTCAAATCACATGAGCCAATATTTTATTTACAATAGAACATAGATAACATAACAAATGTTTAAACTGAGAAATTTTACTATTTTATGCACAAAATGAGCTCATTTCAAATTTGATGTCTGCTACAGGTCTCAAAATAGTTGGGACGGGGGCATGCTTATCATGGTGTAGCATCTCCTCCTCTTTTCAAAACAGTTTGAAGACGTCTGGGCATCGAGGTTATGAGTTTCTGGAGGTTTGGTGTTGGAATTTGGTCCCATTCTTGCCTGATATAGGCTTCCAGCTGCTGAAGAGTTCATGGTTGTCTTTGTGTTTTTCATTTAGGCTAATGATGCGCCAAATATTCTCTATAGGTGAAGGGTCTGGACTGCAGGAAGGCCAGTTCAGCACCCGGACTCTTCTACTACGAAGCCATGCTGTTGTAATAGCTGCAGTATGTGGTTTTGCATTGTCCTGCTGAAATACACGTTGTCTAGAGGGGAGCATATGTTGCTTTAAAACCTTTATATACTTTTCAGCATTCATAGTGCCTTCCAAAACCATGCAGGTTGCCCATACCGTATGCACTTATGCACCCCCATACCATCAGAGATGCTGGCTTTTGAACTGAACGCTGATAACACGCTGAAAGGTATCCCTCCTCTTTAGCCCGAAGGACACTGTGTGGGATTCGTAGGTTGTTGTTTTTTTTGTTGTTGTTGTTTTTTTTGTCTGTGGGATTCCCAAAAAAATGTCAGCCTCTAGTTGGCATCTGCAGATGGCACGGCGGATTGTGTTTATCGACAGTGGTTTCTGGAAGTGTTCCTGGGCCCATTTAGTAATGTCAATGACAGAATCATGCCGATGAGTGATGCAGTGTTGTCTGAGGGCCCGAAGACCACGGACATCCAAAAAAGGTCTTCGGCCTTGTCCCTTACGCACAGAGATTTCTCCAGTATCTCTGAATCTTTTGATGATGTTATGCACTGTAGATGATGAGATTTGCAAAGCCTTTGCAATTAGACGTTGAGGAACATTGTTTTAAAACTATTCCACAATCTTTTTACGCACTCTTTCACAGATTGGAGAGCCTCTGCCCATCTTTACTTCTGAGAGACTCTGCCTCTAAGACATCCCTTTTATAGCTAATCATGTTACAGACCTGGTGTCAATTAACTTAATTGGTTGCTAGATGTTCTCCCAGCTGAATCCTTTCAATTTCTTGCTTTTTCAGCCCTTTGTTGCCCCCATGCCAACTTTTTTGAGACCTGTAGCAGGCATCAAATTTGAAATGAGCTCATTTAGTGGATAAAAGTGTAAAATTTCTCAGTTTAAACATTTATGTTCTCTATGTTCCATTGTGAATAAAATATTGGCTCATGTGATTTGAAAGTCTTTTAGTTTTCATTTTATTCAAATTTAAAAAACGTCCCAACATTTCTGGAATTCGGGTTGTATGAAAATAAGGATAAACCTAAAGACATGACTTTGAAGTATACAGATAAAGAGAAAATATATTTTTTCTTTCTTGATGCCGCAGCAAGAGTAGTTTTATGGCTATATTAAACTAATAAATCATTGACATGGAACTCGCACATGAGGAAGTGAGTCATATGTTGGTTCAGTAGCTGGATTTAGTGAGTTCATTCAAATAAGGATTTGTCAGACTGATTTGAAACAGTGACTCCTGAATCTTTTTGAATGCTTCATTAAAGTTGTGATAGATGTTTTCTGTATTGTGACATACATGTACGTCTGAGTGTAACGTGCAAGTTGTGCTGTATGTTTTTAAATGTATCCTGTGAAGATCGTCAAAGCTGAAAAGCAATGCAGGATACACAAGTTATGCCCACCAACGAACTTGTTAATTTGACATGAGCTGACATGTACACATGAACTATTCTCACACTTTTAAAAACTGTTATAATTAACATTCAAGCAATCGGTGGGGGATGTGTACTACATTAAGGTCTTTCCAGTTCTGTGGATATATGCTGAATTGTATGCGTGTTGATTCAATGTTGGCCTGCTTATTTCTTTCTGCACTCCTGTCTTTAATTCATTAAGAGCAATGGAGACCCAGACTCTTTTCCTGTGGATAATGCGTTAACTTGGGCTAAATCAATAGCCATATCCTGCTGGATGAAAAAACTAGCAAGTTCCTTATGAACAGCTTATAAATTGAACACAGAGCTGTCCAGCATTTTATCAGTTCCTGCTGAGTTATTTGATTAAGCTGTCAGTGCTTTCTTCATTAGTTCGAGAAAACTGGAACGCTGCTGTGGTTTGATAAGCTCCATTTTATCTGGATTGGTTCCAGCTCCAGATGTGTGGTTTGCACATCAAAGGCTAGATTGCTGTGATGTGCATAGCTCTACAGCCCGGTCATCTCGATGTCAGATGCCAGAACGGCCAAGTCTGAAGTGCGTCTGATCAAGGGTGCTGTCATCAGAGTTTGTCCAGCTCATTCTGTCCAAAGCCATTAACAGAAGCTCTGGGTTCATTTGTTCTGTGACAAAGCCATTAACTGTACCATTAAAGTACCTGAAGCTGAGGTGTGTACTTGTTTTTTTCAATTATAAAATAGTTTCTCATATTGTATTTTAAGGTCCAGATAGATATTAGCAAGCCATTTGTAGGCAAACGTTCCTGTTTAACCAAATAATGTAAATCAGGTTAGGTTATGAAATTAAGTATTTTTATGCCATTACTGCTACAGGCTTTTTGAACAAACTTTAAAATCCAGCCATTTTTATGAGCGTATATATCTATTTTATTTATTTTTTTTTAATAAAACATTTGCTGACCTTTTGAAAGCTTGCATCTAAATGGGATGTTTACAGTTGCCTTTTGTTTCTTGGCCTCAGTTTAGTGTGCATTTGATGTAATGGGAGCCTGTCTGATCATAAATGTGTCTCCGCTGCCACCACAAATTGAGGCGCAGGGGTGGGGACTATATTTTAAAGCTAAAGGGGAGGACAGACGAGGGGGTTTTAGCAAGGCGAAGTGGAAAGTAATGAGACTGCTGGGACAGAGGAGCTGTTGGAAGTGCCGGGTTCACTCCTAAAGAATGCATGTGGCTGTGCCCTAGGCTCACCCTCTGCTGTAAGAGGACATTCCTCTGCACTTTTGTTGCCGGTCCTCATCTCAAAGACGTCTTTTGAAATGGTTTCCCAGGCCACCGCTGGAGCAGCCTTGTAATCAGGATGTGCTTCAGATTTTAGTAGCGACAGCTTTCGTGATTGACACTGTCTGGCAGGCTGAGCCATGTAACTGTCAGAAATGCTGCTTCTGTTGTCGGTTGTGGCTGTGCTGAAATGAGGTGCGGTCCCAAGAATGAATTTCTGTCATTACTATGGCATCTCCCTCATTTGCTCAGTGCACATTAGAGCTTATTAACCTAATCTAACAGGCGCCATTTATACTCCAATATCACCATTGATATGAATGATCATCGGCTGCAACAAAAAGGTCAAGTGTAAAGCATTAGTTGGTATGGTGTAGTATAGTATAAGTAGTGATGTCCAAGTAGCAGCATATCTAGATCCCAATGTTAATTGACCCTTCGCAAAGACCCAACCCCTTGGTTACTACTGCTACATCCGACAAGCCATGGTGCTCTCATGCCACACCTCATGTTCTCACGCAGTGAAAAATACATTGCAGAGCTAAGAGGAAACAGACAACATGCAGACAGACAAGACAGAGCAGCTTACTTCTGGTATGAAGCAAAGTCTCCACTTTTAAAATTTTTTTCTCTTGCCTGTTAACCGATCATTTCTTCCTCTTTACTAATTATTATAGCACAAAATAAACATGAATGAACATCAGTAGGTATCTTGTTTCAACCACAGAAAGACTCCAATACACACCATTTTCAAGGTTATGTCCACCGATGTTAATATACTTTCCTGTCTGTTTTGTTTGTCAGACAAAATGGCAGATTAGGCATTATGATTGGTCAGATCACCTGTCAATCAAACTCCCTGTGAAGAGTGAATTAATCCATGATCCTTCTCTTTTTTTTTTTTAATACATTTTCCTCTTATAAACTATAGACCAGTTTGTCAACACAATCTTTTGCAATGTAGACTGCTATTTGCTAACTACTCGCTCTTACCCTATGCAGCTGCTGAGGTGAGCAGTGTGAATAATATAAGCTATTAAATCTGTATGCATGCCAAATAAATGCAAGCTGCTTTCATGTGTGAAACAAGCCCTGGGTCGTCACGACTAGTACCAAAACTACATTAGTGGGAGAATTAATTGACTAGTCGGCACAACCCTTACAGGTTTTTTTTTCTGCCTCCTAATTTAACACATTTCTTTGTATTTGATATGAATCATCTGCCAAGAATATTACTAAATGTACTCGTACTTTCACACACATTAATGTCTAAAGTAGCTCTCCGGTGTTAATTATGCCACTAATGTGCTGTGACTTTAAAAGTAGAGTTGAGATGATTCTTGGTAGATCTTCAAAATATCAGTCGTCTTTCCTATCATCAGTTGTCTTCTCAATCAAACGCAGTAGCTGGATCTGTAAGTGGATCTGTATGCATGGAGTCTTATCCTAGAGCGCTAGCTATCCGTTTTCCTCTCCCGGCGGCATTACTGCAGCTCTCTGATCTGAGCCAGGAAGTTTGCATCTATGCCACTGCAAACACTCAAACATTTGTCTGGTCTAGAGGCATAGCCTTATCACAACTTTTAGTTTGGCAGATTGCCTCATGAAAGACTGATGCTCTCAGATTTCACATTCTCGCATAGGGATGTCCTCTCTTCTGATTGAACACAGCTGAGGAAACACTCCAACGCCTCTTCATAGGTTCATTCATAACTGCTCTATCTTTTGCTGGAGCCGTTTCTTCCTGATGGTTTTAGATGGTGCTGCTGAGGGAAGTTTAAATGTCTCTTTGCATATCTTTTCTCTCATGCGTCTCAGCCTAAATCCATTAGTATTCTGTTGTGAGCCTCACGGACACACACAGGGAGCTCAAAATCAGTCCCCTTCCCCCCTGTAGTGCACTTCAGTGGCCGGTAAGCAATCTATAGACCTTTGGAAACTCGAATAGTGAAGAAGACTCATTGAATTCTGTTTTATGCTCATTGCTGCCAAACCTTTCTACTTAAAGGGCCTCCATTTATTTACGAATTGTGGCAAGTTACTGGACAGGAAAGGGTTTGCTTGTGGCTTCTTTTATAAGGACCTTTGCCTGTTTTGGAATTAAGCAGGCGCAGGAATCTCCTTCCAGTCAGTCTAATCAGTTGTGACATGAACTGAAAATGGCCATGCACTATGGGTAACACAAAGTTCACGGTTCAGTCTTTGTTGCTAAACCTACAGTTTCTAGAACTGCTTACTAAGCCAAAGTTCAGCTGGAGCTGCTGTGTTTCAGACGTTTCATCATTTGCTTTTTTTCTTCTTTTTAGAAGGAAATCAGATGATACTTTTTAAGCAATGTTGTACAAGGTAAAAAAGTGACTTTGTATCTCAAAAATGGTGGATATTGTGTTTTAGCTTTCCTTTTATTGTGTCTGGCTTTTGTCCATCATTCAATGACTCATTCAACAGGCATCAATTGTAATTTGTTTTTTCTTTTTAGAGAAAACCCCCATAATTACTTAGGGTTGTCTCTTCAATATAGGACAACGTATGTTTACTACATTAGACTTCGGACACAATGTCTGCTGTTTGTCACTAATCAGACCGTGAAATTGCATTATCCTTTGCTAACTAGTTGTTAGTGCTTGAGTGAGTAATTGCTGAGCATTGTTGGGAGTATGTGGAGAGGAGATGGTCGGCGTAGGCCCTCTGAGAGTGTGTTTGGCTTATGTTGTGAGAGCAATCTGGGGCCCTGGAAGGGAGTTCTGATTGTTACATGACTTTGACATGTTAAAACTCTTTTATGTTAATGGAGAGGGTGGAGAGTAGCTATAGTGTGGCTAAATATTTATATTATTTGGATCATGATGAATTTAAGTAATTTATTGTGAATGTGTTGTTTGCTATAGGAAAAGTGTGCTTAATTGCATTGAATGTGCATTTGTGTACTTTAAATTAAAAGTATTAAAACTGTACTTGCAGATAAGATGATGTGAACGCAATAATGTTAGTGAAATGAAAGGCCGCTTAAGTGTACTTAAAGAGAGTGTACTTTCATGACCACTTTCACTTAAGTGCACTTTGTAATGACAAAATTAAATGTTTTACTTTTAAAGTACTTTTTAAATCATTGGTTTAATATTTTTTTTTGTGCTTTAAAGTAGTAGACTGTAAATTTCAAAATGTTATTGTTACTTGAGAAAATCATTTGAACTTACTGCCTCAGGTTGATCAATATTTTCAAATATACACAGAAGCTAATTTGAGAACTTGAATATACTAAGTAACTTTAACTAGATTTTTCTGAGGCAATAAGTTTGCAAGATTTTTTGCAAGTAAATTTAACAAATAGAAATTTAGTGTATTTTAATGTATTGACGCACATATAAAGTACTGAATGATAGGTTTAACGTGTTGTTCGATGTTACATTTAATGTACAAGTTAATGTTTTGCAACTTCATCAGCCATACAAGCAGAAATGTCATTTAAAGAATATTTTTCCTCATTAATCCATAATGGAATTATGTCTATAAATGCATATCAGTGCATTCACAAGGACAGTAGAATTGTGAAATTACATATAAATGTACTTAAATCCCACTTAAGTTGGTAAAAAGGCAGCTCATAGAATTTCATATAAATTTACATTGTAATTTCAGTTATTTTTCAATTAAAGGGGTGGTTTACTGCTTTTTTTTTCTTTGCTTGATTGTGTTTATGGGGTGCAATATAACATGTCTTCGTGTTTCGTTTGTTGAAAAACGCCTTATTTTTCATATATTTCACCTTTATTGTAAGCCGCTTTCTCCTCTGTCATTTGAACGACCGATTGACTTCCTGATTCTCTGAAACCACTCCCTCAGAAGCAGGCGATGGGCTCAGATTGGTCAGCTGGGCCGGTGTGTTGTGATTGGCTAAACTGCGTACTGCACATTGCGCGGAAACGTCACGCCCATTACCTTCACGAGCGACAGCTGCACGTGCGGTAATGAAGAGAGTCAAGCAGAACTTCTGCGAGCACGGCTCTTACAAACGTTTCTGAATGGAAGTTTGCTGTTGTGATAATTTTTTGAAGTTTGTACGCGTTTGTCTTATACACACAAAATAGCATCGAACTAACTGGCTACTAACCAAACAGCGCTGGCTTGTGTTTACGTTCTTGATCAAATCGAAAAATTACGTCATAAAGTATACATGGAAAATACATTTACCAAATTAGTACATAATTACAAATTCGGGTCCAAAATGTTTGTAGGCGTTTGTCATAGACGCACGAAATAGCATTTAACTAACTGCTACTAAAGCCAGCGTTGGCATTTGTTTACGTCCTTGATAAAACTAAAACATTACGTCTGAAATTATACATGCAAATACATTTAAAATGATGAAATCTTACTTACAGGTTGTGGCCCAACAACTGCTGCCTCTGTTTTTAAAGTTGGAACTGCTCCATGTTTTAGTAATAGTTTTTGTGTGAATCCGGCATTGAACTCGTGTGGATTCTGGAAGCTGTCTTCCTTGAAATGCGCGGCACAGAGAGCTGAATTAGGATTGTAATTGTCAGGAACATAATCAAACATAAATTTTAACCGTTGTTGATGAACTACAGCGTCTGCAGGAAGCCCGAACACAGAAGACCTGACAGCTGGGTGAAAATAACACCGTTTCGGCGGCATGACTACAACTCTCCACTATAACTCTTCCTCTTCGACAAAGCCGCAGAACATGGCCTTGCCCCCTTTTCTGCATGTTCCGGAGGGAGGGGTTGATGGGTTTATTTCGTATGCAACCCAGGAAGTAGTTCGTTGTAGTCCCATATGAGTCGTTTTTGTAGGCATTAAACTTCCTGATTTTTTAAAAGACGATATCTCCGCTTACATTGAACTTTCAGCGCAGCAACTTTGCAGATACTGTTCATGCACCAACAGCAACATTACACACTATTTAAAATGAAAAAAGTGAAATCGCAGTAAACCACCCCTTTAAGTGTGTGACAAGTTAAATTCTTTTGAGTAGTAATTTTTTGTTTAAGTAAGCTAGTTTCATTTTCACAAGGGTTATGCAAAATGAAATGTCATTTTTCTAACCCTTATGTTGTTCTGAACTCCTTGACATTATTGTAGAATACAAAAGGCGACGTTTTGGGGAGGAAAAAAAAGAACACCTGCTCAGGTACTGGATGTCCAGATTAGCAATTTAAAAGGAAAATTTTCAGGTTTGTATTGACTAGGATTTGTTTCTGTTTGCATTACTGTAAACTCTGTCTTCTTTGGCTATAATCTTGATCAAATTAATTTGCATTGCAGAGTCTTATTGGCATCTAATACTAGTTTGACTTTCATGGATTACTTGAGGGAAAAGAAGTGATTTTTTAAAAAAAAATATTTTTGAGCTGATTTGGATGCCTTTGCTAACTTAAAATTCATGTTCTTTGTGTTTTGAGAATATCAGGTTCTGTTTTGAGTGTCTGCTTGTTACTTCCAATGGAAACACTAGTATTCATGTGAGGCATGTGGCTGAAGGAAATGAATTCTGAATCCTGAATGCAGAATTCAGAGCCTGTCTGAAAGACACTGAGTAAGGATGTGAAGGTCTCTCAAATTAGATTGTCTAACACAAAAGCCTGCATGATGAGGACAGAATTTCCTGTCAAAGTTGTCAAATGGGTTGCGATGAATCTCTTAAAAATGGTTCACCACAAACAGGAAATCCCTTTCTTTCTCCGTGTCAACAAACCAAAACCATGCTGTGCCCTCCCCAGAGTGCAGCCATCTCGTGGTTTGTAATCTCTCTGCACCATTAGCAATGCACTGAGGTTGACGGGTTAGCTCAAAAAGGAGGGTTTAATTCTTATATTGACTGTAGGGGGAGTTTTTGCGGGGGAAAAATGACAGGGCCTCTCTGTTCATGTTAATGACCTGTGGAGTAATCAGAGCTGAGTGTGAGAGAATTTTACAGATGTTTCTGCTTCTCTGTGTAATTCCCACACTCAACACAGAGGCCCTGCACTCCCAGCATGGTTCACACATGGTTTCTGTGCTCTATGCTTCAACCTTCTTTTGGTGATGTACTATTTATTTTATTTTTTTCCTCTACCTCACTTATTGTCCATTTTCTCCCTTTTGATCATCTCCGCCACTTCTTTCTCTCTTCCCTTTCTCTCTGCCTATTGTGCAGGAGCATGATGTAATCCTTAAGAATGGAGTGGTGCTGATCAAAGGGACACATCCTACTTAACTGCCATTCTATGGACTTTCTCCAATGCAGTCCAATTCATATTGTATATTGCTTCATCCTTTAGAGGTTGTTTTTGTATTATTATTATTATTATTATTATTATTATTAATATTATTAGTTCTTTAGCTCAAGTGCTACTGCTAGTGCTTGCAACACCAAGGTCATGGGTTTGATTTCCAATGAATACAAGAACTGATAAAAGCATCTGCCAAATGCGTTATTAGAAATTACAGTAAGAGTGACAATCCTTTGGAACGCAAGCTTTACTCCTTGAGTGCATTTACATTATAAAATGTGATCTTACTACGATCTACTTTATCATACTACTATTATTAATTACTCATACTACTGTAACCCTCTTGTCGTTCCAAACCTGTAAGACCTTCGTTCATCTTCAGAACACAAATTAAAATATTTTTGTTGAAATCCGAGAGCTTTCTGATCCTCCATAGACAGCAACGCAGCTACCACGTTCAAGGCCCACAAAGGTAGTAAGGACATTGTTAAAATAGTCCATGTGACATATAGTAACTTAAAGAAGCTACGAGAATACTTTGTCACGTGGATTATTTTAACGATGTCTTTACTACTTTTCTGGGCCTTGAACTTGGTAGTTGTGTTGCTGTCTATGCAGGGTCAGGAAGCTCTCATATTTCAACAAAAATGTCTTAATTTGTGTTCCGAACATTTGTCTTCCGGGTTTGGAACCACATGAGGGTGAGTAATTAATGACAGAATTTTCATTTTTGTGTGAACTAACCCTTTATAAAAAAAATAAAAATAAAAAAAACTGGGCAAAAATAGTTTGTTAGATAAACCATTTATGACCATTCAGGGCACTGGACTACGACCAAAATGGTCGCATTTGCGAGTAAAAATTTGACTTGGTTACATGTGTGCAAGTGCATGGTCTGACGGACTGTTTACCTCGTTACACTATAGCTTTCCTTAATTTTTTATATTATTATTTATTTGATTCCTCAGTGTTTGCTAAACATTCAGTAATTTATTAGTCGGTATATAATACAGCTTGTGATGTATCCTATGCCATGCCTCGTCTTATTCGTTTTTGTTAATGTTATGCAAGCTAGTTGTCATTGTAGACTACGGTTTTATTTTTGTTGTGCTTATTAAGAATAACAATGAATCCAACTTTTTAGTCTTAAAAAGTGAAAGGTGTATAGATATAAGCAAAGCAGACAATTGTCTTTTCTTGTAAAACGTGACACCAAGATTGCGAATTTGAAAGTGAAAGCGCACAAAAAGAGGAATTCCTGTTCACAAAATTTAAATCACAAATAATACTGATGAAAATGAACGGGTTGAATGTTGAACACTTTTTTTTTTTGTTACCATATAACTATAAACTATGATAAAAGTTAATCAGCATACATTGATTAATCAAATGTTATAGCAAAAAAAAAAAAACAATTCCGACCAAATTATGTGCTCGTGCGACCAACTGAGAAAGTGGGAAGAATGAGTCTAGAGCCCTGCCATTATCTGGTGAACAACTTTGTCTGAGATGTTAACGTGACCTTTAATGTTGTCAGGTTGTTATGCATAATTGGTGTAAGATGTTACATGTTTCCCAGCTTTTGAACCTTTCATTGTGTAGCGTTTTTTTGGGGGCATACAAGCCCCTTCTACAAATAACGGTATGCCTGTTACTGTGTGACATAATCGAGATGCTGCCATGGCAACCAAGGGGACTTCAGAATGGAGCAGTTCGTCTAGGGTGCCGTTTCAAGAGCCTGGTTGTGTAAGACATTATGGGCTTGATTAGGCAGCAGCTGAAGTGGCTCTCAGAGCGCTGCGTGTGAGGTGGCAGGGTGACGTGTGGCAGTGCCACACAGTCTGAGCTTTTGTTCTGGACTCAGTCGAGCTGACAGTGTGTCCTGTGCTCCCCTCGCACCATGACTGCATCTCTTCTCATTAGTCTGAATCAGATGTACCTACCCTGCCTCATGAGCAAGTTTGCACAGAGAAATGGCCTGTGTTCAGAATCATGATGTCCAGTCCAACCCTTTCCAAATAAAAATAAATAAATAATGACAGTTGTGTCCATATAACAATGCGTCCATGAAAGTATTTATTATTAAATATTAAAATAAAAATAATTAATTTTTTTTTTTATAAACTCATAGATATTAAATAAGAAATTTATTTAAAAAAATTGTTTGGATGAGGTCTGAACCCAGGTCTCTTTACACACTAATTTTTTTTTATTTTATTTTTTTTTAAGTGAGCCAACATTGCCCCCTCAATAAACACAAAAAAAAAGTGCATGAAACTTGTGGCTGTTTGAAAATGTAATGTTTCTGTTATTCAACTTACTTCAATTCAATACTGTGAGCAAATGTATTTGTCTTTTTGCTCTTTGGTCAAATAATAGCACTTGTTAAATGCTTTCAGTTTATTCATCAAGCTGGAATATGAGGGTCAGCTGTGGGGCATTACTTTGTGAAATAGGTTATTTAACACAGTGTTGTTGGGTTGTGTACTGCACATTTTTGACAGTATGGTTGGTCATCTTGTAAGTGCATGGTACATACTGTTAAATAGTATGCAATATGCATAGTGTGCCATTCCAGATACACTCATGCTCTTATTTAAAAAAAAAAAAAAAAAAAAAAAAGATTTGCTTTTAAAGAGCTGCTCTCTTTCACCAAGGCCTGCTGTATTTAGTTATTCTGAGGATGTCTCTTTCTTTCTGCAGAGTTTGGATCGTTTTATGTGGATCAGATTTGACCTAGATATCCACTCCTTTGTTATGAGAGTGGAAGGCTGTGTAGTTTTGTAATGAAAAGCAGACTACAATAGCTGTCCAAAAATCATTTGAGCAACAGTCTCTTCAAGAAAATTACGATCAGCTTTGCCAACTGCTGTTGATGTCAAACTGAAAAAGAGAAGTGGGAGATTTCTGCTTATTCTGGAGACATTTATGATCAGATTGAGTGTGGGCCAATCCTTTTGATTTGATTCTGGCTCGGTTCTTAGTATATAGTTCAGTGGGCTATTTAATGAGCATTATTTGACTGTAATTAATTCCCTCAGAGAATCCTCCGTTTCATGAGTTTAAGTCATTACACAGTGTTGCTTCTTGAATTTTTCACCACATTCACATTCAGCTTTGATTGGCTTGATTTCCCTTTGAAAGAAACAAGAATAAAAGTATGGGCCTGCAAGATATTGTGATCCATTGGAGCTAAGACGTGGCAATAAGTGTCTTAAGTAGGGTTGCAACTATTCGATAAAATCAGAAGTGAAGATCAAATAATTTACGTTTTTGACCCTAACATTTTGCAAAAACTGTGTTATAACAGCAATTAAGTGATTCAAAACCGGTGTTGCCATTAACTTTGAAAACAATGTAGCGCGCTCAAATGTCCCTTAAAACAGAAAAAGAGACTTGAAGTCAGTATGCAATGCTAGACATCAAATTTAGGTTTTTAATTAATCTTATACATTGCATATTTTTTGTAAACTGTAACTTAAAAATAATTGGAATAATTCACATTACTTTTACAGTAAAGTCATTACTTTACAAATGCTCGCTATACACACTGTGCATATAAAGACATCAGTTTGCACATTGTTTGAAGGGAGTAAGAATGAATATTTGATCAATTGAAAAAATAATTGACTCAATCGATTGAAAGCCTAGTCTGAAGCTTTTCCCTTGACTGCGCATTAAGATATGGGGCTCCTGGGGTGGAGATGACTGGACTTCATAAAGACACTGCTGCTGTCACTCAGATACACTTTCTCTATGGACAGGTAAGACCATGTTTCAATCATTGTAGCTTATTAGGTGTTGGTGTGTGTTTTATTGAAGTTGTAGAGGGCTTTTGTTTTGAAAGTTGCCATATGAACAGTTGTGTCTTTAAACCATACAAGATGTTTTTTTCTGTTTACAGGGGAGGATACTTTCTTTGTTGGATGATAACACCATTCACCTGTGGGAGGTTGTGCAGAGAGAAAACCGATCACATTTGGTGGAGTTTCACAGCTTCAACCTGCCTGGCAGGCCAGGCATCGAGAGCACCAGGTGAGGTTTTGTTCCTTATTCTGGTTGCATTTCCCCAAATTTGATAAGTGATGCCCTTTATCATCTTGTCCAAACCATGACCTTATGTTGCTTCCTTCTCCTGTGTAGTGCGACACGTGTGACCGTCATGCTGTTGAAGTTGAGCTGTGATCTTCTTGCTCTGGGCACTGAAGGTGGCGGGGTGCACTTCCTGGAGCTGCCCAGCCTCACCTTTCTGAACAAGTCGCTGTTCCAGGATGAGATCATGCAGAGGTGAGAGCTGCACTTCCAGTGTCCATATTGACCTTGTCATGTCATCAGCTCATCCAGATGTTACCACTTTACTAGCTGTCAGGGTATGAAAAGGCAAGGATTTTTTTTTTTTGGCTTCAAATGTTTGTGTAAAATTGAAATCTCAGTTATATTACACTAAGATTTTTTAAAAGTCTCTTATGCTCTCCAAGGCTTCATTTATTTGATCAAAAATAAATAAATTTTAAAAATACAAATAACACAGTAAAAACCACAGTATTATGAAATAATTTTAATTTAAAATAACTTTTCTATTGTAATATATTAAAAAAAAAAGAAAAAAAAAAGTAATTAATTCCTTTGGCAAAGCTGAATTTTCAGCATCATTACTCCTGTCCTCAGTGTCACATGATCCTTCAGAAATCATTCAAATATGTGAACCTGGAGCACAAAACTAGTTGTACTGTAGGTCACACGGGTATATTTGTATGGGTCATAATTATAAATTTTTCTTTAATGCCAAAAAATCTTTAGGCTATTAAGTAAAGATCATGTTCCATGAAGATATTTTGTAAATTTCCTGATGTAAATGTATCAAAACTTAATTTTTGATTGGTAATATGCATTGCTAAGAACTTCATTTGGACAACTTTTAAAGGTGGTTTTCTCAATATTGTTGTTTTATTTATTTATTTATTTATTTATTTTTTGCACCCTCAGATTCCAGATTTTCAAGTAGTTGTATCTTGACCACGTATTGTCCGATCCTAACAAACCGTATATCAATGGACTGCTATTATGGCTAGTTTTGTGGTTCACATATGCTGATTTGCTGCTCAAGAATCATTTCTCATTATAATCCGAAAACAGTTGTGCTGCTTGATATTTTATATACATTTTTTTTCATGGTTCTTTTAATAAAATTGTGAAATATTTTGAAAAAATATAATGTATATCTTTTTGTATATCATTTACTTTCATTGTTGATCATTTTAAATGCATCCCTGCAGAATAAAAGTATTTATTAGTATAACCCTAACCCCGTCTGCAACCACTCTGAAAAGGATTTTCTGAATGTCTCTCAGGGGACAGCGAGTATTTTTTTTTTTTTAAGCCTCTGTGACTCAGTGTCTCTAATAAAGATGGCAGTGCAGACAGATTCCACAGCACTTACCTCATAAAATAAGCATTTGGGGTCTCCCACCCCATCTGAGAGCACTGTGCATGAGGCTAATGAAGCTGCAGCAAGACCTTTTTGTTTATTTTCTTCCCTCCTTTGGCCCTAAACGAGCTGCTTTTGTCATACTTCTCTCATACACTTTGAACTGGGAATGAATCAAACTTCCTGATTCGCCCCTTCTTGCCCCCAGCTGTGGCTGTCTGTTACTCTGTCAGTAGGTTATATGCAGCTTGAGCTTTCCTGTCCCACTGCCAAGGCACCGACTTCACACCACCACTGTTAGACGTTTGGAGTTCAGAAAGGCCTCGATCCCTGTGATATGATGGGATCTTTAAGCTGCTGCTATCCAGTTTTCATTGTAAGGATATTTATAAATATTTAATACACTGTTCGTTAAGAAGAAACCTGTTTTTCCTAATGGCTGTAATTATGTCTGCTACAAGGCAGGAAATCACACTAACTATTCATCTTACTCTTTAAAGATGTTATTTAACTCGGAGATAAATTACAGCTTTCCCAGTGTGCCCTTTTGCAGATATAGCCTGGGTGGCTAAATGCGGACTTCATCTGCTTCCGAGAGACCTTGAACTGCTCATTAACTGAGCACAATTTAGGGTAATGGGCATTCTATCTGAGCCACTGGTAATAAGTATGTGTCAGCCAGGAAACTACTGAACAAAATACTTTTGTACCATGTGCCAAATCTCTTGGGCCTCAGCCGAGGAGGCGTTTAAAATGGGGGATATGAGCTTTGCACACTCATCTTTGGGAATCAGCAGGATCTGGAATACCAGAATATAGTCTGTGGCTCAGTAGAAAAAAAAAACATTGTTGTGTTTTGTGGCGATTTTGTTTTTCTTTAAGACATAGGGGCATCTAGATTGGCATGTATATGAGTTTTAATGTCTTCAGAATACTTATTATAATTACAAATTGTGTGCTTGCAAGTATGAAACCTAATATGCATCCACTGTGGTGTGGCCATCCTCTAATAACCTCACTGAAAACCAGTTTGGAAAACTGTTTACAATATCATTCTTCTGTTTTTGTAAATTAAGGGTTCCTACAGTCATGGAAAAACCTGGGATGATGATGATTATGATGATTATGATTATTATTATTATTATTTGTGAAATTTTGTTTCTTGTGGCTGTTCTTATCCGAAGCCAAGCCACCAGATGACTGCTCCATTCCTCCTTTTCCATGCGCCTTCCTCTCTTCCTCTTTCCCTTCATGGCTGCATCTCATCCTGACTCTGTGGGTGTACCATGCACATTCCAGCTCTTGAATCCATGCCACAGCCACAGAGGAATCCCGGACTGTGGCTTTTGATTGGTCATCATTTGTCTGGCTTTCAAACTGAATTTTAAGCATGTCAGCGTCTGATAATGTTGTCAACTTCTGCTGTTACTTTTGCATTGAAACCACTGATATTTTTTGGGGGTTTTTGACTTGTTTATTGAACTTTTGTGTTTTCTTTCCGTTCACCCCGTTAGACTTTGCAAACATGAATCAAGAGTAATTGTTACCAAATGGTTGATACATTGTTCTCAAAGCTTGGAGCGTGGTTTGTTCATCGCTCATTGAACCCTGTGACCTGCACATTTTTCCATGCGAAATGCTTTTCCCCACAAGCCTGCATTTGATTCGGTTGAGAAAAAAAAATTGCGGAGTGAAGTTTTACAGTAAAGGTTTCTCAACTCCCTAAACACAGAGCGCTACTGAAGTAAAGTAGTGTGTACTCAGATTTGGGTTTTTCACCAAATAGAAATGCAGTTGAGCGGCACTACAAAGAGAATAAATCTTCCCAGTGTTCCTTGATGTAGTGTAGTATCTGTCTATAGGTTTCCTCAATCTTCTGAATAAAAGCTTGCTATTTGTAATGTCATTCACATGTCTGGTTATTCCCCTTTTCAGCGTTCCAGAGGAGTACAAGTGTGGAAAATCATTGGGGCCTGTGGAGTCCCTGCAGGAACATCCACAAGACTCTGATAAAATCCTCATTGGTTACAGCAGAGGTCTGGTTGTACTCTGGGACCTCAACAGTCGGCATGTAGACAACCTCTTCCTGGGAAAGCAGGTGGGTTTGTGTGTGAGTTTTGTTTGATGTCTCTCAAATGGTTTTCAACACTCTTTGGGGTTGTGGTTGAAACACATTGAACTGAAATAGAAACTTAGACATCAGTATTTTAAAGTCTCTGTAAATGTCAAATAATTGCACTGCAGACTTTCAAAGTGAACAGGTCAAGAAGTATGTCCACGATTCATTAAAACTCCTTTAATTCCATCTTTAAATCATCAGTTACTGAAGTTGAGATGTCCAGATGGTTTAACTCAAACCTTTTGACTTCCTTTCATCATCTTTGGTCCTCCTTTGACGCTGTGTATTGTGTGGGACTGTCACTCTTACAGCAGCTGGAGAGTTTGGTCTGGGAACGGTCTGGGAACAGCTTTGTTAGTTCCCATAGTGATGGCGGATACATGGTGTGGGCTGTCAGCAGCAGCAATCCCTGCACTCATGACCCCATCTCATCCACCATACCATATGGTGAGCCGTAACACATGCCAATTACACACCCTTCCCTTTTTCTCTTTGTTTCTCACACACAGATTGTTTGTTAGCAGTAAGTTTGTTTACATGTGCAATTACGATGGTCAAGTTACATTTTCCATTTGTCTTTCCAAGTGTACACTCTTAGAAATGTTTCTCGTGCAGCAAATCAGCATATTAGAATGATTTTTGAAGGATCATGTGACACTGAAGACTGGAGTAATGATGCTGAAAATTCAGCTTTGCATCACATGAATAAATTACATTTTAAAATATAGTAAAATAGGATACGATTCTTTCACGTTGTAATAATATTTGTGACCCTGGACCACAAAACCAGTAATGAGGGTCAAGCTGAATAAATAAGCTTTCTATTGATGTATGGTTTGTTAGGATATTTGGCCGAGATATTATTTGGGTTCCTAGGAATGCATATTACTAATCAAAAATTAAGTTTTGAGAGATTTACGGTAGGAAATTTACAAAAAATCTTCATGGAACATGATCTTTACTTAATATCCTAATGATTTTTGGCATAAAAGAAAAATTGATAATTTTGGCCCATGCAATGTATCTTTTGGCTATTGCTACAAATATACCTCAGCGACTTCAGACTGGTTTTGTGCTCCAGGGTCACATTTCATAATATTACTGTATTTTATATTGATCAAATAAATGGAGCATTGGTGGGTGTAAGACGCATATCTTTCAAAAACATTAAGAGAAATCTTACTAACCCAAACTTTTGAGGATAATTGTTTTCCGATTAATGTAAATACATGTTGGATAAAGCTGAGCTGCAATCACATGGTCCAGGTCTTGTACAATTTCAGTCAGATACTTCAGTCAAGTGTTTATTTAAATAAGACTCGTTATTGTTTTATTCTGACTGGAATCAGACATTTAACATGCATGTAAATGCACTTCATGTTTTGGGCTGTTTTTAATGGAGGTATTAGTAATTGCAGTAGCCATAAGCTCATCGACGACTGGTCATGCTGTAATGTTTGCTTATTTTGCACAATGCCAGGAAATGTTGTTCTATACCAAAGCTTCGAGTCCGTTCAACTTTTGTAATAGGCCATTAAAATCCTTCTCCAGACCTATTAAAGGGATCGTAAACCTCAAATGCACTCTTCACTATTAGCTGACGGTTTGTTGACACAAACCGCTTGGGGGATCTAAAGATATTTTCCAATTTTTACCACATACTCTGCCAAGATTTCTGTAGTTTTGGTGGTTTCTCTTAAACTGAGTTTGTCTTTCTGTTTTCCTCATTTTGGTGTTTTTCATCTCAGGCCCCTTTCCCTGCAAAGCCGTGAACAAGATCCTGTGGAGGACAACAGAATCAGGGTGCGTGCTGTAATGTGTGAGAAATGAAATCCCATAATCGCATGTTTCAGTTCTCTCAGGAGGGTCTCCTCTGTGTCTGTAGAGCTCCTCTAGTGCTGTTCAGTGGCGGTATGCCCAGAGCCAGCTATGGAGACAGACACTGCTTAACCATCCTCCAGGACAGCAGCCACGTCACCCTTGATTTCACCTCTCGTGTCATAGACTTCTTCACCATTCACTGCACAAACAACGATAAGGGTGAGCAGGCCACCCATGGGGCCGGTGGGATGGCTTAATGTTTAAAGATTTGGGCTGATAACTGAAAAGCTTGTTTGACCAAACTCTTATTTTGAGGAATTTTTATTTCACTGTAATAGTATCTATCATATGATTTTATTATTGAATTTATTATTATTATTATTTATTATTATTATTTATTATTAATTCAGTAATGGATGGTGGTTCTTGTTGTGGAATAATATATAATATTTAATACTACTATTACTAATTCTATTATTGTCATGCAGTTGTTGTTATTGTTATTATTTATTATTATTAATAATAATAATAATACTGTTGTTAATATTTATTGATTATTTACTTGACCGATGCAGACCAGAATATAATTTTTCGGAACAAATGTCTTGCATAATTTGAGTGTTCTTCACATTGATGGCAAAGTGTACCATGAATATGCTGTCATATAAATGATCCAGCAGAATATGGACAGTTTGACGGTACCATGTCTACCACAATATATACCGTTATACCGCCCAGCCCTAGTTACAGGTTTTCATACATGGGACAATTACTAAGCTAGCATCATTGTACCCTTGATTGAGGCACTTGGACCTGGGTTGCTTCTGTGGAGCTGTTCCTGTAATAAGTGTCCTATAAATTACTGATGATGCATGCGTATGCTAAATGTTTATTTTTGTTTCCTGTGCATGGACATTAGTTATTTTTGTGCCTCACAGAATTTGATGACCCATCAGCGCTTGTGGTTCTTTTGGAAGAGGAGTTGGTGGTGATTGATCTTCAGATGGCTGGCTGGCCCACTGTCCCTGCTCCCTATCTGGCTCCTCTGCACTCCTCTGCCATCACCTGTTCATGTCACATCTCAAATGTGCCTCCCAAACTGTGGGAGAGAGTGATTAGTGCGGGCCAACAGCAGTGTCCTCTGCAGAACTATGAGGTGGGTGAATTAAAAGACTCCATACAGAAACCCAAAACTAGCGCTTTTTCCCCACATGTTTTCTGTTGTTTTAACAGGAAATTTGGCAGAATGGATTTTAAATCGATTTACAAAGTGTAAAATGATGTGTTGACATTTTCCATAACTGACAATAAAGTTGGCTTTCATGCTTTTACATATGTATCTTTTTTTCTTTCACTTCAGAAAACTAAATATTTGCATTTAGTATAAGATCTGTTATGTGCATAACATTAACGTCATAAAACAAACACAAGAAATGAATTAATTTAATACGGCAAGCTCATATTGTATTTTTAGATTTAATAGCTTAGTCTTTCTGAAATGGATTTTTTTTAACAACCACCAATAAAACACAAGCCGGCATCAAAGTTCTTATTTAATGTCATTTCATTAGAGAATTTAAAGTTTGCCAGATGTATTATTTTTGTTAAAGTGGCCGCCCTGAGTGTGCTTTTTTTTTTTCTTTCTTTTTTTTTTCTTTTTTTTCCCTCTTGTGTTTTGACAGAATTGGCCAATATGTGGAGGGAAAAACTTAGCACATGATCCAAAGCAGAAAGAACTGCTGTTAACTGGGTGAGAGAGATTTTATTTTTATTTATAATTTTATTTTATTTTTAAGTTTGTTCTGTTCTATTTTATTTCTTCCTATCACTAATGAGAAATCAAAATGAAGTTATTTGAACAGCTGCTTAAATTTTTCTTCAATGTTTTTATAAAACATCCCACAGGCTTTAATGAAAACATCACTGTTTATTTGGATCAGTCGTCAGGATGATGTGTGCTTGTATTTGTTTTTTCAGTCATGAGGATGGTACAGTGCGTTTCTGGGATGCGTCAGGAGTGTCGCTCAAACCGCTGTACAAACTGAGCACAGCCAACATCTTTCAGACAGACTGCGACCACAACGACAGCCTGACACAGGCCGGGGAGGAGGAATGGCCTCCTTTCAGAAAGGTCAGGGATTTTATGGGAGATCTTTTTTTTTTTTTTTTTTTTTTTTTACTTTTAAAACAAAGCTTAAATCACATCATCTGAACACTGGGACAGTGTATTTTATTTTACTCACTGTTTTCTTTCACAACAAGGGAAGCTTTAGCAAGTTTCTTGACCTCTCCCTTCTCTTTTTTGTTTTCCTAATCCACCTTTTCCTCGTCTTCAGCTTCTCCATAAAACGCCAACTACAGTCTGGCGCGTGGCCCACTTTAGCATATGGGATTCACACTGGAGCTGATTCCTTTGCACCTTAATTAAAAGCAGACTGTCTGTCTGATGACTGAAAAGCTTTGCTGACGTCTGCTGAAGATGAAGCACATTGCTGGTCTGGATGGCACTTCTGCTTTGCTTTTTTTTTTTTTTTTTTTTTTTCTCCCCTCTTTGTAACATGCACATTCCTCTTTTCTTTGTTCTAGTCTTTGTCCACAGCTGTTTGGCTGGGATCAGACGTTGTTGAGGGTCAATGTGTCTAGAGGGGAAGGAAATGCAGCCTTATATTGTTACCGATTGCATTATATTGCTCATAACATGTGTAGAGCTATATGGCTGATGCCTTTTCTTTAAGGCTGTATAGATGGTATTTGACTTTTCTTTGGCATGTGGAAGATATTTTGTTTGTTACAGTTAGAATGGACTTGATTGGCTCAGGTGTGTTTTTGTACTATACGTCCCTCATAACAGGGATATTGCAGCTCTGTTTGTGCAGCCTTAAGAATCAACGAAGAAGAATAACAGTCCTTGTTTGCTTTTCATTTATTTCCAGGTGGGCTGTTTTGACCCATACAGTGATGATCCTAGACTAGGAATCCAGAAGATCAGCCTCTGTAAATACAGCGGAAAACTGGTGGTGGCTGGAACTGCTGGACAAGTAGGATCACTAGTTTTTAATGATTAATGCAAATATATTTTTAATTCAGTGGCTTTGTTTCAAAAAGCTTAGTTAAGTGTCTTTGCTGTATGCCATCTACAGAGGCAGCATCCTAACCGTAATGAAACCTCTTAGTTATAGTTCACCCAAAAGTGAAAATTCTCTCATTAATTACTTAAACCTGTAAGATCTTTCTGACCCTCCATAGACAGCAACGTAACTACCACAGTCAAGGCCCAGAAAGGTAGTAAAGACATCATTAAAATGGTCCATGTGACATCAGTGGTTCAACCATAATTTTACGAAGCTACGGGAACATTTTTTTGCACAGAGAAAACAAAATTAATGACTTTGTTATTAAACTAATGACTTTATGCTCTCTAGGCTTTCAAATGGTTATTGTCTTTACAAAAATAAGTGATGGTAATGTTGTAACCTGTACTCCGTTCACAGGTTATAGTTATGGTTCTTAGCGATGAGAAGTCCGATCACATGATTGACGTGGCCACGGTGGACCTGCTCCAGGACCGAGAGGGTTTCACGTGGAAGGGTCATGACCGGCTGCCTCCTAAGAGTGGCTCAGTAGTGTTTGCTCCTGGATTCCAGCCGGTTGTCCTGGTGCAGTGCATGCCCCCCGCGGCTGTTACTGCAGTAACCCTGCACGCAGAGTGGAACCTCATTGCCTTTGGCACCAGTCATGGCTTTGGCCTCTTTGACTACCATCGACGAAGTCCAGTGCTGGCTAGGTAACTCGAGGGGCCATCCAAAGCTGTTACTTTGCCAAATGCTTGTTAATCTGTGCTTCAAATTCAAAGATATTGCATGTGAATCCAGTTAATTATTATAAAATATTCTTGCATACTCAGCACCTGCTGCTAGAATGTGCTTATAATAACCAACCCAATTATAAAATGAATTATTATTATTATTATTATTATTGTTAACAACAACAACAATATAATGATGATTATAATACATTTCTTAAAATAAAACGCTTTTATATTTATTATTATTAATACTTTTGTTAAAGTAGTTTAAATGTTGATTATTATTATTAACAATAATAATTTTGTACATTTAAATTACTTTAATAAAACTAATAATAATGATAATAATAATACGAAAGTATTGTTTAAAGAAATGTATTTAAAATATTTATTATTATTAATGCTTTTATTAAAGTAATTTAAATGTATAAAATTATTGATAATAATAATAATAATAATAATAATAAATACAAAGTGTTTTATTTTAAGAAATGTATTATAATCATGTTGTTGTTGTTGTTGTTTAATAATAATAATACAAAAGTATTGTTTAAAGAAATGTATTTAAAATATTTATTATTATTAACAATAATAATATAATGATAATTATAAATTTCTTTAAAAAATAAATATTTATGTATTTATTAATACCCTTATTGAAGTAATTAAAATCTATTAAATATTTACAACAACAATAATAAATTCATAATTTAAATTTAAGTTGATACAGAAATATTATTTTAAAGAAATATTAAAACAAAATATCTTTTATAATTATATTACTGTTATTAAAACTTTTAAAATACTTTACTGCTAATTTAACTACTACTACTACTATTAATTTTTAATAGTAATAACTATATAATAACTATCATTTTATGAATGTTTATATTTATACCAACAGTAATGTATTATCCATTGCATTCCCTAATGAATGAATAAAATTTTTCTAGGTATGCAGTAAACCTTTAATCTGAGTAAGACTTCCTTCAGCAGTTGCAGTGCAAAAAACCTCATAGGATATAATTAAAAATCAAACTTTTGTGTGACTGTACTTTGCTATAAAGGAAGGTTTTTTTTTTTTTTGTTGTTGTTTTTTTCCCCATAGGTGCACTCTACACCCCAATGACTCTCTGGCTATGGAGGGCCCGCTGTCTCGAGTGAAGTCTCTGAAGAAATCCCTGCGCCAGTCCTTCAGGAGAATCCGGAAGAGCAGAGTCTCAGGAAAGAAGCGTGCTGTGGTCAATAGTCCCACCAGTAAAGTGAGTGTCTGGAAATCTCACATTACATTTACATTACGTTTAGTCATTTTGCAGACGCTTCTATACAAAGCAACTCACAATTGGGGAATACACAAAGCGATTCATCTTGAAGAGGCAAACAGACAGAGGAAGAGCTCGCAACACCAAGTCTCAGGCATTGTTCAAATAAGTACAAGCTAGCACGGGAAGGAATAAATAAAGAGAATGAGAGTTGTTTTTTTTTTTTTTTTTTTTTTCCCCCAATAAGTTTAGGATGAAGTCAAGTAGTGTCGAAAGAGATGAGTTTTCAGTTGTTTCTTGAAGATTGACAGGGATCCAGTATTCCGGATAGGGGTGGGAAGATCATTCCACCAGCCAGGAATGGTGAACGACATTCAGGTTTCTGTGATTCTAGGGGATGAGGCCATTGTTTGAGTCCGTTGACCTGTTGATTTATTAGTTCCCTTTAAGAAGCTCATCTTGTCTTCATCAGGTGCAGGAGGCTAACGCTCAGTTGGCGGAGCACGATGCTGAGGTGACGCCAGTGCAGAGACGGATTGAGCCCCGTTCTGCAGACGACTCGCTGTCTGGAGTGGTGCGCTGCCTCTGCTTCGCCGACACTTTCCTCAGAGATGGTGAGAATTGTGGGGGAAAAGGTTTCAAATATGGCAGAGTTTAGCAGTTCAGGCAGTGTGACCGAATTTGACATTATGATTCTATACTTATCCCAATTGGATTTAATTTATAGGATGGATTTGATATGTTTAAAAAAAATTAGCAAATATACTGAACAAATTTCAGTTGAATTATTGAAGTAGTCACAGACCTAGTTTGACTTTATCAGTTTGTACAAGCCTGTTTTCAATTAAATCTAAATTTTATAAAATTATCAGTCTGATATTGCATAAGCAATTTTGCTTTTGATCTAATTCCAGGTCTAAGTCTTATCTCCTGTGTGAAATGTGTGGGCTATATATTGTTCAACCTGATCAAGTCTGCTATACACTCTCCCATGTTGAAATGGTTTACGCTGTCACTTTATATTACCTTGGTCACAAGCACGAGGCAGCCCCATTTCCCTCATCTTCCAATATGTGACCTCGTGATTCAAACAGACTCTCGCACAATAGTGGTCAGATCATGTTTGGGGAGAGCTGAATTTTCCATGAGGGAGTTCTGAACAAAGTTGTATTGTTTTATTAGTGCAATATATTTAAGTGATTTACAATAATGGGGGAATAACTTTGCATTTGTACTGTGCAGTTATGGGTGTGATGTGGTTTGCTATTGGAACATAATATTAGGTCAGGTTAGGTCACTATTGTCTGAAACAGCTGTGCTGACTCAATAGGGAAAACTAAAAAATGTGCTCTCAAAATGCTTAGGCCACCAAATCAGGTCATGGAGAGTGCTACTAATAAGCTGATAAGTTGATTCAGATGTTAGATAACAGATCCAGAACTAGGGTGGACATGTTGAGCAGGATTGGGAAACGCTTGCTAGATCATCAAGATTCATATATTCTTGTTCAACCTTTATTTCAAAACCAATGCTTGCTTACTCCATAGTTTAGGCCGGGGGTTGTTTTTTTTTAACCTTTTTGTAAGAAGTCTCTTATGCTCGGCAAGAATAAAACAGTAATAATGTGATTATTACAATTATAATTTAAAATGACAGTTTTGCATTTTTAAATGTTATTTATTCCTTTGGCAAAGCTGAATTTACAGTAGCCGTCACTGCACGTGATCCTTCAGAAATCATTCTAATATGCTGATTTGGTACGAAGTAGTTGTGCTGCTTTAAAAAAAACAAAAAAAACAAAAAAACAAAACAAAAAAAACTGCAATGATATGTTTTTTTTGTATTATTTGATGAATAGAAAGTTCAAAAGACCAGCATTAAGTTAAAATGGAAATCTTTTTTTAACATTATAAATGTATTTTCTCTAAATGCCTTTTTGGTAAATTTAATATGTATTATAAATAAGTCTCTTTAAAAAATACTGACCTCAAAACTTTTGAATGGTAATGCTATTAATATAAGAAAATATTTTTAGCATTTTTGGTGTGCCAACCTTTTTTTTTTTTTTTTTTTTAAATTATGGTTTACAATAGTTGAGTACCCTCTTTGAATTTTTTTTCTTTCTTTTTTTTTTTTGCCCATCAGATGTGAACTTTTATTTAATATTATTATTTTTTTAAATGCTCTTAATGGACTAATGACATGCCCGTTCATGCTTAGTCTTTTCAGCTTGCTCTTGCCTTTTTGATTGATTCATTCATTTTCATTTTTGCCATCAATAGTAGAGAGTGAAAGATAAATTATAAAACATAGGCCAGTAATTCTTATTAAATGTGAACTTTTTGCACGTGCCAGATGTTGTAAAAGTGAACTAAATGTCAAAGTTTCACAGTCTATCAATTGAATGTTGGGATGAACATGTACCCCTCTATATGGTGATTACAGACCTGCATATAACAGTTATAAAATATAAATATAATATAATAGTTAAATATAACCGTTAAATAAATGGAAAATCTATGGAACTGGCATCAAATCATGCATGTGTTTTGTAAATGAGACCAGCATCTTAACTTTTATTGTTATGGCTATAGGCCACCTGGTTGACAGCATTATTTTTCCTCTATTACTCAGGAACGCATCACGGACCTACAATGTGGGCCGGCACGAACTCTGGCTCAGTGTACGCATACGCTCTGGACGTACCCTCGCAGGAGAAGTTCTCTGAGCAGAGCGTGGAGGCCCTGCTGGGGAAGGAGATCCAGCTCATGCACAGAGCTCCAGTGGTGTCCATCGCTGTGCTGGATGGCCGAGGGAACCCTCTGCCGGAGCCGTACGAAGTCTCCAGAGATCTGGCCAAAGCCCCAGACATGCAGGGCAGCCACTCTGTTCTTATTGCTTCTGAGGAGCAGTTTAAGGTTGGGATATTTACAACTAAATAAACTGGATCTTTAAAAAAAATGGATTGGAAGTGAACAGCCCTTCTTTTGCTTTGTGTAGGTTTTCATGCTGCCTAAAGTAAGCGCGAAGACCAAGTTCAAGTTGACCGCCCATGAAGGCTGTCGAGTACGAAAGGTGGCGCTGTCGAACTTCACCAGCATTAGCTCTGAAGATTACTCTGAGAACGCTCTAGTGTGCCTTACGAATCTGGGTGACATCCATGTGTTCAGTGTGCCAGCACTGAGACCGCAAGTACGCTACGACTGCATCCGCAAAGAAGACATCAGTGGCATTGCTTCCTGTGTGTTCACTAAGACTGGACAAGGTTAGCACTTCATTCTCAAACAGCATGGGAATAACTTCTAGCTTTGAGCTTTTCCCCATGAATGAGATTCAACTATGTTGCCTTCAATGTTATTAGGGTTCTACCTGATTTCACCCTCGGAGTATGAGCGCTTCTCGCTGTCGGCTCGTGTGATCACAGAGCCGCTGTGTCGAGTGGATGTGGAGCGACCTCACGATCTCTCCGCTCACAGGTAAACCAGAGAGATTTCACTAATCAGTTTAACAGTGTTCTGACCAGCTGCTGTGTTGAATTTCCAGAAAACTGATGTTGGAGGAATTTCACATTCAGACCTGACATCAAATATCTAAATGGCTGTAACTTTGCCTGTTTAATATGCAATTATATTTTGGATCAAGGAGATTTTACTGTTGGTGGAGCTACTCAAGCGATTTCATAAAACATCATCCTATGGGTGACGTGTATCTTGCAACCTAGACTTTATTTCTCATTTAGTTGGGTTTTTTCCTACTTTGATTTTTGATGATCTATGAAATGCGTGTTGGGATGAAGTTTATTTGCTTTTACACTGATTTGAAAACTTTTGTTAAAGTAAAAGTGGCAGTTGGAAGACATCATTGCCATTAATGGCAGCAAAATATTAATATTATATACTGTCAAGATTAAACGTCCATTAAAAAAAAAGAAATGGAAAATGTAATAGTCATTGAATTTAAATACATGGATGCATGTTTGGCAATCAGACCTTAAAGGAACACTCCACTTTTTTTGGAAATAGGCTCATTCTCCAACTCCCCCAGAGTTAATAAGTTGAGTTTTACCGTTTTTGAATCCATTCAGCCGATCTCCAGATCTGGCGATAGCACTTTTAGCATAGCTTAGCATAGATCATTGAATCCTATTAGACCAGTAGCATTGTGTTCAAAAACGATCAAAGAGTTTCGATAGTTTTCCTATTTAAAACTTGACTCTTCTGTAGTTATATCGTGTACAAAGATCGGCGGAAAATGAAAAGTTGCGATTTTCTAGTCCCTATTTGGCTAGGAACTATACTCTCATTCCGGTGTAATAATCAAGGAACTTTGCTGCCGTAACATGGCCGCAGTAGGCGCAGTGATATTACGCAGCGCCTGAAAGTAGTCCCCAGCTTGGTAACTAGTTATAATATAGCTGGGGACTACTTTCAGGCGCTGCGTAATATCACTGCGCCTGCTGCGGCCATGGTACGGCAGCAAAGTTCCTTGATTATTACGCCGGAATGAGAGTATAGTTCCTAGCCAAATCGGACTAGAAAATCGCAACTTTTCATTTTCCGCCGATCTTAGTACACGATATAACTACAGAAGAGTCGAGTTTTAAATAGGAAAACTATCGAAACTCTTTGATCGTTTTTGAACGCGATGCTACTGGTCTAATTGGATTCAATGATCTATGCTAAGCTATGCTAAAAGTGCTATCGCCAGACCCGGAGATTGGCTGAATGGATTCAAAAACGGTAAAACTCAACTTATTAACTCTGGGGGAGTTGGAGAATGAGCCTATTTCCAAAAAAAGTGGAGTGTTCCTTTAATATTCCTTATTAAAGCACTATATACAAAGAAATTTCCAGAATACTTGTATTCAGCAAGGACACACACACTACATTAATCAAACATGACAGTAAAGACAGTAAGAATGTTACAAAATATTTTTTTTTTTTTTTTTTTTTTTCAAATAAATGCTGCTCTCTTGAATTTTATATTCATCAAATAGTTCTGGAAAAAGTATCATGGTTTCCAGGAAATATTCAGCAGTTTTCAACACTGATAATAATCAGAAATGTTTCTTGAGCAGCAGATCAGCATATCAGAATGATTTTTGAAGGATCATGTGACACTGAAGACTGGAGCAAAAAGTTGCTGGCAGCTGAAAATTCAGCTTCAATATCACAGGAATAAATCACATTTTAAATTTATAACTTAAAATTATAAAAAATATTACACTATGACTGTTTTTACTGTATTTTGGATCAAATAAATGCAGCCTCGGTGAGCAGAAGAGACTTCTTTCAGAACAGAGGAAAAAATAGAAAATAAACTGTTGAATGGTAGTGTACAGATGGGTGATTTTGGTGGATGATGATCATGTTGAAGAAATTAATCATGTCCCAGACATTCAGGGAGAATAATAATTCTGCATTTTCAGCACATTTCAATCTTTTTTTAGCGGTTCCAGCACGACGCTCCCACCACAGGCTAATGGAACACACAAGACACAAGCAGAGAGCAAGTCTGAAGGTAACAATTCTGCACTCAACTCTTGACAGATGGAAAATAAATGTCATTCTTCACCCAACTAGCTGAAATTACCAGCATTTCTGCGGTTTTGTTTTACTGGAAATTAAAATTTTTATGACTGAAGTCAAATTTATGTACTTGATGTTTAATGTCTCATATAGCAGTTAATTTTTCTAAAACTATGATCTCACCCCTTTTGTGACGATACAAATCACACCGTCAGAACATGTTGTATTTCAAGAAATGCAATGAGTTCGTTGCTTAGGCTGGGGGGACAAAAAGATCAAATAAGATCCCATGTGGTCATTCTCTCAGGGTTCTTGGATGAAATGCGGAGCGCCTTGTCCTCGCCCGTCCTGGATTCTCCAAACAGCAGTGCTGACTTCACTCTGGACACCACAGGCGAGCTCACCGTTGAGGACGTCAAAGACTTCTTAATGTGAGCACTCTCTACACATCTATTCTGGTCTATTAGAGTTGCGTTTATTTTGGGTTCCTCTCAATGTTTTGCTTCTTTAGGACTGTGGATGAAGCTGAGAATAACTACAGGAACATGACTGAAGAGGATGGGAGGCCTCCTGGAATTCTCATCAACTGAGGCGAGCCGGCAGACAGCTGGAGGTGAGGAACATTTACAGCACAAGCAGGCACCGTGGTCTGTTGAGAGTAGACAGGCGATTTGTTACTGGAGGCAGAAAGGAGGAGTGCCTGACTGAGGAAATGGACCCTGCTGAGCATGGCGGGTATTTAATGTGCAGATCCATGCTAGAAATTTGTTTGCTAAAATAATTTGGGATGTGCATTTTGTTTTGTCGTTGTATTTTATGTTGAGGAGGAACAAAAAGTACTGATGAAACCACATTACATTTATCAGTAGTGTGACAATAGTTCAGTTGTTTTTGAATGATGTTGTTGTTGTAGCTTTTTTTTTTTTTGGTGAATTTAAAAATAACATCTCTTACAATTTCAAGAATGGTTACAAGACATTACAACCCCCCAAAATCTGAAGAATGTCATCGCAAAGAAAGAGAAAATCTGATATTTATACAGTAAACAACAAAAAACATGTACTGTAAATACACAGGGAATGAAGTCTTTAAAGAGAAATTTAAAGAAATCTTGGGGTTTTTAGTAGAGCAGTTGTGTGTTTGTTTTTTTTTTTTTTTTTTTTTTTTTAGCATAGTCTCAGATTAATCAGTTTATTTTTAAGTAATGTATTTATTACAGATTCACTTATATCCCTTAATTTACATGGTTTAGTACATGATTTGGGTGAATTCTGCTGTTCAGCAGCATTGTTCTGTTTCCATGTCCCTTAGATTAGGGTGTATTTTTAATTAATTAAATCACTAATAATAATTATTAGTGTATTCAAGTACATTCAGTTGCTGAGATTTTGTATTGTTTTTGAGTCCAATGAAGCTTGTTTTGTTTGTAAAATATAAATGATCCCTGGTAATTTGTTTTAAAAGATACTGAAGTATGCATGTGTATTATGTTGTTGTTGTGTTTTTTTTTTTTTTTTTTTTTTTTTTTTTTTTAGCATCACTGTAGTTTAACTAGTTAGCGTACATAGCTTGTGATGCTAGATTTTCAAATAATTTAAAATAGCTTAGTAAATGATGGGTAAGGTGACACAACCATGGTGCTTCCAGGCATCTTGTGTGTTTAATTGCCAGAGATCTGGTTGTTGAGAGAATTCTTCCCCCACCTCCTGCTTTGCAGTCATTACTCATTAGCAAACTAGAAAGTCACAGTCAATTTCCGCTTTACTTACTAGACAAGGTTTTTCATGCAGAGCTTGACGGAATGTACTCTTGTGATTTCTGCAGTCCATATCCTGCAAGCTGACGCTCAGTAGGGCATCTGCCTCTCTTATCTTCAAAACATTATTATCTGAACTGCTAATGTACAGAAAATTTAAGAACAGACCACACTTTTTCCAGTGTTTATTTAGCCTTGGACATTTATGTTGTTTATTTGCTGGAAAAAAAGTACCTCTCTGCCTCCTTGTGGACATGTTTGGCAGTGCAGAATGGTTTGATTTATAAAATCAAACAGTGTGTTTAGATGAGTGCCTGTGATTATATGTAATTGCATCAGTATTTAAGCCTTAATGAAGATGTTGTTTTTCAGGAGCAGTTATGGGTGAAGACTCATCAGCTGAACTCGTTACTTCTAATTGGATTTTGACAGAGCGGTTTGTGACTCCGGAAGTTGCACCAAACCTTGTTTGTGAAGTTTTTACAATGGGAATGTTGCACTTTTTCCCCTGTGCCAAAAGACTGAATGATTCATTTCTATTATTATTTTTTTCTTCACCTTTCCTCTAGTTTCTTTTTTTTTTTTTTTTTTTTTTTACTCCGCCCTTTGAAGGGCCATAAAATGGTACATTTGAGAGGTGACTTTAAAAGGGATCAGGCAATAAAACAGCCAAGATGTTGCACAATGTCTGTATGCAGGTAGGGGGCTACTTGCACTGAGCCCATGAAGTTTTTCTTTGTTTGTCTTTTAACATTCCTCTTTTGTCACGTCACCTCTCCTTTCACTGTGTGCCATTAATTAGTTTATGCTAAATCAAAACTCCTATATTTAGAATACATAGCTGCTACAGTTCATGAATCTCTAAGGGTATATTGGGGCGACCAACTGCACAACAGAAAATAACTATTCAAGCGTAATTATGGGGGAAAAAAAGAAAAATATAGTGCCCTGCTCATTTATGAAGGTATGTTCTTTCTGTATGAAGTGTTTGCTTTTTTCCTCCTGACAGCCTTTTCAACAATATCTATGATACTGTGATGGTTTCTGACCTCAAATCAGGAGTCTATTGAAAAGTTCAAGTTATGGACCCTGTGGGTTTGATAAGAGATATTTTCCTCTCATTCAGTCGTCTTTATTATTATTTTTAAATAATGTCCCTTAACCACTTGCCATTGTAAGTAATTCTGGCAGTTAACTGTGAAGTGTGTCATTTGAAGGAACATGGTGTGTAACCTTTGAGTATTCACCGCAGTAATTCTAACCAGTTTTTGGCACAGTATTAACACGGTATGAAGGAGCTAACGACTTTTTCTATTTACACAGTATTCTTTAGAATAATTTTATATGGCTTATAAGGGTTGGTATTTTGTATTTTATAGATATTTCACTGGCATTTAGGTAACTAGGCATTTCTAACACTGCATTTTGTGGGGCAATTATCAACAGTTGTGTAGTATTACAAGAAATTACTATACTATAGGCATTAGTGTAGCTAATCGAGGGAGAGTCATTGAGGGAATAGGACAAGTGTTGCACAGACGTATTTGAATAAGACACAACTGGCTCCTTGGGTCAGATGATGCAGATGTTAGTCAGTGTGCTTTTAGAAGTAAAGTATGACTTTTAAAGTGAAAGGCTCTACAAAGGCTTTACAATGTAATTACAAAGAAAACTGCACATAAATACTTTGCTTGGTATTGACGCATTGTCACATTTTCTTCCAGCATTTTCTGTTCTTTGTTTTTATTGGTTATATGTCAAAGGGACCTCACTAATTGTAGTTGTTTAATTTTTGTTTGTATATTTGCCTTGCATAACCTTTACTTTCCATCCAGCACCTATCCTGTGAACATGTATTTAATGATTTTCTTTGTGTAGAATTTTAATTTGAGATATAGCAATGCTAATGAAATCTTGAATGTTAATAAAGTATTTACTCCACATTTTGAGTCTTCAGTGTGGTCTGTACTCGAATTATTTAAATATGCCACATTTCCTGGTATTTACAGCCTATAAATATATTTCAGTATGTCTTGTAAGACACAGTTACAAAAAACGAAAACAAAACAACCACCACCATATATACTTACAGATAGAGAAATAGATGACAACATAAGTTTTTCCATGACTTTAATTCATCAAAATAAACCAATTTCAACCAAATTATGAAATTTAACTAGAACGGATTTTAAAAAAATGAGTTGAAATGACTTTTAAAACCAAGTTGATAATACTAAGTTCAGTTGCTGATTTAAACTGAATTTGGTGGGAAGGTTTTACTGTCAGTCATTTCATTTGAAATGCAAATTTGCTTAATATCATATTTGCACATATAACAAACATTTATTTGACAAACATTCAATATAAATTGTTCTGAAATTGAAAAGGGAAAAAATCTGTTAAATCTCAATGTAACAATTAACATACTTGTTCACTGAAATTTGGTAGTTGACAACATGAACAAAGATTTTGTTCTGATATATGGGAATCTTGTATCTTATTGGATTACTTAAATTTTAGGTTTTTACTCATGTTACAGTTTGTAAATTGCTGCAGTATATCAAATTCATTATTATTAATCATGCAAATAGTCCATGTAGTCTTTCATTTAATATGGGATTGACAGTTAGGATTACTAAAGACAGCATGCATAGTTCTACAGATGAACGTAAACGAGCTTTAAAAGTGAGTTTGAAACACTGCTGTCATGTCAGCTGCCCATTTGTTTTATTAGCCATTATGAAAAACCATGATTCCTACATACTGCATGAATTTAAAATATGCAAAACAGCAAAAGCCTATTAAAATGAAAACACGCAAGTCTTCTAAACTCAGACTTGAAAGACTTGATTTTTTTTTTCAAAGGAGAATTCTTTAAACGTGACATCATCTTGAAAAATAGTACTCTTTTATTAAAGACGACAAAGTGCTGATAATCACATTTAACCTACACTGACAAATATCAAGCAGTAGAAATACGACAAAGAATGTACAAAAATCAAAATCTGTTGTGAGAAAATTCATTAAGGGCTATTGCATCAGATCCTCTTCTTTTTCCTCCTCCTCCTCCTCCTCCTTCTCATCATCATCAAAGTAGCGCTCCTCCGCATCATGGCTTACAATATCTAGGTTATCATAATCTGGATTCTCATCCACTTCACTGCAATGAAAATATCAGTTATTGATACTGTAAGATATATTCATATTTTAATATGTAAGAACTAAAATATGGGCAATCAGCTCTCAATAATTTAATAAATGGCAACAACTGATTTGCAGAGAAATACATCCTGGTAATGCAATATTCATATTTTATGTTCAAAATTTGAGACCTATGTGAGCAAGCACTATGATTTGACCTGTAGTTGAAGTCATCTTTGCCATCCAGGAAGCGCTGATGCATTTGACTGAGGAACTCCTCTCTCAGCATGGCTTTCTCTTCTGCATTCGGCTCCCACTCTGCCTGTCTGGGCTCGTCACTTTCTAAAACACACAAGAACACATTCATCCATAAAGAAATGAGATGGAATCTCAGTCAGTGGGATCTCGCACCTTCCTCATCAGACTCCTCCACTGCACACTGCTCTCTCTCCTGCTCCTCCTCCAGGCGGTTCTGGAGCAGTTTCTCCTGGTAGGAGTTGATAAGCAGGTCAGCGAGTCCCCCCGGGCCGCTCCTCATGGCCTCCTCCGAGCGCTGCAGGATCTCCTCTTCGCTGAGGTACTGTCCGATGTACTGCTCGTATAGCAGCGGATCTCGCACACGCATCTGCTCCTCGCTGAAGTACTGGCCCTCTGCGGAGAGATAAAGTTGCTGAGTAAGACAAAAGTATCAAAGTGCTATTCTTGCAAGTAGCAGAGGAGTTATTTTATGGATTTTGTTGCCTTGCTTTTTTTTGGTTTTAGTAATACAGTGCTTACAGACATTTTCAAAACATTAGACACACATCCAAGAATTAAACAAAATGCCTCAAATCTCAAAATATCACAAACACATCTCAAAAGCAAACATTTGCAAACACCTTTGCCATAATATTCATTCCTGATAGATTTTTGTGCGTTACATAGAGAATTGTGTGTTGTGTTTTGCAAAAAGTGTTTTATGAAATGGAAAACTGAGTCAAAGCCCGAGAGTTAGCATATGGTTTTGCAGATTTGGTGTGTGGTTCTGCTGTTTGAGTGTCAGGTTTTAAAGATTTTGTGTGTGTAAACAGTAAAACTGTAATTTTACTTAACAAGGATACATTATATTAAAAGTGAGAGTAAAGACATTTGTAATGTCAGATATTAGATGTTTCTATTCATCAAAAAATCCTGAAGAAAATGTATCACATTCCCACAAAAATATTAAGCAGCACAACTGTGTTCAACATTGATAATAATCAGAAATGTTTCTTGAGCAGCAAATCAGCATATTACAATGATTTCTGAAGGACACTGAAGACTGGAGTAATGATGCTGAAAATTCAGCTTTGCATCACAGGAATAAATTACATTTTCAATACATATTCAAATACAAAACAATTATTTAAAAATAATATTTCACAACATTACTGTTTTTGTAATATTTTTCATCAAATAAATGCAGCCTTGATGAGCATAAGAGACTTCTTCCAACAACATTAAAAAAACCTTACTCCAAACATTTGAACAGTAGTGTATCATTTATATTACATCATTTTTTACCAATTATTTTTTTACTGAATGAAATATATGACTTGAATAAATTAATCAACATTTCTCCAGGTTCATCCATCATCTTGAATTTTTTTTTGTCTTGTTGAAATGCATTTTGAGACTGCCTTATCCACGAGCAATGCTGCGTTAGGATTTGGCCAGAATGAAGTATTTTAACAGGCAGTGTCATTTCGTGTCTTTCTGGAACAGACTTTAAACAAGCGGTCTCATTTTGGAGGCTGTGTCCTCCAGAGGTCGCATACATCATTGAGCGGTAATGAAATGGATTGTTATTCCTTTTGAGGTGTAAAATACTCTTAATTTCTTTCTTACTCTGCAATTTAACAGTTGCATGCAACCTCCAGAACAGGCAATCTCTGAAATGAGACACAGCCATATTCTAACAATCATAAAGCACATATTCAATATTCAGCAGCTTGTGCCAGTCTAATGAAGGACAGTATGAACTACGGAAGTTGGCCAATCTGTAAATAACTAAGGTCATTTATACATAAAAGCCTTTAAGTTAAAAAAAAAAAAAATTATTTACTGATTTGAAAAACACCTGATTAAAATATAAAAACAAACTGTGCTTACCCTTCTGAAGAGCACGGAGAGCCGCATAACGATGGTTACGGACCCGTTTCCGGACGGCTGTGCTGGATGCCCGTCTCTGAATCTCCTTGCAGTAATACTGTGCTCTGCAGTCACTGCTCAGGTGTGAGAAAGCCTCTATGTGCTCTGGCTTCAGATGGGCCTGATAGCGCTCCAGAAATACCAAGGGCTTGGATCTGTACTGATCCATTAAAACCTCCTTCTTCTCCTCCAGAGTTAAATCTGGCTCTCCCAGCTGCTGGCTTTTCACTGGACTCCCACTGGCTGCTATAGCTGCGATCATTGAGCTGAGACAGCTGGATGGCTCCTCCTGAGGAAAACAAGCACCGCATGGTTAGACTCATGTATAGAATTATATTGCATGAACACAGGTGACACCTCACCTTTTGATTTGGAGAGCTGCTTGTTGTGTTGTGGGCCTCCTTGACTTCTGTCACAGGAGCAGGACATCTGTCTTGAGCAGCACGTTCATTGCAACTGTCAGATGTGTAAGGTTTAGAGCATGGCTCGATTTCTCCCCACATTGTTGTCTTCTGCTTTAGAGAGCAGTGTCAACAGAGATTCAAGAGGTTAGTATCATTTGGTAATTGTACAAAATTGTACTAGATATTGTCTACACCTAGAGGGGAAAGCTAGCATTTTGTCTTCACAGTCACTTTTCTCTCTTTCTATCTTTTTAAGTCATGATGAAAGCTCGATTTTAAAAGCGTTCAGAATTATCACCAGAGAAAAGTCTGTCATTTCACTGAGACATTTGGACTACAAAAATACACATATGCATAGACGAATCATTCGCAATAAGATCAATAACAAGCTTTAAGAAACGCGAATTTCCATTTCATGAAAAGTTTCATTTTGAAACATTTCACTTAATAAATAAAGTTGTGTGTTGACTTACCCATCATTACCCATCAAAGATTCCTATTTACAAGCAAATGTTTCTCTTTATTATTTTTTTCTAATGTTTTGTTTGTCAATAAGCGAATCTTGAAAATTGCACCCTAAGTACATAGTAAAAAAATTAAAATCTAGTCACAGAGTTGGCACAATGCTATTTGTCTGGTAGCATGTATCAGACCTGGGAAAACTGTATTTTTCATTTAGCATGAATTTCATAAAAGAAACGACCCTTCTGTAGATGTCAGTGAGCTGAACACATCTCACCTGTACTTGTGCAGAGTCTGTCCATCTCTGTCTTGTCCCACAGCTGCTCATGCTTTCACCCTCCTGGGGTTTGTTACATGGCTCGATTTCACCCCACATTTCTGTCTTCTAATTTACAACTGCTGTTGATATATCACCCTGACGTTTCTGTCTATCGTTGTTTTATTCTACCAAAAAAATCAAAATACCAACACTAATCATACTAAATGTGTATCTTACTGTGTGACAACAGTAACACGTTAATATTCTTGGCTAAATTTGTAGTAATATGATATATGACCGACACTCTTACCACTTAACTAATGCAATCATTTTACATTAGACCTTTTTTTTTAGTCCTGTATTCTAAACAACAACTCAGAATAATAACAAGAAGAACGGCGTGTTACATTCTGTGACCGTCAGTGTAGCCGCTCTATTCGTTCCGTGTGGAACACTTTCAATGCAAACTGATAGTTCCGTTCATTCCAACGTGTGTAAGTTCACCACTGTCCAGTAGATGGCGGCATACGCCCACATTGCGTTAGACCAGTCAGAAACCTAAGAAAAAATTATTATTACAGATGAATAATCATTTTAAAACTAGCTGCATCTTGTAGGATTTTAGGAGGATTTTTTTTTTTGAATCACACAGTCAGGTAAGTAAAAAAAAAAACATTAATATTTGCCGCCAAAATTTCTAGTGTTGCTGTGGTAAGTTGGTTATCTCATATTCTTTTATCACAATTTAAAAATACTTTAGTAAGATAAGCAGCTAATTTCAGTCACCTTACTCAGCGCTTTAGTGTGGTTTTAGAAGGCTTTTTGGACGATGTTTATGAGACTTTAATACTTTTTAATCCGTTGTTATGCTTGACTTAGGCTAATACGTACCTTACCTTACCGTCGACGACTGGAGAGTAGGCTAACCGCGTAAATAAATTCTTCAAAACATACTGATTTTAATCGAGTGATTGAATCACAAAACGGTCCATAATATCTGCAGACAGCTTTCGGTTATAGCCTACCGTTCGCATTCTCATTCACTTTAATGGCAGTTACTCGGCTGGCGCAGGATCCCCAGAAGTACCTAATTCATAATCTGTCATCTTTAATCATGTGCAGGGGCGCCGTTATGGTTTCTGGACCCCCTGAATAGCATGTTGACTAGGGCCCCTCTCCCTCCTCAGGCCCTTGGAATCGTCCTTATCAACAAGCAAAGGTTTATGAACAATGTTTTGACATGCTCTTCCAAATAAAAAAAGTTTAATTTGAAAAGGGTCATTTTAGGTAGAAATAGCTGGTTAAGCTAAAATGGGCTGCACACACACACACACACACACACACACACACACACACACACACACACACACACACACACACACACACACACACACACACACACACACACACACAGGTTTGTTTTGCTATCCTTGTGGGGACTTTCCATAGGTGTAATGGTTTTTATACTGTACTTACTGTATGTGCTATTGTCCTACACCAACCCTACACCTAAACCTACCCCTTACAGGACACTTTCTGCATTTTTACTTTCTCAAAAAAAAACTCACTCTGTATGATTTTTAAGCTTGTTTCCTCATGGGGACCTAAAAAATGTCCCCATAAGGTCAACATTTACTGGTTTTACTATCCTTGTGGGGACATTTGGTCCCCTCAATGTAGCATAAACAAGAACACACACACACACACACACGCACGCACGCACACACACACGCACGCACGCACGCACGCACACACACACACACTTTTACACAGAAATAGAGGGTGAAAATAGGTTTATAGGCCTACTGTATATATGTATGATGTATCCATACAAAGTCTTAAAAAAAAAAATACAAGCATACACACATGCATACAAAAGACACCAATGCACAGAAACACACACCTATACAACATGATCTGTTCATTTATAATTGCATTGTTTAATGAAATATTCATTCAACTTTCTATTCAATGAAATACATTTATGGTGTTGCTATGGCACACTAAAGACAATAGTGTCAATTTATTGTTAAAAATGATTTAAGCTGAAATTACCTGTGTTGTTCTCTTTTTATATTGGCTCATTTTACCTGAATGTTGTGCCGTGGCTCAAGAAGGTACCTGCTGATACTCTAACTCTCATAATTTTAAAACTTTTATACTTTTTCACATTTAAAAAATATAAATATGTGACCCTTGGACCAGTCTTAAGTGTAAATTTTTCGAAATTGAGATTTATACATCATCTGAAAGCTGAATAAATAAGCTTTCCATTTATGTATGGTTTATTAGGATCGGACAATATTTGGCCGAGATACAACTATATGAATATCTGGAATCTGAGGGTGCAAAAAAAATCAAAATACTGAGAAAAATGCCTTTAAAGTTGTCCAAATGAAGTTCTTAGCAATGCATATTACTAATCAAAAATTAAGTTTTACTATATTTACAGTAGGGAATTTACAAAATATCTTCATGGAACATGATCTTTACTTAAAATCCTAATGATTTTTTGGCATAAAAGAAAAATGCATAAATTTGACCCATACAATGTATTTTTGGCTATTGCTACAAATATACCCCAGCGACTTCAGACTGGTTTTGTGCTCCAGGGTCACATATATTTAAGGGACCCATACTAATTTATAAGAATATCATTAGATCTCATGAATTGCTTATTTGATGGTATTATAAATCATTTACCAAAACGTGGCCCATTTTAGCTGACTTCACCCTAATGACTAAACCCTTTATTGGTGACTATGCTAAAATATGAAAGACAGCAGACAGGGTATGTTCATTTCAGATGGGTACTCTAATTTAATTTGAAATATTTTCAGTCTGCAAAATGTTGCTTGCATCCATTTTATATGTAATGTTAAAGTTACTACGTCTGGGGTCCTGATAATGTCTGCATACAGGTGAAATGTGGGAGTCAACAGTTCCTTTACTATGATCATATCCACTGGTTGAGTCATGATGTAAGGAATACTGCTTTTAAGTCAAAGTCTCTACTTGTTTCAGTTGAGAATATTATCTCAACAGCTGTTTATGAGCACTATTTATTCATATCACACATTTAAGCTGCTTTACATGCTATAGTTCGTAGGTTCACGGCCTCCTGGACACCATTTTAACCATTCAAAAAAGATGAATCCCTGTCTAGCCATCTGAGATTTCGGTATGGAGATAAAGTTTAGTATAGTGTAATTTAAGCTAAACTATTTTAAAGCTGGTGGGTCTGAACTGGCTCTGCTTTTGACCTTATCTTTGCTTGTTTGCCCCAAAACAAAAGACAAATTGCTTCTGATTGAAAAAACTTTTTTAGGGACAGTTTTAATAGTATTTAAAATACTATTGAACTGTCTATATAAATTTAAAAACAAATTGCACATCTTCCTTTTGCTAGAAAATGTTTATCTGTAGATGAGAGAATATCCCTCAGATTGAGTAGAAAGGTAATACAATGTAAAAAATATGATTTTATATAGCTTTTCAAACACTTCTTCTTTATCAGCCAAGTCATATCAAAACCAAAATAACAATAATAATAATTTCAGACAGTTTGCATTACATAACAAATTCCTAGTTGCAATAACGAGAGAAAAGGACAGAGAAATGACTAGCATCATGAAAGCTTGAGGAAAATGCTTTGATTATTTATTGAAGGGTTAAGGACATTAGGCTGCTTGATGGCAAAAGCTCATATTAAAAAAAAAAAACAGCTAAGAATGTCCATGTGCCCAAAGTGATTAAAACACTTTAAGCAGTTATATACTATTCCATCCATACAGTTCTATCATTTATTCAATAGCAATTTTAAAAAAAAACTCTCAACAATCCTCTTGCAAAAAACATGGATCTAGTACCATAAGATACATGAAACACTGCACACAGTTGTCTCAAAGTCCAATGTTAAATTGATGTCTGATTATGTTGTCAGAGTACATACTTTTATCAGTTGTAATCATCCATGATTTTTGCTTACAACTAAACCTCTTGCACTCTTCTCAAGATAGGCTATCATAAAATACTGCATTAGACAACAATAAGTGGGTTTACTCATTTCTACAACGAGGAATACCTTGTAATTACATCTCAGTGCAATTAGATAATAAGTCTACAAATGGAAAATATCTGAAAATTGAAATATCAAAAACTTCAAAAACATCCAGATGTTTGTATTTCTAAATCTCTGAATAACATGCAATTGATTTTCCCTCTCCATCTTTTGAGGAGAATCATAAATGGAAGGGAAAAGTAAATTTGCACAGCACAAAAGCTGCATCAACTGTTTTAAATCTCAGGTGATACATTGATGACACTGGATATGTAGTTGTGTGATTTATATCATTTAAAGAGCAGGATTTGCAGGTGTCGTTTACCTGTGATTTGCCAAAAACATCATGGCTTAGTTTAACTATACATAAATCACATTGATCACTTCTAAAAAAAAAAAGAAAATCAAAACATTCCTTTGTATTCCTTTCATTAAACAGCTGTCTCATTATTTCACAAGGGCACAAACCCAGAGGTGCCGTTTCAAAGCAGAGCACATCAAAAAATAGATCAGTCATGAGCTGATATAAACTCCCTCAGTCTTCTGCTTTGACGGTTATAAAGTTTGAACATCAGGAGAAACAGAACAAGGTCACATTTACATTTGAATTACTCTGTCCTTCACATGCAACTTGTGCCACAGCCAAGGGCCACAAAATGTTAAAATAGGTTATGTTGTGGTTAAATTAGGTTATAATGTAGAGTGTAGCAGAAATCGTAATATACATTTTGAGATGAACCTGAGTATGGTAAAGGGTTGTGTATGTGAGATGCACGTTACTGGCTAAGCTTGCTTAAAAAGTGAGTAACCTAACTGGGTAAACTTACAGAAACATTTATAGTGTATTGCACTCAGGCTACAGATCATTTGTAGTTTGGTTCTCATTGGATCTATATTATACGACACACCCCGTCCTCCCAATAGAAAAATAAAAATCATCTCAATATCAGTAGGCCTAAACAGACTAGAATTGATCCCACAGCTATTTGATTAAAAAATGTACATTCACAAGAAGACAACAGAGGACAATTCAAATTGATATGTGCAAAAACATTATAGATCTCTATAAAAAATATGTGCATATGAATAGAGCTTGTTTCTCCACTAATACAATATGTTCTCTATTTACACATTATGAGTCAATAAAATACATAACATGTACAGTTCTTATTAGTCTTTTAATCTGTATACTCTGCCTTTACAGAAAACATTACCAATGCTCATGACAAAGAGAGGAGAGACTGACAAATATGATACAGATGATACATAACACTACACATCCTGAACTCAAATCAATGTGATTGAGCACTGGGATTAAAATAAGAACCAGAGTTCCATTTGGAAACCTGAAATTGCATATCCCATGTTCAACACAGTCAGATCAAACGCTGTTTCCCGCTAGGATCGGTAGCCATTCCTGGCTGGCTTTCACGATGATATTACATCTGAAAAAGAAACAAAGAAAACTTTGGCTACAGAAAGAGGTCGTACATCCCCCATTCAACTAGTTGCCGCACCCTTGAGTGTGGACGGTAAAATTTGGCTAAAGCCGATGTCCCTCATTGGGCTGTCCTGTTTACAGAGCTGAAGTCCGTGGATTCTTCAAACCGGCTGTCAAAGGGGGGCGGCTGTGTGCTTTCGCACAGAATGCCTGCCAGTCCGCCCATTGGGTTGGGGTGCGGCAGGGACAGATACTCGGCACAGTGAGAGGGGTGGCGCTCTACTTTGATGAGCGGCTGGGTAGACAGCTGGTTCTCCGGCAAATCCAGAGACTCCCGCTGCAGGGCCAGGTCATAGGATGGCGTCCTCCTCCGTAGTAGCATGCTGCTCTCCGACAGCTTTTTCGTGGATGCGAGAGAAGCGGGAGCCTCAGTTTCAAACAGGGGCTCGATGGAGATACAGGGAGGACTCATCTTTTTCTTCCGGGGAATGTGCAACGACTGTCCACGCATGGGAACGTGCCTCTTCTCACTGAGTTCTTGACCAAACAGCCCTTCATCTACTGAAGAGCAAATCTCAATCGAGTGCCTGCGATGGTCATCGGTACCATAGGGTTTTTCCAGAAAACCCTCCGTGTCCACGCTGAAGCACTTCTTCGGGTCTTTGACGCTTAAGTTGGCAGCACTGCTGCAGTTCTTCACGGGGACGGGAAGCAGCATCCCTGAGGTGGTGTAAGGAGACAGGGAGTGACACCGGGCTTCTGCCTGAATCCCTACCCACAGCCTTGCTGTACTGTTGATGTGGCGGACCTCCTCGTCAGTCGGATCGGCAGAATCAAACATGGAGCCACTGGGGCTGGTGCTTCTGCTGCTGCTGGCCAGGCTGGGAGGTCGAGAAGGGATATCGTGCTGGCTATGGGGCTGCTGGAAGGTGCAGACACTGGGGGCATGTCCACGTGGGGGCAGCGAGGGTGACCCCTGAGGGATGCTGGGTCTGGTGATCCGAGGAACACGCAGCTTGAAGCTGCCTGTAGTTATTCCTGCCTGTCTGTCGGGATTGTCTTTGGAGTCGAAATTTTGCACGTCGATGGAGTCATTTTTAATTGCCTCCTGAAAGAATAAACATAGGACAACGTGAACCGCAAGCACTGAACAACAGTGAAGCACTTAATACGGATGGGACGAGCGAGAGTATACCTGTCTGCGTAAAGTCCTGCCTATGCTGTGGGTTGGAGAGGGCATGGGAGGGGGAATCTTGGGGAGGTAGTTGAACTGGGAATGGGGAGGAACACCGGGGACCTGGAGCAGGGAATGGCTTTCGCATGGCTGGGAGTGGACTGAGGTGATAGAGCCTACAGGAAAGGTTAATGAAGACTTTCATAAGCTTTTTTCCCTTTTGAGATCAGTAATTATTAATACACAAAGTCATGTACTCTGATTCTTTATACCTAATTCAAGGTACCCTTGACTGGCTTCCACTTCTTCTAGTGGATAAGGAGCACTGGCTGGCCTCACAGGGCGAAACATGTAGCTGTCATTGGGCAAAGAGTGCATCCTTGACACTGACATTTTCCGTGGAGAGAGCAAATTTTCTTGTGTTCTTTGCATCCCCTCATCCTGCGGAAGAGAAATGTATTCTTCTGCTTTTGTGCTTTTGCCCTCACACATAAACTCACAAACCTATAAACACCTAGAGCCAAGCTTGCCAGGTTCATTCACCAGCTCGCTGCAGCTGACAAAGCAAATACACTCCTTGCCAGACCAGCCCATGAGGGGTAACAAATGTTCCTGGCCTCCCTGCAGAGCTTCACTTCTCACTGTCCACATCCCCTCAGCATATTTTCTTTGTATTGTGACAACTCAGCACCCAATAAAACACAAATGCATTTCTGTTGCCCGCAGCTAACTCAGGCTGCTCCTTATAGAGTTAATGGTGCTCAATAAGTGCAGAACTAAACTAAGAAAACAAATCGTATAAAGTTTCGTACACTATTGCCAGTTCATTATACCGTTTTTTTTTGTCAAGGACCCCCAAATATGATGATGCCCCAATGAAAGAACTAAAATATAAAGGCAGGTATACATTTTCATGTATAAAGAAAAAATATTATGTGTTATATACCCTAGTACTCTGTTGCAGCCCCCTGAAGTTCCCCAGATCCCAGTCTGAAAACCCCTCATTATACTTAAGTATCTTAAAACCACAAATACATGGCTTAACTAAAAACATTCTTTCTTTTCGACACTGTTTATTAAAGACCTCTGAGTCATTTGGGGCAAACCGTGGCATGTATACCTGTCCAGGTGAATCTGGGTGTGGTCCTACATAAGTTGCCCTTCCTTCCGGCCCTGAAGAGCTCCCTGCTGAGACGTTGCTGAGACGCCGAGCCATTTCCATCTCCATCTCAATCTCAGCGTCCATTTCTGCATCTTCTTTAGCCTCCTTATTGCTCTCCTCCAGGTGTTTCATCAGTACGGCCACCACCACGTTAACCAGCACAAACTGAGCCATTAGCACAAAGGTGACGAAGTAGATGGGAGAAACCAGGGGAAGATAGCTGAAGCAGTTACTTTCAGTTTGAAGGCATTCTCGCAGAGTGTCCTGCAAATATGCAACACGTTAATGAATAAAACTGCACCTATAAAACACTCAATGCAATTAGAAAAAGAACAATGAAGAGTCTTTCTGCACTGTATACCTTCATTATGCCATTCCAGTTGTCCCCTGTCGATACTCTGAATAATGTTAAAAAGGCCATTCCAAAGTTCTCAAATGTAGCATGTCTGCTTAATCCTTCGCAAGGGTTGTTGTCATTGCATTCTAGATGAAAATATAGATAAATAATAGTTTGACGATAGTCAAATACTTTTTTATAAACAAAAAGCATAGCTAGACTATCACTGAATGTGTTGCTAAAAGTGGAGATAACCTAACAGAGTCCCCTGTATTGCCATTAAAGGAGCAAATGAGCTGTTACCCCCAGACACGTCTGACACAATAATTAGCATTGATTTTAAAGTTGAAGACTAATGAAAGTAATTAGAGTGCTTGCCCTTTAAGAGAAAGCGTAATCCTGCCATTCGTGTTCCAGAGGCCTCTCGCAGAGATATAAGTAGCATAGAAATGTCTATTTGAGCCTAGAGGCTATCTTACAAAAACGCTGCCATTGCAGGAACAAGCTCCAAAGATCAACAGAGCTAATTTAGGTTCTTCTCCCATTATGACAGCACTGTATTTTAAGGATAGCTCTAAAACTGTGAGAGAAGCATGTCTTTGGGGACCAAATTTAAGAATTTCTGACCCAAAAATGAGAGTGGCAGCTAAGGTAGAGCAAAGCCGCTAGAACTGTGAAATGGAGAGCTCAGTATGAACAGTGAGCAGGATTGCAGCACTGACCTAGTTTCCCAAAAAGCTCCACGCCAAGTGCCGCATAAATGAAGAAGAGGAGCATAAACAGCAAGCCCAGATTTCCCACCTAAAGAGAGGAAGCGCATTACCACAGTATGTTATTAAACAGTCAATCATGGGGAGTAACATCGTGTTAAAGATATTTTATCTCCAACTTTCTCTCTGCCCTCCCCCATGTCTTACATATCCTCACAAAGACAAAAAACAAATGCAATTGTGCAGTACATCTATATCTCTTTAAAGCAAAATCACACATACACAGCATACGGTATACACTATAAAAATGTTTTGTCAGGTATAATACACTGTACAGTATATATTAGAGTTACTTTGGATCTTACAATATTTTCTGTAACACTTTAGTTTAGGGACCAATTCTCACTATTAACTACACATATTCTGCACGATCATATTCTACATCCCTTAATCTCGCTCAATACGTAAACTTAAGAACTACATTACTAACTTATAATAAGCAGTATTTAGGAGTTTACTGAGGCAAAAGACATAGTTAAAGAGTTACTTAATAGTGAGAATTGGAGGATAAAATAAAACCTTGTGACCTTATTTTATATATCATACTGTTTCAAATGTACATTATTGCAACCTAATGTATTTGGCCATGTTAAACAATATATAATAAAAGACAAAAAATAAATGTCAAAGTCAAATATATTATTTTTAACAAGTTATGTATAAACATATAAATGTAATATAACAAATATAAACACAATATCATATAAAAATAATATAAATATTTTTTATAAAAATAAAAAAATATATTTCTTATTATTTAATAAATACATGAAAGAATTAAACGTAAAAACACACACAACATTAGTTACCTGTGGTAAAGCTTGCATAACTGTGTCTAGCAGGGCTCTCATGCCTGTAGCCATCTTCAAAAGCTTCAGTACTGTGGGCAAAAGCGCAAAGAGGCACAAATTAACTCCCAGGCTATTTGTAATAACTTTTTTGTTAACTAGCTCAAATTAAAGTACCTCTGGCTATTCTCAGCACCCTCATAATGCGGATGATGGTGGGGTTGATTGGCAGTGCTGCGCTCATCTTGATCTCCTCCAGGGTGATGCCCATGATAGAGAGCAGGACTATGGCTAGATCCAGCTGGTTCCATCTGCCAGCACATTACAGCATCATACAGTTAAAATACAGCGTCCAGCAACGAGCATCGTTTAGCTAATCGGTTTTTGAGCATTAGGCAAGCTGAGCAAACAAACCGTACACAGATTTATGAGCATATTGCAAATAGAACAACATACTGTTGATTGCACCTGTACATGTGTTAATGTGGGATTAATGATAAGCAACAGGGAACATGACTCCTTTCATTTAACTGAAATAAATGATTAATCCCGTTCCCTACGCATGATATGACATTAGACGCAACATTAAAACATGACTTAATCACACTGTCACGCTTAATTACAAAAGTGTTTTACAATGTGTTACTGAGGTTAGTGATAATATACATAATTAATTTAAGGATTCAAATGCTTGATTACGTCCGAACCAATCGCACTGCAATAAGATTCAAGCAACAAGCAATTTGTCTGTCCACACCAGACGCTGCCTGGCTACGTGATGCAACAAAATCAATCAACAATCAATCGGAAGAGCACATGGGCGGGCTCTCTGTGCAAGCACACTACACTTTTAACAAATGAGTGACTGATACCATCTTTGGTATGGAAGTTTATGTTTCCTTTAATTCATTTTCAAAATCTGAGGTAAATTATCCACTGTTGCTTTCGGTATGTTAGTAAAGGTCACACAAAATGGTATTCAAACTCATAATTAGACCCTTTTAACCAGTGTTAATTTTGGCAGGCATTTTTGATTTAGTCTTAGTCTTTATCATGAGACGAAAATGCTTAAAGGAACACTCCACTTTTTTTGGAAATAGGCTCATTCTCCAACTCCCCCAGAGTTAATAAGTTGAGTTTTACCGTTTTTGAATCCATTCAGCTGATCTCTGGATCTGGCGACAGCACTTTTAGCATAGCTTAGCATAGATCATTGAATCCGATTAAGACCAGTAGCATCGCGTTCAAAAATGACCAAAGAGTTTCGATATTTGTCCTATTTAAAACTTGACTCTTCTGTAGTTATATCGTGTACTAAGACCGGCAGAAAATGAAAAGTTGCGATTTTCTAGGCTGATATGATTAGGAACTACTCTCATTCCGGCGTAATAATCAAGGAACTTTGCTGCCGTAACATGGCCGCAGCAGGCGCAGTGATATTACGCAGTGCCTGAAAGTAGTCCCCAGCTAGGTAACTACTAGTTATAATATAGCTGGGGACTACTTTCAGGCGCTGCGTAATATCACTGCGCCTGCTGCGGCCATGTTACGGCAGCAAAGTTCCTTGATTATTACGCCGGAATGAGAGTAGTTCTTAATCATATCAGCCTAGAAAATCACAACTTTTCATTTTCTGCCGGTCTTAGTACACGATATAACTACAGAAGAGTCAAGTTTTAAATAGGAAAACTATCGAAACTCTTTGATCGTTTTTGAACGCGATGCTACTGGTCTTAATCGGATTCTAAGCTATGCTAAAAGTGCTATCGCCAGATCCGGAGATCGGCTGAATGGATTCAAAAACGGTAAAACTCAACTTATTAACTCTGGGGGAGTTGGAGAATGAGCCTATTTCCAAAAAAAGTGGAGTGTTCCTTTAATAGTCTTAGTCACATTTTAGTCATTTGAGTCTTTCATAGTTTTAGTCTAGTTTTAGTCGACGAAAAGTCATTGCATTTTTGTCAACTTTTAGTCATTACTTTTAGTCAAACTGTTACCAACATTTATTTTGGTAGCCATTTTATATGTAGTCTTCAAACAAAAATAGTCATTAATTAATCTCTCTTTAAATCAGTTAAGCTTATGAGAAATTTGAATCAAGGATTGAATATGGAAAAACTGGAATAAATATTCATTTTTTGGTAGATATACAAATTAAACTCATTTTTCAGATACAGTAGTATTGTCAGTATTGTCACCATGACAAGTATACATTTATTTAATATTTTTCGTTGGTTAACATTAATGACACATAGGTATTTAATAGGAATGCTGTCCATTTAAAACGGATGCATGTAATACTGACACACATTCAGTTTTCACCCACCTGTTTACGTTCACTTAAGCCATATCCGACTGTATTTACGTGAGATATTCTAGTACACAATAGACATTTGGACTGCTGTGTATGTATTTGAGCACCGAGAACTGATCGCGCGCTGTATGAGAACTGAAGAAGTTGAGCGTGCGCGAGAGAGAGCGCGCGCTTCTATCAGCGCGATTCCGCCTTCACTAACTTTAAGTTAATCAACAACGAATTGTGACTCCCGGGAAAAACGGGACGGTCTGGTCACCCTATCGCTAACCCTTCAGGTGCTGAGGCCATTGTTTCAGATCGCTAGTTCGCGTTTTGGTAGCCAATCCGTCCGCGGCTGCCATACTGAGAATAGATATACGAACGCCCCTCATCTGATTGTAATCCAATGACAGAAACGCACATTTTGAAAGACAAGACAGTTAACTTAGCCTATAGGATGTATTTTGAATGTCCGGTAGTCGTCAAATAACATTTCAGTCTCATCTCGTTAACGAAGACGCGGCATAAATTTCGTCATAGTTTTTAATCATCAGATATTATTTTTAGCTGGTCAAAGTCTAGCCTTAGTCACAGAAAAAAGGTTCGTTAACGAATATTTTTCGTCGTCGTCTTCGTTGACGAAATTAACACTGCTTTTAACATTACATAAAGCACATAATCAGTACCTCAGGTCATCATTGTCATAGTGTGTATGTTGTTCTAGCCACAATGTTGCAAATAAAAATAGAAACCATTTCTAAAATAGAATCTACTGTCGCATGTCGCGTATCACCTTCACAGCTGGTTAGGAAAAAACTCTGATTAACATGGAAAAGATACCTTTTATCAAGTGTTGCGGCATGTCTGATTAGGACAGTCTTTTGTTAATTTCAGTTATATTTATAATATTGCCAAAAGAACAAAAGTCTGAAGCATAAGAGTAATTTACATAATCCTCCTTTTAATCGCACACACCCTCTTTTATCCCTTAAGAATACATATTTTGATTGTAGTTCTTTTCATTTATTATATTTTCTGACTGATCTAAGTGAGAGTCAGTCATGCTTTGATCTCATGTCTTTGTTGACTTGAAAAATCAATCAGTGCACACCATCTCTGAATGAAGATAAAATATATTATGCTGTACACAAAGCTGATGGGGTCTTTAATTAACTTTACTGGGTTAAGCACTTGGAAATTACTGCATGACTAAGGATATCTAAGAATACAAGTATATCCAATGCACAAAGAGAGCATGAGATAAGGGACAAGGTCACTAAGGGGTTGGGGACTGACAAGACCCCCCATAGACGTTCTTAGAGACACTTTAGTATCAGGATTAGAATTAGAAAAAGAAGGCTTAGTTAAAAATAAATTGGTAATGAGAATGTAATGTATATAGCAAGTGTAATGCCCTAATGCCATCTAAAGTGCACACTAATAAGCACATTATTTCATAATATCAATATAAAATGGATTTTACTTCCAGAAACATATTCAGTGCAATATAGGTATATTGTTTATCTTATTTAGAGTATATTTACATTCACATTAGACATCTATAGAGCCATATAGTAGGTCAGAATACCTGTCTTTGAAGAATCTCCGAAAACCAAATGCCACAAGCTTGAGCAAAGCCTCAATTATGAAGATGATGGTAAAGACATAGTTACAGTATTTCAGTGCCTCTTCAAGGTACTGTGTGAGATAGAAACAATGATTTCAGCAGTTTCAATGCTGCAGTTTACAGGAAAGCAGTATTTCATGCATAAATGAAATGTCATTATATACAAATATCAAACTAGGGGCCAGATTCAAGAAAATCTTAAGAAAAAGGTCTTAAGGTAATTATTTTTAATTGTCTTTAGAACAATCTTAAGAAAAGAATATAAGAACATTTATAAGAAATGTTTTTGGAATTCAAAATATGTTTAACAATTTTTTGTGAATCTGGCCTGGGTTTGAAAGAAAGAGTACAGACACTTTTCAAGCAGAATGTTTCACAAAGTTTGTTATCAAATGATGAAATGCAGCTTTATGCAACCGTAGATCACTAGATCAAACAAATCGAGATTCAAAGTGTTCGTAGACTCACCTGAGGCTGGTTGAAATGTTCAATAGACATAGTGACCACATTGATGCCGATGATGCAGGTGATGAAAAGGTCCAGGTAGTGGTTGGTACACAGTGTGTGGATGTAGAGTCGGGCTGGAGAGTAATCTGCATAGTATGGTCTCTGCTGGGCCTCTGTTGATACAGTCATACAGACAGCACAGAAGTGTCAGTGCAGGGTAAACACAGATAAACCAAATCACTGATGCAGAGGAAAAAGGCACTGGGTGTGAGGGGACAACTGCTGCAGAGAGGACTGGTACTTATCTCACCACCATTGTGATATTATTGCAAAACTATCCGTTTAAAGTCCTCTCATGCAGCACTTGTGCCTTCGTGGGTTTCAAGCATGCTGCTTTGGTGAACATGCCGTTGTAAACATGGCAGTATGTGGGAGAACCTATGAAAGGACTTCTGTAAGTAGCACAGGTTACGGGAACATATTGAGTGTTTCTCAAGGAGAGCTTAGAGGTGACTGTTTATCGATTAGTTGTACTGTGTGTGATATATTGGACATAACAGCAACCATACAACTGATTTGAGTTTGAATCCATCTTTCTGAGTCTGCCATAAAAGCATGTTTACAGGAAAATACCATATGCCAAGAGAGAAGCCTTTGAGCTACTGAATATCTAATAGAGATATTAAACATGCAGGTACAGCATGAGCATTAAATGAAACGTCTCTCCCTAGTCCCTAGCAGATACCACACTCGTGGCTTACATAGTCTTTCATAGTCGCACACAGAAATAGCCTGTCTTTCAGTATGATGGGATAATGGCAGGCCCAGATGGAACCTGTTGACGTTTTCAACATTTTCTGATCTGAATTTGGGGAATATCTGATTAATTCTGTACTCTTAGTGATAGCTGAAAGATTTATTAGCAAATTAGTCCAAATATTTAATGAATGAGCTCAAGGGTAGAGCATTTTATTTTAATTTTGAAGAAATCCATTGAGCTTTCTGTGGGTGCAGATTCCATGTGGGTCTGGATAATGATTTGGATATATTGTGTCCCATCTATGATCATCTAAACAAATGTGAAATGAACAGTTGTGATATTTATTGCATAAAATTTTTTGTTTAAAATTATGTCCCTCACTTATGGTGTCATTTTCACCACACCAATCATTTTCGTTTATTGAGTGATGTGTGAAGAAAAATTAAGGTAAACATATTTTATCTTCACCATTTTGACAAGAATACAACTCAGCACAATACACAATCTGAGATGTGATGTGAATTTTCATAATTCTCCTGTGATACGAAATTATCTTCTTAAAGTCCACATTGCCACAGTTGAAGAAACACCTTTTTATACTAGAGATGTCCCGATCAGGTTTTTTGTGCCCCCAATGCGATCTGAGTCATTGAGTATCTGTCGATACCAAGTCCTGATCCGATACTTGTATATTCCCAGTGTTTGATGCACAATTCAAGTACATTAAAGTTATTAAAATCAATCCAGTGTACAGTATACAGAGTTGTGCAGAGAGTAAAAGATATATATGTTTGTGTGTGTGTGTGTGTGTGTGTGTGTGTGTGTAAAATCGCGATTAATCACAATTAATCCCACCTAACATTAAAGTTTTTAAATATAATTTTAAGTTGCAATAATTTCACATTCAATCTTCAAATTAATGTTCAAACAACATAAAGACAGTATATTTTTAATATTTGTTTAATGGCATCTTTTTTATGACTGAAGGCCAGTATCACTGATACCAATTAATACTGATTTCCCTATAAAAATGTTTCCCCCTAATATTTAACCTTTGACTATAGCCATTCAACTTTACATTATAATTAAGAGCTATCAATCTGAACATTTATTAGACTTTTAAAATAACTTCTAATTTAAGTGAACTTCAAACAATCTTCACAATTAATAAATGTCATATTTATCTACCTGTGCCCCTCAGTAGAAATATACAGAAATTGAATAAAGTTATCAAACACAATATACAGATGAAATCAGATACAGATGAATCCTTAAAACTATAAAAGTTATTGATTTTCTTTTTTCTTTTGTTCTTGATGAACAGACATCACAGCAGCTGGTTGTTAGGTTGTTTTGTTTAACTGTTGAAACTAGAATGCCCACTAATGTGTTTATTTATTTTTATGTAATATTTCCTAAAACAGCAATTTAAATATATTATTTCTATAAGATATACACAAAAAGAAAAGAAAAAAATAATTATAAAAACAAAGTAATTAGGCTGAATAAGCTGATCTATAGCATGTTAAATGGTGGTAGGAACGGTCTATGAATGGTACACCCCCCTAAGCTCACATAAATGGATTGACCCAAGTCTTCAGCAGCCAATGACACTGACCTATTCAAACGTATTTCACGTGTATTTAACACGTTGAATACGCGTATTTAACGCCCTGATTTTTGAAATACGCGTTAACTTTAACGTGTTTTTGGCCCTTTTGGCCTTCCACTCATGCCTGACGCTGAGGTGAAGTTGAAGTGCGCGTCTCCTGTTTGGTGTGCTCGTAAAGATGTTCTGTGACTGAATAAACACACTTCAAGAAAAAAGAGACAGAATTAGCAGTTATGAGTGGGGTGGCCAACCTTAGGCCCCGCCCCAGAGTTAACGGCGTTAAATAATTTTAATGCGTTAAACTGAAAAAATTAATTGCCTGCCTTAACGCTAATTTTGACAGCACTAATATATATATATATATATATATATATATATATATATAATACTCTATGCATATATCTGCACACTATATAAAGACATTTGTAGAATATGGGACTACTGATGTAAACTTCTTGCATTTTATATACAATAAGCAGAATAATTACAACATAAAGGTAAAAAAGTGGAGATATGGTTAGAAAGCATGAGGCTCGTGTCTGTCAGTCAAATCTGAAGCAGACGCAACCCATAGCAATGCGTTATGACAACGGCGTCTCAGATAGTCTGAAGGCAGATAAAAGTAAACGATAAATGAATGAGTTCGTTACAAAAGTGTGCATCAAATATACTTTTTTGGTTTTAATGGCAGCATGCACATTTGAGTGTCTTCATTTCCTTTTAATGGGGGTTGGCAAATCTACTGGAAAGTGAATACTGCCACCTACTACCTATCACCGGCATTACAGCTGACGTAAAATAAGGATCGGGTTCGGGTTGTTTTTCTGAAAACAAGACAATAATTTTTACTTGTCTAGAAAAGACTTCTTGATTTTTAGAATTTTGAGATATTTTGGCTGGAAACAAGACAAAAAAATCTAAGTAATAAAAGCATTTTTTGCAGTGTAGGAGAGCTGATACCGATCAGTTAAAAAAATGCTTGATCGGCCCGGATCCCGATCGGCTCAGGACATCCCTCATTTATACGAATATTTGCCTCCTTTTCTTCCCTGTCCTGCTAAATGCACTCTTGTGCCGAGGACTGTTTTGTGAGACGCCCTTCGATCTATCTCAGATGAATGCATTGAGGGGCTCTTTGAATAGATCCAGGGAAATAAAACTCAACTGCTATGGACTTGGCTATGAGTCTTATAAGTCACAGTCACATACACGATTAATCCCTTGACTGCTGTAAAGGCTGGAGGAGCCAAGTGTAACAAACGTAGATAAAACTGCCAGCTTTTATGCTAAAGATCATTTATCAGGAAGCTTTGCCCTGGCAGGCAAGGTGCTTAAACAAAGAACACACTTCTTCACATTTATTCGTTTAGTCACTTAAAATCATGGCTGGCATTCTTAGATTCCTTAATGCTCACAACCAGACAACCCTAAAAGTGCCCTCAGTGTACCAAACTGATTTAGACAGACTGCCAGACCACAGGCAACTAACCATATTCAGTCTCTCAACTGGATAATATGATGTAACTTTCCTTGATGTAATATTACATATGTTTGAGTTCAGCACTCTAGAATTAATATCATCCACACATCCCCCCAAACCCATCTTAAAAACTGTCACAGAGCAACTGCCTCCTCTCACGTCATTGTTTCCCCAGTACCTACACTCTCTTTGAGTTTCTTACCCCTTTGGACCTTTGGATGCATTAGGCCTACTACTAGGGTTTTCAATCGATTAAAATTTTCTTTGCTGATTGATTAAATTAAATGAATTATCAGTTTTTCTTCGCAAACCCCCAAATGAAGATAAATAAAAGACACAACAAGAGAGGACTGAATCCTTGAATATAAAAAGTGGCTTCAGTGTTATTGATCATAAGCCTATCACTGGCCTTCGGTCCATAGCAATTAGCAAACAGAGTTTGTATCTGTCTGATATATACTGTTGTTCAAAAGTCTGGGGTGAGTTAGATTTTTTAAAGAAACTAAACTTTTATTCACCAAGGAAGCATTAAAGTGAACAAGTCACAGTCAAAACATTTGTTACAAAATACTTCTGTTTTCAAATAAATGCTGTTCTTTTGAATCAGGAGAAAATAATTTATCATGGTTTCTACAAAAATATTAAGCAGAACAACACTGATAACAGTAATAAATGTTTCTTGAGCAACAAATCATATCATAGAATCATATCATAGAATGATTTCTGAAGCATCATGTGACACTGTTAATGAGATACATCACAGGAATAAATTAAATTTTGACTTACATTTTACTGTTACTTTCATTTTATCAAATAAATGCAACCTTGGTGAGCATAAGAGACTTTGTTTTTGAGACTTCAAAAACATAAAAAAATCTTACAGACCCAAAACTTTTGAATGTTAGTGTAAACTTAACGGCCGTTCACAGAGGACACACTCCTGGTCCAAATACGCATGCAGACTGACATTTTTGGCCATTGCGCTGCATATCGTGCCATGATCATAACATATTAAAAGCAACTTTTCAAGCTTAAAAGTCTTTGAAAACCATTATTACATGCGAGGATGGGCAAACAGCTTTGCTGCCTGTTATCAGTAAGTGTTTTTTGACAAGGTGCATTAATACTTGAATTGCTCTGATGGTAGGAAAATGAACACTTAAAGGGATAGTTCACCCAAAAATGAAAATTTGATGTTTATCTGCTTACCCCCAGGGCATCCAAGATGTAGGTGACTTTGTTTCTTCAGTAGAACACAAATGAAGATTTTTAACTCAAACCGTTGCAGTCTGTCAGTCATATGTCAGTCAATGGGACTCACAGCTTGGAGAGTCAAAAAAACATTCACAAATAAAACCAAATTAAACCCTGCGGCTCGTGATGATACATTGAGGTCTAAAGACACGAAACGATCGCCACCTATCTCTCAAATGGACCATTGACACTCTATCTACAATTTCAATTAGGAATGTCAATGGTCCATTTGAGAGATAGGTGGCGGTAATACATTTATAAGTCTGCGAGCCGCCATAAAACAAGAAAAAGAAGAAGACGCGTCACATGCCGGCTGGTGTGAACGCGCTCAGGACTGTTGGACAGTGCGGCGGATCAGAGCCGCAGGGTTTAATTTGGTTTTGTCTGTGTATGTTTTTTTTCCCATTGACTGACATTATATGACTGACAGACTGCAACAGTTTGAGTTAAAAATCTTTGTTTGTGTTCAGCTGAAGAAACAAAGTCACCTACATCTTGGATGCTCTGGGGGTAAGCAGATAAACATTAAATTTTCATTTTTGGGTGGACTATCCCTTTAACTAACGAACACTTAACTAACACATTAAATGAACAATCCTAATTAGTACTCGTTCAAGCTTCTATTAATTGACAAGACAACAGTATATAGAGTATTCATAGCAGGATGCTCTGCTGCTTTGGCCATGATACTGACCCCACATGTACTTTGCAAACTTCCCCTGTTGGCTTGTCATGCAGCATTTTGTGTTGCGGGCATCTCATGCAGGAACATGCTGCAGTCCATCACAATCCAAGGCTGACTTCAGATCAGTGCCAAATTGTGCATGGTTTTTGAATTTCCTCAGCCTTTTGACTGCTTCTGTCATTTAAAAAAAAAAATCTTTCTCTAGCTTTCTCTCTCAGGCTCTGGAAGCAGGCAGTGCTCAGAAAAATAGACTACCGACCAGACCCGCAATTCGCCTTACTCCTGCGCTTTTTCTCCAGCAGTCTCTGCCTCTTCTCCTCTCGCAGACGCGCCTCCTCTTCCTCCTGGTCCTGACGACACTTGTGGAAGTTCTCCACCACCACTCCCACAAACATGTTCAGCACAAAGAAGCTGACGATCAGCAGGAAAGAGATGAAGTAGAGGAGCATCCAGGGGTTGTGATTGCGCTCAGGCTGCAGGCGTGAAGGACAGGAAGATAGAGGACACATCCATCATATAACAAATTAGGAAACTCATGTGATTAGGAAAGTTATGTGCCAGAATGAGCAAAGCTGATCCAAACCTGCATGTCCACCCCAACAGCGTCCAACCCGTCATACATTATATTGACCCACCCGTCCTTACAGGAAAGCACGAACAGCGACATGAGAGCCTGCAGATAAAAGACACGTGCCGGCAAAACCATCATTCATTCAGTGTAGTTACAGAGATCTGGGAATCATTTTGACCATATTACTGCAGACAACATTTGCTGAAAGTCCTATAAAAATGAAAAAGCAATATGACCTCACTTTCTCACTCAGCTGATCGCTTTATTATGCTTAAAGGGTTAGTTCACCAAAAAATGAAAATTCTGTCATTAATTCCTCACCCTCATATCGTTCCAAAGCCATAAGACCTTCGTTCATCTTCAGACACAAATTAAGATATTTTTGATGAAATCCAAGAGCTTTCTGACCCTCCATAGACAGCAACACAACTACCATGATCAGGGCCCGGAAAGGTAGTAAGGACATTGTTAAAATAGTCCATGTGACATCAGTGGTTCAACAGTAACTTAAAGAAGCTGCGAGAATACTTTTTGTGTCACATGGACTATTTTACTGATGTCCTTCTTACCTTTCTGTACGGAGCCCCTTAAGGGACATGGTGGTGGAAAAAAATAGGGGTAAGTGGAAAAAATTTGGGTGGGAGGAAAAAATATTTTTCAAATGTTTTGCATTCTCTCGCAAAACCAGTTGAGTTCGGACAAACTCTTCCTGTTTACTTTACAGCTTGTGGTGGTTCATACAGCTCCGTATGTTTACAATGGAGCGGTTCATAGAGTTTTATTTTGAACTTGGACTCAAGTATAAAGAAATGAAGAGTTAACTCAGTTTGTTTAAATTTTCAAAAATCATGTTTTTTTATTGTTATCATGTTTTATTGTGTTTTATTGTGTTAGTCAGCTGTTTTTTAAAGTTATTTTTTAACCTAGTCAAAATAACCCAACTGCAGTTATAACTGAGTTATCTGTTTTTGCAAATGAACTCTTCAAAAACAGTCAGTGCTTAGTTCAAGGCACGGTTTTGAGACAATCTAAAATGCTTAATGTGGCTTAATGTTTTAAAACAGTGACATTGGAGGACCAAATTCAATAATAATAAATACTAATAAAATTACAGAGTGTCTATTTACACTAAGTGCAAATAGCCCGCCTTGTTGGCAAAGGCTATTTACTCTAATTTCGCCCACCAGCGTGTGATTGGGATAGTCAATATTGCAAAAAGACACTTGTTCAACATCAGTTCCAGATGGTAAGGTACGTGCTTTTTGACGCGATCGACCTGAATTCGAATCCGCCTTTTTCCAAACTTTTTTTTCACCCTTCTCAAATCTCATATCCCATCGGAAAGGCATTTCTTTTAAATAAAAATGAAGGAAATAATCAAAAAGTTGAAAATAAAGTATCGGGTAAGGTTAGGGTAGGTGTAGGGAGGGCTTTATTGTCCCAATAAGGTGGCATCCATTTAATAGCCTAATTTGAATTAAAACTATAATTTACACAACAGAAAATATAATGTGAACAGCTTCATTGGGCATTCAGTTGTATTACAGTATGTGAAAGTTCATAGAGTAGAACAGATCTGAAGTGCCAAAACTCGTCTGAAAGCAAACTTGACACAATGATGTCATAAATATGCAGATTAATGTGACGTCATCACAAGTCTAACAAAATCCTGTGGGAAACACTGGTGTCACTGCCCAGTGTTCAGATCAGTATGTTCAATTATGTGTCCTTGACCTTCACTGCGTATAATTTTATTATACTGTTTTTATTTATTTTTTTATTATATTGCAAATAAAATACAAATAATATTCAAAAATCCAAATTATTTTACTCTCCTCACACTCTTTCTTACCTGCCTCGGCTCAGTCACATTCATATTGATGGCCCATGATGGGAGGCCCTTTGTCTCTCAGGTGTGAATCACTAAATATTCATGGTCATTGTCACTCCCTTGCACAAGGGCATTTTATTACAAAACATGTTTTACAAATGTTAAATCAATATATTGTTTTCTGTGAAGGACTGAACAGGATAATTTTCACATCATTTTGTAGCAAAAACTCTGTATGTGTGAACAAATATTATGTATGTGTTTTATGGCCTTATTTCAGTGACTTAAAATTTTTAGTTTTTCACTAACCACGCATAAACATAGTTTTCTCAAAAACACAAACATGTACTTTCATGCTGCTCACATATTATTGTAGCCCAGTTTGTGCTGAATACAGTGTTATCAGACCTTAGCCATATGAATAGTTTCCCGCATTTTATATTGTTGTTCGACAATGTTTTTTGCTTTGCCCCGAAATGCGAGATGTCTTCGGAGGGAAGATGCTTGAGTTTATCGCTTATTGATACAGAGACTCTGGTACCATAAGGTAAAATCATATTACGATTAATCCACTGACTTTTAATGCACCTTATTTCAAAATGTACAGAAATACGTGGTTTTAAATGTCCTTTAATTAAGATTATTTCATTTATTCACTATACTATTTATTACTAATGTCTCATTTCAGTTTTAGATTGGCTATAGTTTTGTATTTATTGCAGTTTATATGAAACGGTTCATGTAGCTTGGATTAAAATTCATATACAGAGTAAATCCTTTTCACTGAACGTTAAAAATAAGTTTGAAAAAGTTGTCGGTATCGTGATGGTGGTGACGCTGAAGGTAAGCGACCGTGGTGCTGTAGTTCATGTATAGCCTAAGTTTAGCTTTTAAGTTGTGGCGCTTTTATTTAGGCTTCAAAATTCTTCAAAGTTATATTATTTTGTGAAGATTATCTTGATGGACAAAACTTGTAAATTTCATGAAATATGATTGAACACAGAGCTTATTTTTTTGCAATTATCCAAAAGCCTATGGAAAAATCCTATTGGCTTTTTGTCGAGGGAACCAGTTTCATGCTAACAGCATACAAAGTGAAGTCATAGTTCCCCCACTCTGTATTCAGCTTTTTCATATAAAGCGCCACCTGCTGTCAGAGAGTGGATTTACAGAGACTTATATTTACATTCAGTCTGTGTGCAGTTTCTGTCTGGCCAAAAAACAGACCGAATTTGCATGCCCTTCTGTTAATTTTGACTGGTTGATGAAAAACAAACTTATGTGGGTTCTACACATTTAAACACTTCAGATAAGTTATCTAGAAATATTTATGGAGCAGATAAAATACATATAACCATTTATTAATCAATTATCATTTTGACTTAACCCTTTTCTTTATTTAAAGGCTGAAATGTGAGGTTTACCTTTATATGAAACTTTTTCAAAGCTTTATTTGAACATTTACATTAGATATTTGAACATGCTATTAAACTGTTTTCAGTCAAGTTGTCATTTAAAATCCAAACATCATTGGTAATGTTATTGTTTTAGTGATTATGCAAACAAAAAGTCATTTTATTTGTTGTTTGTTGATTTTAAAATACAAAACTTGGTGAAGGGATTTATGTGTCTGTACTTTTTGAACATCTCCAGCACATTTGAATAATACCGTGATAATACTGATAACCGTGATCATTTTGGTCACTATAATCGTGATAAAAAATTTTCATACCGTTACATCCCTAGCTCGAAGTCTATGGCAGCCCATAGAACCGCTTGCGGAAAAGTTGTAAAATTTGGCACACTGATAGAGGACAGTGTCAATAGTAACCACAGCAAATTAGGAGTCTCTATCTCAAACTCTCTAGCGCCACCACATGTCCAAAGTTTCACTTTTGAAATGCTAATAACTTTTGAACCGTAAGCCAGGAAATGAAACTTCCTTTTTGCTCTGAATCCTTGGCTCAAGCCGAGTCGAATCCAGTCCAAAATTAAAAAATCGTAAGGTTTAGTTTTTTCGCTATATTCAATTGTTCGTAAAACCTACTTTTTCGAACTTGTCCTAGACGGTTCGTCCGATTCTCACCAAAATTGGCTCAGATCATCTACAGACCATGCAGGCAAAAAGTTATGGAATTCAAGTCGATTAGTCCAACCGTTCTCGAATAATGCACGAATAAATTCTACGAAAAGCATGCAAAAATGGATCTGAGGCTATATCTCCGCAACGGTTTGACATATTGAGACAAAACTTGGTGTAAGTTATAACAAGCATGACCTGAGGCTACCTGCAGTGTTTCGGCGATATGAAAGGAGATATGAAAATGTTTTGCTTTTAACTTGTGAATGGTTAGGCTAAAAATCACAAAACTTGTCTCTTTAGATTCGGTGCATCATGCTGAGTCCAACCATATCTGATTTTCCCATATCAGCCATTTTGGGAGTCAGCCATGTTGAATTTTGACGTAAAATGCTATATTTTACGAACTCATTAACGTATCATTACGAAACTCAGTGTGGTTCTTCGGCACCATGCCCTGATGGTACCCAAAAAGTTTGGGGACAGCGCCACCTTGTGGTCAAAGGTTATAATTAAATTTCTAAAAATGCTAATAACTTTTGCTTACATTAGCCTATTGTAATCAAACTGATGTTGATAGATTCCTTGGGTCATGCCGAGAACATCGATACCAATTTTGCAATAATTGGCTAAACTTCCTGTTCACCATTTTGATTCATGTTGAAAACCTACTTTTTCGAACTCCTCCTAGACCGTAAGTCCGATTTTCACGAAATTTGACTCGGATCATCTTCAGACCATGCTGGCAAAAAGTTATGGATTTTGTGTCGATATATTAAACGGTTTTAGCGTATAGATGAATTTGCTGAAAAGATGCCAAACTGCATCTGAGGCTGTATCTCAGCGAAACTTTGACATATTCACACCAAATTTTGTATGTGACATTGGCACCTCACACTGACCATACCACGTCAGTTTGGTAACATCGCCACCTATTGGTCAAGAGTAATAAGCTATTCATTAACCTTTAATTATGAAATTTCCAAAATTGCTAATAACTTTTGATTGGCATTAGCCTATTGTAATGAAACTGGTCTCAAAATATCCCTTGGGTCATGCCGACAACATACATATCAATTTTTGCTTAGGAAATCTGAACTCCCTGTCCACCATTTTGATTTATGTTAAAAACCTACTTTTTCTAACTCCTCTTCAAATGTTTGTCCGATTTTCACCAAATTTGACTCGGATCATCTTCAGACCATGCTGGCAAAAAGTTATGGATTTTGTGTCGATATATATTACACGGTTTTCGTTTAGCGTATAAACGAATTTGCTGGAAAGAGGCCAAACTGCATCTGAGGCTGTATCTTAGCGAAACTTTGAGATATTCACACCAAATTTTGTACGTGACATTGTCACCTCACACTGACCACGCTACATGAATTTGGTAACGGCGCCACCTATTGGTCAAGAGTAATAAACCATTCATTAATCATTAATAATGAAATTTCCAAACATGCTAATAACTTTTGACTGCATTAGCCTATTGTAATAAAACTGGTCTCAAATTATTCCTTGGGTCATACCAACAACATACATACCAATTATGTCATAATAAGTCGAACTTTCTTTCCGCCATTTTGATTCATGTTGAAAACCTACTTTTTCGAACTCCTCCTAAACCGTTTGTCCGATTTTCACCAAATTTGAATCATATCATCTTCACACCATGCTGACCAAAAGTTATGGATTTCGTGTCGATAGACAAAATTGTTTTCGCATACCACAGTAACGAATTTGAGGCATGATGCCAAAATCACAGTTGAGACTGTATCTCTGCAATGCTTTAGCCTATTGACACCAAACTTTGTGTGTGCCTATTAGTCAAACGTGATAAGCCAATAAATCATATTGCTGTAGGTTTATATGTGATTTTTCAGCCGTTTTCACTAAAAACATCCTAAAATGGCTTCAGTTACTCATTTCTGCAGTTGGTTTGTTGTTTGCTTCTGTAGTGCTTGGCCCCGTGATTGCTGCTTGCAGCTATATTTATTATTGAATTTGGTCCTCCATTGTCACTGTTTTAAAACATTAAGCCACATTAAGCATTTTAGAAAGTCCTAAACCGTGCCTTGAACTAAGCACAGACGTATTTCTTTATTTGAGTCCAAGTTCAAAATAAAACTCTTATGAACCGCTCCATTGTGAACATATGGAGCTGCATAAACCACTGCAAGCAGTAAAGTAAACAGGAAGTGTTTGTCCGAACTCAACTGGTTTTGTGAGAGAACGCAAAACATTTGAAAAATATTTTTTCCTCCCACCCCGAATGTGTCGAATGTGTTATGTCCCTTAAGGTGCTCCGTGTTTCTGGGCCTTAAACATGGTAGTTATGTGCTGTCTATGCAGGGTCAGAAAGCTCTGGGATTTCAACAAAAATATCTTAATTTGTGTTCTGAAGATGAACGAAGGTTTTACGGGTTAGGAACAACATGAGGGTGAGTAATTAATGACAGAATTTTCATTTTTGCTGAACTAACCCTTTAAAAAAAGGTCCCACTTTATATTAAGTGTCCCTAATATCTGTGTACTTACATAGTAACTAGATGTGTACGTAGTATGTAACCACAGTGTAAGTACACATTGGTACATAGTATCTACCGCTCTAATATTTCTGTAACTACACACATATAACAACCCTCAAAATGGTTTGTGTAAGTACAAATGTGTAACAGGACATTGGTAACAACACTTTTTTCACTTCACTAAGTACTCGTGTAACAGGAATTATATAACTACATTTTGTAAGAACAGTATGTATAAGAGTAATTGGAACCATTTGATCCAGGGGGTGGGGACAGGTAGGTTTAGGGATATGTAAAGTGGGAGGAGTTGGATCTCGAGTTGGTGGAGTTGGTGCTTCACTGTAATACCAGTGTACTTACATGGTAACTCCTCAGGAACTGTCCACTTAATATAAAGTGTAACATTCTGGACACCAACCACAATTTATATGTAAAGCCTAACTTACTAGCCGCTGCTGTGTAACATCAAAGTAAATACATGGTAAATCCATAGGAATTGTCTACTTAATATAAAGTGTAACACTTTCTTTACAAAAAAGTGCTGTTAGTCCTGTTACACATTTGTACTTTAATTACCAAAAAGTGTTGTTACCAATGTCCTGTTACACATTTGTACTTACACATACCATTCAGTGGGTTGTTACATATGTGTAGGGTAGAGCAGTAGATACTATGTACCAATGTGTACTTACACTATGGTTACATACTACGTACACATCTAGTTTCTATGTAAGTACACAGTATTCAGGACACAATATAAAGTGGAACCAAAAAAAATATATGTAAAAATCACATTTGCATTACATTTTCTTCTGGTAAAGAAGTTTTATACAGGCAAAAATTGTTACATAAACCATTTATGACCATTATCTGGTCAGAATTTTCATTTTTGGGTCAACTATCCATTTAAATGTGCCCAAACCAATGGATAACACTTACCTGTCCCAAGTTGTCAAAGTTATACTTTCTCCGAATCCATTTGTAGCTTGCTTGCAGACAATCAGATTTATTGGTGATGTTTTTGGTGTCGCCACCTTCACAATGGTAAAACTTTCCTTTGAAGAGCTGTAATTGATAATATCGATACTGTTATCTGAAAATCCCTCACATTTCTGTTGAAAAGCATGTAGCATTTGAAGTAATTACCTGAACTCCAAGAATGCCAAAGACAATAAAGAAGGCACAGCAGATCAGCACAATGTTCCCAATGGGCCTCAGGGATGTTATAAGCGTTTCCACCACCAGCTTCAGTCCAGGAGCACGACTAATCACTCTGTTTATTTGAAAAAACAAAGACGCAACCTATTTCACCCTGTTTGAACTCTAGGAACATTTATGTAATGGTACAATTGTCTGGTACAAACCTTTGAGATCGATAAACCTCTGCTTAGTCTTACCTCGAAAATAATTCAAGGATAATAGACTTCATTTTGCAAAGCTTTAGTAGAACCGGTAAGTGAGAAGGGGTTTTTAGCGTGTAGACTCGGGAGATCATGCAACCACATAATTAACCTTCAGTTTATTCCTTAACTGGAGCACTGACCATGTAGCGGATTTCATTGATTGCTTGAGCCTCAGACAGGCGCGTTGTGACCTTTCGCTGGCTCACCTCAGCGGCCGCAGAGTTCTCAGCAGACGAAGAACCCTCAGGATGCCAAGGATTCGGTTTCCACCAGTATAGGCCAGAGAGACCAGAATGTCAATGAGAGAGACAGAGACCAGCACCCCATCCAGAACATTCCAGGTGCTCTGCAGATAACTTTGCTTCCCGGCGCAGAACCCGAGGGCCACCACCTTTAACACAAGCCATATCACATCTGTAAGAGTGTTTTGTGTAATGAATACTCCTTATATATAGAGAAAAAAAACTGTACCATACCTTCACAGTCATTTCAGCAACAAAAATCACAGTGAAAACATAATTGGAGATACTGAGGAACCTTCGCTCCTGAAATGAAAAACAAAAAGACATGCTGTATCGTACATCCAGTAAGCATGACAACACCAAATATTAGACGCAAATGGCCATGATTGCACTTAAGCAAACTTACGGATGGCTGAATAGAGGGTCTTTCCAGAGCAATGGTAATGCAGTTTAGGAAGATGAATACCAAGACTACATGATCAAACAACTTGTGTGAAATTAACCTTTGACACATCATCCGAAACCTAGGGCAGAATTGTATAACAATATTGCATTTCAAAATTGAATGTGAAACCTTGAAAGGAAAGCAGTAGTTGGTCAGTTGTTGTTGGAGATGGCAAATGCTTACTTGTTCTGAGGAGAGAACAGGTAAAGGGACCACTCTTCATGATCTTTACACCACTTAGGTTTATATGCCTCAAACGTCCTCTTGAGACGGAAACAGAAGCTCTGTAACAAACAAGAGAGAGATATAAGCAAATTGTACAAGAACTACAGCTAATTACTACAGCTCTAAACAGTAACTACAGCACTGTCACTTAAAGCGTTTAGTGTAGATAAGAACCTCCGGTTATAAACATTACGCTAATAGTCTCGATTCAATATATCAATAAAGAGGGATTCAAATGGATGCTTGTTTAAATTTGATGAATTACCATTTTATAGCCCTGTTAAACTGTTTATTTCCGAAATGTGTTTTCTGCAATATACATTTTGCACAATTAAAATCCTTTTTGTCTAAATGTCTAATTGATGTGCCAGGTACTTGACTAGAAAGATGGATTAACTTGATGAAATGACACCATGAAGCAGCTGTAATTATGCGGATTGTAATACAATTGTGGGAAATCATTATAATAACATTTCCAACTAACTTCCACTTGTTCGTATGAAGTACTGACACTTTTATGCAGTTTTTATGGACTTTTTCCCATGTACTCAATTATGTCGTTTCAGTTAACACCATGCAGAACCTTTCAAACAATTGAAAGTTTTCTTATTTTTTTAACAGCTCAGTAGTGGCTCCATGATGCATAACTCAAATTTCCTTTGCAAGAAATAAAATAATTTCAGGAAGATAAAAGACAACCTTTTTAAAAAAAAAAAAAAAAAAAAAAAATGTTTTAAACTTTTATTCATTTAGCAGATGCTTTTTCCAAAGCGACTTATCATTTGTTAGTTTAGAGTTGGTAAGATTTTTTGTTTTTAAATTAAGTCTCTTATGCTCTCACCAAGGATACATTGGATCAAAAATAAACAGTAAAAATAGCAATATTGTGAAATATTATTACAATTTAAAATAAAAAAAATCTGCATTCTATATTACTTTTCTATAATATTTTTAAAATGTTAAAGCTGAGTTTTTAAGCAGTCATTACTCCAATCTTCAGTGTCACATGATCCTTCAGAAATCAGTCTAGTATATTCTGATTAATATGCTGGTCAAGAAACATTTCTTATTATCAGTATTGATTAATAGAACAAAAAGATCCGCACTCATCCAAATAGCCCAAAAAGGCTTATCATTTATTATTCAGAGGTCATGAAAAGTGCAAAAAAAAGTGCAAAGGTGCAACAGTGCAAAACGTTTTCGGGTATTCCCCCTTCCTCCCGCACTTTTTTTTGCACTTTTCATGACCTCTGAATAATAAATGATAAGCCTTTTTGGGCTATTTGGATGAGTGCGGATCTTTTTGGTCTATCAATCTTCATATTTTTTGGATCTACGCACCGTATATTACTGATCTACTGGATTTCGGACGAGTGTTTGGCGCTACGGCCTTCTCTATTTGTTGATTATTATCAATATTGAAAACAGTTGTGCTGCTTAATACTTTTGTGGAAACCATAATATATACATTTTTTCAGGAGTCTTTGATGAATAGAAAGGTCAAAAGAACAGCACGGAACAGAAATATAAACTTTTGCTTTTTTTCCTTTAAAAAAAAAAATCCAAACATATTAAAGATTACTACTATTCTCATATGAGTAAAAAATAAAGAATAAGTTGTGCATGTCCAGACTTTTGACTGGTTGTGTATGTTGTTTGTACGTAGGCCTGTATTGTAGCCCTGTTGGTTTCTGTTTATTTCACAGCACTTGAAACTCAATTTCAAGACGAGGCCTCTTGAGTGAGCAGATATCATCACACTGACACCAATAAAGGTCACTTTCACCCACCAAGAAAAACAATTACTGCCTTCAGACTACGGTGCTGAATCAATTACAGCATGACAATTAGTCTCCTCACAAGACAAACCCCTGGGAAGACATCTTCGAAAAGCAAGTCATAAGCACTGCCTGACTGTAACAAGCAACACAGAGTGAAGCCATAACTTACATCATCCATGTCCTCCTCTGCAATGGAGTCTTCCTTGCTGAGGTTGGCGGACAGGTCAGGGGGCAGGTGCAGGCTTCTTCCATTGCAGTCGTGGTAGTCTCCCAGTGAGCTGAAGCTGGGGGTTTGGGGCAGCTCAGGGATATCTAGAGAGCTGGGATACTGCAGTGAGCCCCCACTGATATTGGCCAGCTTCTCCCCCTCCAAGTCTTCGTCCTCAAAGCTGCCCCTGCCGTCCCCAGACAGCAGAGACTCCCTCTCCCCAGACGTGTCCTTCCTTTTCAAACTCGGCGCCCGACCTAAGCTGTTCCAGCTTGACCTGCGGCTGCCCCAGTTACTGCCTGAGCCACGGGGGTGGCATGGAGATCTTCTTGGGCTAGTCTGGGATAGTAAAGGAATATGCTTACATTACACATATTGCTTGTTACTGCAATGAAGTACTACAGTCAGGGGCATTTCTAGCCTTTCATTAGTACTGGAGCACATCAAAAAGTGTCCCCTTATTTAGATTTTTTTTTACTATGTTTTGCATATAAATTGACTTTACCTGCAGTAGAGAGTTGTTTACAAGCTGTACACACAATAAAAAGCTGCTTTGTCACTGACAAACAATAGAAGACATTTGCATGTTTTGTTTCCTACAGTGGATTTAAGGTACATATCCACCTCATCCATTTTTTGATTGTTTTCTGTCTTATAAAGTAATCCCTTACGGTTTTGGTGAGAGAAACTGTTGCGAACGATTTATTGAACAAGTGAACAGTCCGAATGAATCAAAGTGAATCATGAACAACTGAAACATTTGACTGATTAGATTAAAAGCATCATTCCTTTGTAAAAATGGCATCATTCTGATTCTAAGCAGCTGATAAAAAATAATCCAGTTTTATTAATAATATTTAAATGGGGAAGAGCAGTATTTTACTCAGGCTCATGGCCCTGTGTCTAGCGATGCTCCCGACTACAGTAAGATAAACAGCAATGAACAATTAAAAAACACAAAATGACGTTTATGCATTTGACAGACACTTTTAAAGAGACATTACATTAAAGGTATGAGTCAGTGACGAACAAGTGTGTCCACAATGAAGAAAATAGAATTGAAAAAATGTGTTCTTTGTATTTATTTTGGTTTCGTATTATTTTGAAAAAGCATACCACTTTCAGGAAAGGTTTAAATTTAATGAATATAAAAAATATCATGCGGTGCAACTATCAAACAGAAAGCGATGTCACTTTGTCTATACACCTGGAATACTTTGTATTAAGTGTACACATATTAGTCATGTTTTAAAATACATTTAAAATATATTCGTAGAACATGACATTTCACAACCTGAACTAACCTACGTATATCATAAAATGATAAATGAAGACATTACTTCCTGTTTTACAGTATGTTCTTTTCACAACTACTGTACTGTATGCTCAAGCAATCTCTATGTGATATCACTGTAATGGACACCTGATTGTAATTTAAGATCTGGTTTTTCTTACCAGGGATTTTTGATCAAAAGCATTTGGATCTATTGAGATCCCACTGCCCCGCCTGGATTCGGTCAAACCAAACACTGACTCGGGGCCGAGTGAGCTCTTGGGAGTGGGCATGGGGGTGGCAGCAGTGCGCATGATGATTGGAGGGGGCAAAGTGCCTCGAGGATCCACATGCCCATTCGCTGACATCATCAGAGAGTACATCTTCAACTCTATTGGTGGAAGTAAAAGGGGTTATTCGAAGAAAGTCATCGCCATCCAGTAAATAAAATAAAAAATGATTATCCATGAATGACAAAGTAGTAAAGGTAAATGAAAGAAGGGAAAAAGGGCATTTTCCCCAGTAGATTCATATATGTGAAATGTGGCTCAAGAGGACCACTTCCCTCTTTAATGGGGTCTGAAATGAACTTAACTATATGCCTGAATGAACAGGCTAAAAATAGGAGATATGAATGTTGTGTAAAAAGTGTGTATTTTACATGTTACCCGGCAGTAACTTTTTATGTGTGAAAGAAAGCAACCTGTAGCTCGTAATTCCCCCATCTTCTCTTCCTCTTCAAAGTTCACCGAGCGCTTTTCCTCATCCGCATCTGACTTGTTAGCATCTCCCTGCAAAGCACAAGAGCTTTCTGTGGACAGCTCCCAGTATTTCAGTAACCGCTCAGCCCACTAAAGTGTTATTCAGGATGCACTGAAGCCAAACAGGAGCCGTTCTCTCAGAGGACGTCGGCCTCTGGCATCAACAACACACTGCCCTTCACTCAGTCACAGCCTGCTGTGCACACAGACAGCTGCGGTGCCCATATTATCAGTGCTCTGCTACCCTGTTGGACCTCGATTGCGGTTAGGGTTGTGCAAAGTTGGTGTTTGTTTTAGCCTTTGCAGGTTTACACCTACTAATAACAAGTTCACAATTCACACAGTCCCCAGCATGACAGATGGACCAAACACTGCAGCACTGTATCAGCAATGCAGTTTAACTCCCCAGACTATCTGGAGAAAGCAGCCACTTTGTTTGTGCACGGATCTGCATGCTTAAGAAGCCAAATTTTGTAAATCCCTTGAACAAAAGTTCAACTTGTGTGGCACAGGTTTACCCTCTTCAAGGAGCAACCAATTTTCATATTAGCTACATATTTAGATTTTGAATTGACATGTATGGTAGATTTATAATATAAACTTTACATGTACAATGCAAGTTGTGTAGGCTGTGAAAAACAGCACATGCGTGCGTCTTCATGCTTGTTAGGATAAAACTGAAGTAATGAACACAATGGCTTTCAACTGTTAATCAAATCTTCATTTTTAGCTGTAGATTTAGACACGTTGATTTATTGTTTTATAAGATGTAAATTTTTATGTTTTATATTTATTTTTATACATCCATGGTGTAAAAAAGCAGTTAATTGAAGCACATTCTTTACTTTTTGATGCTGTATTAATTAATTTATTTAAAGTGTCCTAATATTTTAACAGCATTTTGATAATGTGTTGGATATAAATTGGCTTTATCTGGAATTACAGTTGTTCACAAGTTGTATGTGCAATAAAAAACTGTTTTGTCACTATAACAAACAATAGAAGACATTTGCAAGTTTTGTTTCCCGCAGTGCATTTAAGGTAGCCTAAATATCCACCTCGTCCAATATTTTCAGTCTTATAAAATATCCCATTTGGTATAGGAAACCACTGCAAACAAATTCATTGCTTAAGTGAATTGTTAAAATGAAACAAACTTAATCACGAACAATTGTAAAGTTTGACTGATTAAATCGAAAGAGACATTTATTTGCCAAAATGGTTCTGTTTCATTCCGATTCTCAACAGCTGATAGAAAACACACGTCTTGACTTCTGAAACATTATCTCGAAGAATGATTCTTAGGTCAAATACTTATTTTTATGTTGATTGCAGTATTGTGTGAGCAATGAAGTTAACTCCCCAGACTATCTGGAGAAAGCAATTGCTTTGTGCACATATCTTTAGAAAATAAACCTACTGAAACCGAGCCAGCTGAAATAGATGGTTTTTGTTGTTACCTCTGCCTGAAATCCCTCCACTAAGATGGCCACCAGTAGGTTAAAGAGCACATAATTCCCAAAAGTCATGAGAGCCACAAAGTAAAGAGCTGCCCATGGGGTGGTGGAAGCCATTCCATTATAGAGGACCACGTTCCAGTCTTCCTGGGTCAGGATCTGAAATACAAACGTAAGCAGTTTGAGAAACAGAAGAGGACCGAGAATGCCTGAGTAAATAAAAAAATTGCGATGTATCAATGAAATGTGCAATAGAGTAGTGTTTTGTACATGTATTTTCCTGCATCTGAATTACAGGAAAATTGATACAGAATTTGATGCCGTAGGTCCAATTTGAGTAGTGTTTCGTGATGATACTGTACAAACTATTCAAAGTTCTGCTTCTTACTGAAGTGAAAGTAATTGGCTGTCCCAGTCTAGCAATTAAGTCTTTTTCTAACTGCAAAATAATGTAGTGATAATCTAATGAGAATAGCTGCAGTACAGCATATACAGATACAGAGCAGGTTCAGCAACTCAGCTTTATCACAGGAAACTGTGCTAATGCAGGAAATAATGCACACAAAGGCCTTCCATTGTAGTCAGCTGCATAGTAGCTACTATATAGCTCTAGATATTGATATGGAGTTTATAAATAGGTTTATAGGATATACAAATATGTATAATATCATAAATAACCCTAACATGAGAAACATCAAATATTTATTTATTTATTTATGGCCAATGTTGGGGTATAACTAGTTACATAATGTTACGTATTTTGATTATCAATAAATGTAATCCATTACATTTACTGAGAAAAAATGTGTAATTAAATTACAGTTATTTATGTTAACGATTACAAAACGGGTTAAATCTGAATATTTCTGTAAAAACTAGGATATGTTGAATAATATTAATTTGTTGCTTTGCCTGTTTTGATGTGCATGATGCCTTTAAAGGCCATTTAGTAAAGTGATGCTATTCTGATGCTTTTGATTGGTTCTCTTGTTTGCATTTGCAGTGCACCACTTCTGCCAGTTATTGTACATCAATCCACATTGCTGCTGAGAGTTTTTGGCTACAACCTGTCTGAGAGCTGATTAACTGATTAACAGTTGAAAGCATTTGATTTAGAAAAGTAATCAAAATGTAATCAGCTACATTAATAAAGTAACTGAAATAGTTACACAACTTCATACATTTTAAATAGGGTAACTTGTAATCTGCAACCTATTCCATTTCAAAAGTAACCTTGCCAACACTGTTTACCGCACACTGCATTTGATATGTCAATATCTCAGAGTAATAAATAAAAGTTGAAAATAATGATTCGTATGACTACAATACAGAGTAAGTAAAGACAGGTCTACACTGTTTGAGGTCTACACAACTTTGAAATAATTTTTCAAAGCTGTAAACAAAACGATTATTGGATTACGTAAAAATGTAAAATTTAATTCAGTGTGTTACTTGCTATTTCTTTGAAATTACTGTGAAGTTTGCAAGCAGTTTCTTAGTGAAAATTGTTTCTACACCCATTTTTTTCCCCAGTGTATGCATTGGCTAACTCCAACACAGCCAGCACAGTCTCTCTTCTGACCTGAAACACAGTGACAATGGCCCACAGCAAGGAATCAAAGTTTTTCCTGTCTGGAATGGTGTCTCCATTCTCCATTTTCAGGCTGAATTTGCATCCAAAGAGATGCATTCCAAGAATGCTGTATTGACAGTAAAAGAAAAATTAAATGTATAAACATTTGTGCTAATTCCAAAATTATGCTGATGACAAGACAACACATTTTCCGCACATTACTACTCACAAACTAGAATTAATGTTGCACAGTGTTTTCTAAAGTCAAGATTATAGTCTTGGTGACGCTGCGCACCAAGCTCGGTTTTAATTGGCTGAATGAGTTGTGGGTGTGGTCTGCACCTGAATGTGAAGATGAAAAGCATGAGCAGCATACAGAACGTAGCCACATTGTCCATGGTCTTCATCAGGACCACCAGCTGTCTGCGCAGAGCAGGGAGGAAGCGCACCAGTTTGAGCACACGCAGGAGACGAAACGTCCTCAGCACTGAAAGACCCCCATCCGCCTGCCCTATGATCTCCCACACACTGTCAGAGAAACACACGGCTATATTTAATGCATTTCTATATATACTAGTTCAGATAAAATAAAATAAAAAAAAGATAACTTCCACACTGCTTACATACAGTATGTTTAAATGAATACATATTTAAAAAAGAAATTCCCACTATCCTTCATAGTATAGCGTCTGGGTAGCTGATGCATAACATGTCCATTTTTTTTATTTTTTAAATTATTACAATTTTAGGTCATTTAAAATTTAGGTCATTTATTCATTTCATAATTGCAAAATATACATTTTCCATTTTTTTATTTAAACGTATTTAATTATACACTAAATATAATGATATTTCACAATATTACTGTTTTTACTGTATTATTGTCCAAATAAATCCAGGTTTTGATTTATTTAAAAAAACATTAAAAGCTTTTAAAATGCATTGTATATTTAGTAAGTTTAATAAGTATTATAGGCCTATAAGATATAGACACATATAGATAAATAACAAATCTTACCTTATGACTACAATAATCCCATCAAAGATGTTGTAGGGGTTCTTGATATAGCCAAAGATTCCAAAGGCCAGCAGTTTGAAGAGCATTTCGAGGACAAACATGCTAGTGAAGACGATGTTGCTAATCTCCAGAATATTTGTCAGCTCCTCAGGCTGTGAGAGGAAACAGAGCCACACCTTATTACCTTCTGCAGGCCAAAATCATGCCAAGATACTGCTGGGAATACAACATATGAGTGACCTTAATCGCTGACCCTCATAATGGCACCTTCACACACCTTTACTCTCACAACATCACATGAAACGCCTGTGGGTGGGAGTCAGACTACAGTATATAAATACAGAGAACTGCAGCACATTCCAATGATAAATGAACAGTTTATGTAACACAATACCTCTGGGCCAAATAATAAAGATATTTCGAAGCAATTACGATTGTTCATTTTCACACAAACAGCTCCAGGGCTGAGGTTAAAGAAGCAAAATAAAACCCAAAGCATTATAAGCTCTTTTATTGAGAGCAAAGCAATGCAGAACAGTCAGACGGACATTACCTCTGTCCATCATAAGCAGTTTCAGGGCAAGAGTATTAGTCTCCTTACATTTGCTGATGCAGACTATACCAGCTGAAGACCTGAAGAATTACTACTGCACTCTTCAGTTCTTTAGCACAGTGCAAATCAATAAACACATCTTAAAGTAAGCATCAATGATATGAGCCTCTTGCTTCTGCTGGCCACCCTCAGCATTCACCTCACATTAACACACGGTTATAAAATCAATACGTCAAACTGTAAGACAATCACCAATCACCATCGCTACGGGCAAGCTGTCCGTTTAGAAAGATAACACCAGCATGCAGTTGAGCCTTTAGGGTTTCACTACTCTTGTCTTATCAGTGCTTTATAAGACACATAAAACTGCATTAGTGCATTAGATATCATTAAGTAGCATAACAATTTTTTTTACAATATCTAATAATGTTAATGTAATTTCTACATATACTAAGTTGTATAAATGAACACTAATCTATTATTAACAAACAGCAATTAACAAAGAACTTTCTTGTAAATTGTTAGCAATGAAATAAGTTTCTATCAAAGTAGAGGTTATCTATTCTTATCTCATAATTGAAACAAACCTTTGCAAGTATAAACCATATCCAGCTGAAGTAAAACTGTGCTGACAGGTCACCACTAGGAGGCTTCACAACCTCTGCTGCCTGCATTGATCTACATACATTAATCAATGTACTTCATGAATATTTATATGCCACTTCCCCAGACTGCTTGTTACCCAGGAACAACAGATTAGTAATGGATTAGTAAAAGAATAATGAAAGCCCTTCATTATACCCTCTTCAACTGCAATGTTAGATTAGAAAAGCATTTTCAGCCTTATGGGCATCAACCTTGCGTTCTAAACAATTTTAGCATCATCAATTTAGTAGGCTATTTGTACACTGATACTGAAGGAAACAAGATAAACTAAACCAGAAAAACGTGCTAGCAGTGTCAACATAAAACAGATGGTAGTCACATTTTCAGTGGGCAAACTTCCATTTAAAGCGTACAATTTACGCAACATATATACATAAACAGATGTGCTTGTGTGTCGTGTCCAACAGGTGGCTTTATGAATCATTATTCCTGCAGCGGACACCACCTCAGGTGCCAAGATAGCTAAAGTGTGTTAACCGTAATATGGTTCGAAATAAAAATTTGATGCTAATTTGCCAGAACAACTCTGAAGCAACGGATTCAAAAACATACCATGGGGCAAAAACATTTTTTTGTGTGTAATTTTCCTCATAAAGTGAGACACATGCCATTATGCAGTGCCATAGCCTAAGGAGATGAATTGTAACAACAATCTTCCAGGCTGTGAATAATTTTTCCAACAAAATGGCGTCTTTTTTTCCGGTGACAGAGAGGATTAGTGCATTTCTGTTTTAGAAAGTTATACAATTACACAACAATTTTATGTCTATGATACATCCTAACCATACAATCTAGCTCATCCTCTCTTCAATAAAACCATATAGGGATAGTTCACAAACTAACAAACACAAAAACAATCTCTGATAATAATAATAATAGATTTTTTGTCATTATCTACTCACCATCATGTCATTTCAAACTTGCATGATTTGCTTCTCTTCCAAAGCTAAATGTGACAATATTTTGACCCTCTTCCACTATTAGAAATAAAGGTTCTTTATTGTCATAGAAAACTTTAACATCAATGGAACCTTCCCATTCCACAAGAGCTTCTTTATACTGGAAAAAAAGTTCTTTAGATTATTTAAAATATTCATGGTCTTAAGAATTTGTTCACAAATCAGATTCACTGATTAAATGATACAGATTTTGCTGTGAAAATAATCAGTAAATATGTAAATTTCTATATGTTTCTTACACAAATCTATTGTATGAGTTCAGAAGAGGAATGCAGTGTATGTACTATTTTTATCATACTTTTATGGTGCTTTGGGGGGCTTTACGAAGCCCCTTTCATGTACTTTCAACATGTAAACGAGTAAACGATGACATTTTTTATTTCGACTGAGCCATTTACACTACACACAAATCTAATATCCATCCCAGCTTTCCTGAACATGGTCTTATAGTAGTGCAAAGCTACAAATTCCCACAGCTGCTGTATCAAGCACATTTTCTGGACAGAGCAAAGGAAAAGCAACGACAGTGAAAATGCATGTTGGGACACTGGGCTTTCAGTGGTGGACTAAAGGAGAGTGATGTTAGCAGAGGACGGCCGCACTTCTCCACAGGGAGTCAGCTTCTGTACCCTTTACTGCCCCGTTCCTCCATCATATCCCATCATGCATAGCACACATGATCCCCCACTTCTTTATGAACCTCTAAAAGCAGAACAACTCAGAAAAGGCAAACGGAATGAAAAACAAAAACACCGTCTGTGACTTTCACGGCTATTTGAGATAATGTTCATCATTTTACAGCTCTAAACCATTCAATGACCAGCACAATCTGAAGATAAACACAGCATGATGTCTTTGATACATGTATGATTTTGATGAGAATCTGGGTGAAGCTACACACAGATGTGCTTTGTAAATGAGTATTTGATGCATAACGTATCAATGAATGTTAATCTTACATCCTGCTGTAATGGGTCAACAATTCTTTTAAAGCGTTTAATTTTTTGTGCCTCTAGTGACATCAAGTTGAATAGCAATTTGTTTGAGCAGCCCGAATGGTCTTGAATCAAGTCATATTTATTTATATAGCGCTTTACACAATATAGATGCTTTCAAACTAGCTTCACCATAATACACAGGAAAATAACAGTGTTAATGATGCAAGATTAATCAGTTATGAAACAAACTTAATTTCAACTGTAAAGCACCTCAACAGTATGGAGCCCATTTCCGCCACTGAATACAATTTTTTAAAAAGGTAATTGCAGCTTTTTATCTCACAATTTTTACTTTTTTTCTCACAGTTGCGAGTTTACATCTCGCTGACTTTTTTCTCAGAATTGTGAGATATAAACTGGCTGTTGTGGGTTATAAAGTCAGTATTGCGTGATTTTGTTTTTTGAATTATATGTTTTTTCCCCCTCACAACTGGACTTTCTAACTTGCAATTGCAAGTTTTTTATCTCACAATTATGAGAAAAAAAGTCAGAACTGTGAGAAAAAATGTCACAATTGCGAGAGAAAAACTCGCATTTGCGAGATAAAAGTAAGAATTTCTGATTTTATAAGTCGCAGTTGTGTTTATATCAGAATTACATGATTATATCAGAATTATATCAGAATTCTCAGAATTGTGAGTTTAAAAGTCAGAATAGCGGGATATAAACTCAATTGTGATAAATAAAGTCAGAACCGTGGGATAAAAACTAAAAATTCTTGACTTTTTTTTTCTTACAAACGTGAATTTGTATCTCGCAATTTTTACTTCATAATTCCCAAATGCTAGTTTCAGAATTGTAAGATGTAAACTTGCAGTTGCAAGAAAAAATGTCAGAATTGTGAGATAAATGCCACAATTACCTTTATTTTTTTATTTAGTGTTGGAAACAGGCTTCCAAACTCACTTGAATTCAGTTTAGTATTCAGCTAAATTCATTAGACATAATAAGACTGGCTTAACCAAAAGTCTAAGTTTTGGGCGGGGCTAGGGGTTTAACCAACCAAAGAAGAGTGGGGAGAGCATTTGGAAACTTTTTGGTGATACACACTGCACTTTGGAAAAATCAGTTAATACAATAATAAAAAAACATCAAGAATAATAATATACAAAAAATAATTAAATAAAATAAAAATAAGAATAAATGGTTGTACGGAAACAGGAAATGACAAAAACCATTGGTCACAGAAACAAACTGCCCCACCTTAAACTCATGCTATTGGCTGAGCCACTGTTACTATGTTGTGCTAGTAAGGATGTTCAAACAAACAGAGGAATGTTTTGATAAACCCACAGAGTCACTGTGTTTACACTTTCTGGATAATCAGCCAACAAATGCCTTACAAATGGTCTCAAAATACTTTAGAAGGATAACGGTACATCTCACGGCAAGGATATGTTAAGTTCCCAAAAGTATTTCATGTAAGCTATTCAGCCTCAGAGGTAATGAACATGTCTATCATTTATCAAAGTGAAATAACTGTATGTGCAGTGGAGACATGCGTGAGTCTTCGGTGATGGGGTGAACAGTGGCGTAGGATCTGTGAAGTGACTTTGACTGATGCAGTAATGAAGACTGTCAGTGGCCTCATGTAAATCCGATTAGGTGGCTGATTGACTTGAGAGTGCAGAGACTCTGCTGAGTTGCTGATCTTTCTCCCGCTATGCTAAGTGCATTCAGTACATAGATCAATGCAGCCAGCCTTATCTCATTACTGTAATCCTCCCTCAATAACTACTATGGTGACCATGTATTCCAATAGCTGGCTTTACTGAACAAACACCTATATGGATAAGCCTTGAACCATTTGATTTTAAGTAAATGACAATTACTCTGTAAACAACCTGTCTATCACATTGTGCAAAGTATTAACTGCAGGCAACTTCTTGCAGTTACATTTATTTTTATTCAGTGCTTGTGGACTATGAAAGCCTGTTTCCAAATCAGAGGAAACAATAAAAAAGTAACTGTGAGAGACAAAGTCACAATTGTGAAATTTAAAGTTATATTGTCAGATATAAAGTTACATTTTGAGATACAGTTATACTGTGAGATATAAAGCCACGCTGGGAAATAATTTATTTTGCAATAAAAAGAAATAAAGTCAAAATGTCAGTAAATAAAGTTTCCGATGTGATACATAAAGTCGCAATAACCTTTTTGTTTTACTCTGAAATGGAAACAAGCTTTCCATAATGGACCACATTTGTGACATGCCGACAACAATTTCATCCGGGAAACACATTTACAGTAAATAAATATATAATGAAAGACTAGCCAAAAAGCAGTCTATCAGAAATACTACAAAAGAATAACTCAAAAACACTGTTTATAGGAACTCTGCAAACCCTACCCACAGAAATGATGTTGGTAACACAATCACAAGAAGTTCTTCCACCTATAAAAGTAGTCTCACCTCAAAAGACACTTTACAGCTCAAATAACAATCATATTATTGTAGAGTTTATGTAAATTCTTTAAAACAGACCTAAGAATTTCTATGCAAGGAGGTCTCCAAATCCCCAAATCACCATAACAAATGTCTGCTAACTATTTTCACCTCTTCTGAAATAAGGATTAAAAGATCCCTATTACGTGCCTTGGCTTAATTAGACGACATGAACTGTTCTTTAAAGTAACATAACGATTAAAGATTTTACTTCAGAAGCAGACGTGCTATCTAGGTCCCACATTGGTATTCAACAAGCTATGCTTTAGTCAAAGAGCAACCAATCAATCATATATAATCACACATAATTAAATGTAGGATAAGAGGGTTTGTTCAGATCTATTATTAGCATACTTACCTCCAGTTGTGAATATTGCTCTTTCAGTGATGTAAAGTCAAGTGTGACACCGCAAGGTGCAGCTGAACCTTATTTCTACCAGAGCTGCTAAACATTATTTCAACAACAATTGCTCTCCAAACTGCCTTTTAGCAAAGTTACAATATTTAATTTCATACAAGTACTACCCACAGCGCAGTTATCAAATCTAGTGCAATTTACATTGAGCAGGAATGTTTCTAGTCAGTATATTTAGACATTTATAAACACATTTTTACTGGAAACAATGACATATAGGGCCAGATCAGCTTGCGACAGCACAAACCCTAAGTTTTTTGCTAAAGACACACAGTGGGAAATTAGCACTGAAAAGACGTGGACAGTTATTTTGCGAATCACCTTATTGAATATGCATTTGTAGGAGTTTCCCTTTCGATCAGTAAATTAATTTATGGGAGGAGTGTATTTAAATGCATCATGCAATGTGATTTACTAAGATTTGCGCTCGTCAATTCACTGGTACTCAATTTGATTCACTGTGTTCTATAATGTGCACCTTGTCAGTAAATCACACACAGAATTTCCCCTCCCATCGATGTTTTTTATGGAATTGCACTCTAACGCTAATGTACCCTGTTTAGTAAATCTGGCCCATAGTCTAAAAAAAAAGCCCATAGACTTTTTTTTGAAAATTGTCAACTATTCCTAACTGATATTTCTAAGACTGTCATCTCTTTTGACAGACTCATTTGTGTCAGAAATTTTGATGACATTTAAATGATCAGAATTTCTAACAATTAGTACATTACAAAATAACCAAATGTTCAAGTTTGCAAGACATAAAAATGCATGCTTCTTGGCACTTGAATCAACTGGCTGAAATCCTGGAAGTAGGCCATTGGGCCATTCTTACAGTTATTCCAAGATTGAGTATTTATTTTATTTATTATACAACATTGTCAGTAAATGTTTTATTTCCCCTCATAAAAAGTATTCAGTTTATACACAAGACTCCTCTACACAATACCAGCTGCAGAAAATGTCAGTACTGTAACCACTTTATAAAATATCAAGCATCCATACACATTGCTTACTGTGAGACCTCTATCAGATTGGCTAAATGTCAAACCACAGGATTAGGTATGAAACCAAGAGCGGTAACTCGAAACAACATGGCAAGTAGAGACAGAAGTGCAGTCCGAGGCACTGCAGCACAACACAGTTATATAACCAGGAGATCTGTTCACCCAACAAGGCTATGAATCCTCATCACTGTTTATGAATGAAAAAATAAATAGCAAGCTAATCCCAGCACATGCCACCAATGAAATTCTGATGAGGAATATGTTATGATATGGTCTGTTTTATTGCTTTGTTTCCTTACAAACAGTCATTATAACAACCATCCTTTTGTTTTTCCTGACCACCAATCAATATTAAAGTAATATAAGTCCTGTCTGACAGTAGCAGATCAGATCAAAAATCAGGCTGTTCATGAAAGAAGCCACACTTGCACTCACCTGCTCATGGTATTCAATCCCCATGCTCAAGGTGTTGATGAGGATGGCAATCATAATTCCTCGATTAAAGTATTTGCTATCCACTATGCGTATCAATCTGTCCCGGAAGTCATCCCAGCACTGAGCCAGACGATTACGCTCCTCCAGGATTTTATGATGGGATGCACGGCGGGGTTTGAACTCTGCTCCATGGGAGAACTCGTAAACCACATCCCCTTCTGATCTGCAGTAGTCTGAATCACTGAGCTCCACATCCATGGTCTCCAGGGCCCTTGCACAATACGGGCAGCTCAGGAGCTCAAGAAGCAACGGACTGGGCACCACACCAGCCATCTGCAGCAACACACGACTGTGGCCTACATGGGAAAAAACACAGTCAGTCAACAATTAGTCAATGCAATTAGGAAACGCAAAAGAAGTATTGCATTTGCTTTAAGAAGCTATGATGCATCTTTTGTACAAGGGCCATATTTTCTACTGATTAATTTTTTTAACTAAAATGTTAATGAAGCATTTGCCATATGGTACTTTTGCATAAAAAGTAACAATGTAACATGATTAGTAATCATTTTGCTTTTAAAAGTAACATTCCCCAACACTGATCACTTATTTGTCTGTTTTTCTTGTGCATCACTTCCTTCTGGATTGAGGACATCTCTCAGGAGGGACAGACTGTGCATGATGTCTAAATCATTCATTTGATTTATTCTACCTGGCGTCTAACTCAAACATCAATAGACCCCACAACCAACTTGATGTTTATTGTAAGTTTGCTTATTTGAATTATTACACACTTAATTGGTTCCATTTTAGCAGTCAAGCCAATAAAACCAGTTACTTCAGTTAGTTTATTAGTCTAGTAGCTTAGTTATCTAGCCATGGTGGCGAAAAATAGGCAGTGCTCTATGTATTCTGTTCAAGTGCTTCGCCCTCTCTTGGTCTTATGATCTCACAATCTTAAATAAAACTAATCGGTCTAATCAGAGGATGTCTGTGGCTGTACTCTTATACTAATGTGTTTCCTGAGGACGTAATCATACACAGTGGCCCACTTTAGCCTGTGGTAATGAGCTGAAGTGGAGGTGACTCAAGCTGCCATTAAAAATTACTGTTGGCAGAGGCAGTGAATTTGAAGTAAACACGCAGTACATATTCCTGTTGACAGAAACCCACAAATAGTCATTCTGCAACAGACTGATATAGAAATGAAAACTGGCTTGAGCATGAAAGAGATGCCTTGGTTATTTGGGGCTGAACAAACAACATAACGCAAAACCAAATGCACTAAATTCTACTCATTGATTGCAAACATTTACAGTACTGGGACCCCGCGGTAAATTTGGCACTGTAATCCCTTGAAGTGTTACGCATTTAAAGGGATAATACAACAAAATTAATTTTCTGTCATCTTCCATGACTTCTGAAGCTTTTATGTGAGAAACAGGCCATATTTTAAAGGGATAATTCACTCAAAAATGAAAATTCTGTCATCATTTACTTTATGACTTCTTTGCAGAACACAAAAGAAGAGATTTTGAATTATACTTGAAACTAAATGGTTACTTCTAATGTATGGACATTAAAAACAAAAAAACACAAAAAAACTATATTATAAAATATATATAATTTTCTGTTCCACAGAAGTAAGTCATACAATTTTAGAGCATGAGGGTGAGTATTCGAGTAAACCATCCTTTAAGTCTTATTATCTACATGATACAATCGGTTACAAAATGCACAAGAGCCAGTTGCTGTCTCCCTCTTCAGGAAAATTTGCCTGAAGAATGAATAAAACAGTTGACAGAATGAATGCCACTAGCTGACATATAACTTCTGATCTTCTTTCATGGAGTAAAAAAGAAAACTGTTAACTACTCATTGTTCCATGTCCAGCATCTTCATTTTCTGTGCTCAAACAGTCAAAACCCATCATTGTTTATATTAAAAAAATAAAATAAAATAAAATAAAACACGTCTTTAATGTGCATTTAGACTTTTCTGGCATTAAACTCCAGAAAAATCACCTCAGTCTAGTGTATAACATTTTGAGAGAATATTTCCATTCAACTTTTCAAATGAAAAAAATGTTTACTTAAAATAGTTGTGTAGAAGTGACATTTGGCATCACTGATGTCCTAAGGCCATGTAATTGAATGCATGAGAAGGTGAATTAAATAAAATCTGTGATAAAAATGAAGTTATATGGGTTTAGAATGAGGATTTTTATATTTGGGTTTCTGGTTACTGCTTAACTAGAAACCCCAGCAGATGAGATCATTGGAAACCAACTGATCTTTTCCCACCAACCACAGAGTAAGCTTCCTGCCTATTCGTTTGACAAGAATAATCAAATGTTGGCATATGATTTCAAAAGGCTTGATAGCCACAGTCGCTAGTGGAGTCCTGGCAGTCGCCTCACTCCTTTAAAGATTGTGTTAATGACTTTAACATTTAAAGTATTGATTTTCTGTCACATTGGTAAAGGTCTGCCTAACAATCACTTCTCAGAATGCCTTTCATTATATATAAACAGGCTATGTGAGGTGACTACAACTGGACTTGATATGAAGAGGAAACAATAGCTCAACAATGAAAAACTCACTATGTTCTCCCATGAGCTGGTGCAGCTTCTCAAAGGGATCAATCGCATCACATCCCGTATTTGCATCCGACTCCCTCCTTCCTTTCCCTGCAGAACTGCTGCCTGTATAGCTGCAAATGAGGGAGGGCAAGATGGTCGGATAATTCATCCCGCCGTTTAGTCGCCCGAGCGCCGGCACACCCACCGCGGTGCTCATTCGCCCTTGAGGGGTCTCCTGAAAGTCACCTTGATAAATGCTGTGCACTGACTGAGTCCTGGAAGAAAGATTGTGTATGGCGGTTGGCTGTGAAGACACGGTCAGTTGCGGCCCCGTTGCGATGGACCTCATTTCCAGAGCCTCGCCGGGCCCCGTAGCGGTCACAGGACTGGGGCTGCCATTGCTGAGGTGAGAGTGCTGTCGTTGGTGCTGTTGGATGAGGTTGTGGATGGAGCGGACCCAGTGTCCGCCACCCCTGTGCCTGCTGTGACCATTGGCCCCCCCGCCGCCACCTCCTCCTCCTCCCCCACTCAGCCCGCTGTTGGGGTTCACCTTCTTTCTGCGCTTGCTCTGCCAAGTGCTGTAGATGCGGGAAGCGCGGCGCTTCACCTTGCGGTACAGGTGGCTGATGTACCTGAGCATCTCCTCGTAGCAGCTCCCCGGCTCAGAGTAGCTGGCGAGGGTGCTGTCGTTGGAGAGGTAACGTGCTCGCTGCTCCTGCATCAGCTGGTTCTCACGCTGCTTTGTTTCTGAGAACTGGGTTGCTATTACAACCAGGCACAGGTTGATCATGAAGAAGGAACCCACCTGAGACACACAAAAGCCACTTTAGTTTATCATCATGAGCTAACGTAAGTCTTTAAAGAATCTCTTTAATGCCCGTTTTACACTGTACATGTTATTGGCGCATACTGTATACACTACCGTTATATTCTGAAATATTGTAAATATGTATATTTTAAAATGTAATGTAATTTAAAAATGTGATGGCAAAGCTGAATTTTCAGGATCACTTCTCCAGTCTTCAGTGTGATACAATCCTTAAGAAGTCATTCTAATATGCTGACTTGCTAATCAAGAAACATTTCTTATTATTAAAAATTTCAAAAACAGTTGTGATGCTTAATATTTTTGTGGAAATCCTGATTTTTTTTTCATGATTCTTTGTTAAATAGAAGGTTCAAAAGAACAGCATTAATTTAATCTTTTGCAACAATATAAATGCCAGTTTTAATCGATTTAATCTATCCTCGCTGAATACAAATATTAATTAAAATTAATTAAATTTTTCCTACCCTAAACTTTTAAACGGAAGTATATATTTAAGTATATTTTGCTCAATTCAGGAATCAAGCTGTAATTTAAAATGCATTCTCAATTCTGAATTTTAAATATGGCACACTGACAAACAGATCTACTTGTAATGTCATATATATATAATTTTATATTTAACAAATGTATAGAGCAGGGCTGAGGAGCATTTCCTTTCGTTGAAATTAATTCCACTTCCTGTAATTCCAATTTAAATTCCTGAGGGATGTAGCACTTTGTTTCAAACCCATGAACTGAATTAAAGTGTGAATTATGTTTAACCCTGATATTAAGTTCTAAGAAATTACACTGCATGTTGCACTTGCCTGCTGCTGCAGTTATGCTGCTGCTCTACTCTACTATGCGGTGTGAAACAGGCTGAAAACATTAAATACTTTCAGTTAGAGTATACTTACTATAATAAGCAATATAAAATATATAAAATTGTAAAAGGAGTGGGCATCCATAACGTAATACATGATGTCCACCCATCCTTCCAAAGTAATAACCTGCAAAAACAGAAGAGAAATTGAGATCAAATGAGGATAAAATGCTGTGAGACAAAAGATCCAAATGATCATTATCTTGATCTTAGCCAAGAAGAATAGCAGTCTCAGGTGTCTGGCTCACATTTCTAACTGTGCAGATGGCTGGTGGCTCAAACACTGAGTTTTGAGAGTTCGTCTGGGGAATGGAAAGCCTCGCAAGTTTAGCATAATGTTTTTCTGCAGGTTTTTGAATAATAAATGATAAATGAGTTAAACATATTCAAATGTAGAGCACTGCTAATGCACCTTGACCTGAAGTAAAGTTTCAATCAATTACCTTAGTTTAGACACTCAGATCAAAGACGTCTCTAATTTGTATCTTGAACACAAAGTGTTAGACACTAAAGCTCTTGTAATTGTACTGCTTCTTCCCATCATCTAGGGATTCATTTTGAAATGTTTTTAGGAGATAAATACTCTCCAGTGAACACAAAGCACTGATGACATATAAATCAGAGTCTTACAGTTCATGGCACAGAGTGATGCCAGAGGTCTGTCGGTAGTTTGATCACAGTAAAAGTAGCAGTGCAGGGTTAAGTCTGTTAGCATTGAGTCATTTGTTTTGGAAGCCCTGCGCCTGCAGCACTGCATTTCATTCTCATCCAGCTGTATCATTAAGCATTAGATCTCATGTTTGAACCCCGGTTCTTCCTATGCTGTCTACTAGATTCATTGTCTGCTTCAAGAAAATAGACATTTTGGTATTAACAGAGATACATTTCTGTTGTTCACATAAAAACAAAAACATGAGTCTTCTTTTTCGATTTCCGCAGTGCATCCACACAGTTGGCTTTAAAACAGCTGATTCAAAACTTATCCACATTTACATTTTGTTAATGCAACTACTGCTAGACACACATTTTTTACATAATTTATTGTGGATTTATTTTACAGCCATACCAAGCATAATTTTAAAATATTGCTTAAGAGTCCAGTTGGGTTTAGTTTTTAATGGATGTCAGACTAACAAAAACTTGTGAGTTGGATTGTTTTCAGCTGGTTACAGCACTAATATTCTTGAATATTTCCTTATGTGGGTGTTTCTTCAACTACTGGCACTTTTGGCCAAGTGGATTTTTAGAAAATAAACTCTCTTAAAGCAAACTCTCACTAGTTTAACTTGCATCACGGGAGAATTTTGTAATTTTTGTCATGTTTTCTGAAAGCCATGAACATGCCCATCACAGGGCTATTTCCACCACACCTCAAATAATGCATTACAGTATGCTTTATAGCATTCTATGATGGAAATATTTAACGGAAATAACAATTTTAACACTTTGAGAATGGTCAGCTCCTTTCTAAGGTTAACTGTGCATCCAAAATAAACACAGTTGACCCTTCGCAAAGACCTGCCCCCCCCAAATTTTGCCATTTTGTAAGAAATTCAAACAATAAATACTATTGTGTGGCTCTTTAATGTGTCGTGACAGATTGCTGTAGAGCCTCAGTTCAAGCGGCATGTGAACCGATCATCTCTTCCTCTTTACTAGTTATAGCGCCAAATAAACACAAATGAACATCAGAAGGCATCTTGTTTCAACCACAGAAAGACGTCAATACACTGTTTTTCAAGTTCAAGTCCACCGATATTAATCTACTCTTCTGATTTGTTTGTCAGACAAAAATAGCAGATTAGGCATTATGATTGGTCAGATCGCCTGTCAATCAAACTCCAGGTGAGAAGGGTCAATTAACTAATAATTCAAACTTTTAATATAATTAAAAAAATTACCTGATCTGAAATGATTCACGAAAATATTCTGCTCAGAAGTGAAATTGACCTTGATTTTAATTCATTTTCTTCACACACAATGTCTCATTTCATTTCAAACATGCTTCTCACCGAGTACATTAACTTCATCAGTGGCAAAATGCTAATCATTTGTGTAGAAAATTATATAAATCAATTTTCACAAAATAACTGTTCAATTACTAAACACTAAAATATTAATAACAATATATTTTTTACTCTTTGTTTTAAAATGTAAAAGTTTCCATTTTATAGTAGCCAATATAGAACAAAAAGAAAAAAGGTCTATCTGGCCATAAAAGTGCCAATAGATGAAGAAACATTATTTTAGAATAACCTGCTCCCGGAGGTGTCATTTTATGAGTACAATCCTGGTCCTATTAAGATCTTATGTTGACACAGGTGAAAACCCTTCAGGCCCTCTTTTATAATTGCATATCCTGTACCGTCATTATAATCCAGCCAAAAGGGACACCACGTGACTGACCCACTTGTAACGATCGGACAAATGAGACCAACATTCATTTCCAACATAATGGAGCACAGGTCTCATTGTATGTCCGTACGACAGGCCCAACGTGCCCCTCCAACAAGGGCATGACTGCGGATATTAAATATGCGTACACAGGGTTTGTGCCACCAGTCCGTCTGTGGTGATTCAACTCTGCTGATGAGGATGGATTGAAAGTACAAATGAGTTAATATGCGACGGGAAGCTTTTTCTTTTCTGATTTAATTTCCACAGGCTGCGATATAAGATATCACATTCCCATCCAATCTCATCACTTTGCAGAGCTCCTCCCGAGCAAGGGGCAGAAATGACTAAAACAGACATTTGCTCAGAGAAGATTCAATAATTTGGTGTGATTGGAGCGTGCTTAACAAGACTTTGTCATTTCAAGATGAAAATCGAGTAATAAAAAGTTGTAAAAAGCCTCATCTATATTTGGAATAATAGGGCCTTTGACTTTAGGGAAAAGAACAATGACACTTACTAATGCATTTCCATTCCCACAGCACCCAACAAAAAGACCATCAGCGACATGGAAATGATCTGGATTACAAACAACATTCCAAGAGGAACTTACCTGGAATATCGCAATCCAGGCATATCCAATATTATCGAAGTTCACTGCCCCTTTGTGCGGGTTGAGCTCCCCGGGCTTACACTTATTGTAATACTGGTTCCAGTTAACACAGCTGCTGTTGCCTTTCCCATCCAGGCCAGAGTAGGCATGTCCCGGTGGAGATGCATTTAAAGTGCACTCAACACCCTCCTTGAGGGGGGGCACCTGACTACAGCGCAGCATGCCGTTCTCCTTATCGGAGGCGCAGATGAAGGGGTTTTCCTCACCTTCTTCATTCATGTAGTATGGACTCATGTGTGACAGATTATAAAGGCTGTGGAAACACATGGAAAACAATGTGGAATATATGGCATTTATTTACTAAAACAGACACACATTATATACTCAGAGACCACACGGCATCTTCCTTATCTTTACATGAGTCATTTACATGAGAGGACCCCCCCCCCCCCCCCCGTGACTGTGTGTCAAGGTCAGTAAGTGTCTTAAAATACCAGATAATTTGACCCTTTTTATAACAAGGCAAGGTTGGTGCAGGTTGTAAAATGTCAAGTGGTGCCACTCCTCTAAAACTGGATATCTATAAATTTTTATGAATCTTTTTTTGAAAATAATGATATTGATGTAAACACCCACATGTACTCCAGACGTGAGGAAAATTACAGTTTATTATGGTTACACCACATGACAGAAAATATGTTTTAAACTAGTTTTTTAAAGATGTTTCCTTTTCTTTTTCATGGAAACTCTTACTCATCATTGATCCATCTCTCTAATATGTTATAATCAGGTCAGAATTTTGTTTTAGAGGGAAATTTCACAACTGGGGTACCTGGAGCCCCCAGGAAAATTTAATTAAATTCAAAACAGAACATGAGGGTTAAACATTTTATTAAAACAAATACCACAGAGAGCCACAGCGAGTTTGGGAATATCATGTCACAAATGGTACTGCTAAGTGATACAAAAAATTAAATCAACTGTATGTATGTAAACAAGGCTGATCCAGGTCAATATAATGTAATATAATTTTATACTCAATAAAATAACTTTCATAAAAACACTTTACAATGGGGCATTTCACTGGCTCATATTTCTAAATAAGACCTGGCAGGTGAAAATGTTGTTGCTCTAGCATCAAAACACATGCATTCTGTATTTGTACCATTACATCAAAATATATGACTTATAATTCAACTCATTTTGATAGCTGCAGTCTGTACTTATCAAAGCCTCTCAAGGCTTTTTTCGTTTAATATGCTTTTACCCATATACCTTTGTTGGAGGTGTGTGTACCTACAGTGCTCGGGGACCGATGCTCAGCACTGATTTTATGCCAGGGTGCAATGTTCAGTTTACAAGACTGTCAGCAGCTGAAATGCCATTGCTTCTGGCAACAGTTGGCTGCCACTTTGGATCATATCGGCAGCGCTGACATGCTCCCAGCGGAGAGAGGGTAAAAGAGGAGAAGAGGGGAAGAAAGCTGCCAGTTAGATAAGAGCAGGACTGTACTTACGCTTTCACGTTATCTGGCATGAAACACCGATTCCTAAGAAGTCCAGCCCACAGCTGCACCCCGACAATGCCGAATATAAAGAAGACAAAAAAGCACAGCAGGAGGACATTGCCTAACATAGGCAAAGTATCAAGAAGCAGAGTCACCAGTATCCTCATACCTGAAATACAGAAACACAGACGCAACACCATTATAGTTGTTGTGTGATTACTATATACTGCGTTTTTTTGGGGGGTTTGCATAGCATGCTTAATTTTTTATAAATTATTAATTTTTATAAATACCTGGCAGACAAGTATATGGATTAACGAGATAATATTTTAAGATTATCACACTTGACTGATAATTGTTGACCAATAACAGTGTTGTATTTATGTTAAAATCTACCAATTGCAAAGTTGACATAGACATTTTCATAATATATTTGAAGGAATTTTCAGAGAGAAAAAGAAAGAAAGAAAGAAAAACATGTATTCCACTTTGCAGGAGACAAATACTGAAATGTGAATTACTTGAAACTACATAAAAAAAAAACATGTTAGACAAACAGAATTCCCCAAAAACTATATCTCAGATACTTTTGCTTTGTAAGGTGATTGTGCTTTCATAAACAAAGAGAACACAGTTAATTTCAGATATTAAGTATCCTTTGGCTACCAAAACCATAGATCAGTTTTGATTCCTAACTGAAAATTTGTTAACAAATTAAAACTGACATAAAATAATCTTACCTGAGGCAAATTTTATGACAGTAGTTGAGAAAACCCCCAAAATCTGAATGCATTGAGTTGCATCGACTCCTTTTAACAGTGTATATGGTGAAATGGCAAATCTTAGGTTATAGAACGACACCTTTAACCAGTGGCGGCTCCAGGATTTTTTTGTTGGGGGTGCTAGGGGGGGGGGGGGGGGGGGGGGGGCTTAACAGTTCAGAGGGGGTGCTAAAAAAACTAATTAAATTGAGAGAAAGTAATGAACGCCTAGTTTTAGCTATCAGTTTTTTATATACAGCACCTTCGAAAAAGGCATATTGAACTTTTTTCCTGTGGTATTAAACTTGCCACTGTTATTAGTAATAACTTCTAATGCCAACTGCCAAATACGACACTTACAAAGTAATATAATTTATGAATGAACATAGAAAAGAAAGAAAGTTGGGGTTTTTTTTCATTGTTTTATTTTATTTTATTTATTTATTTAAGTTATCTTTATTTTTATTTTTTATTTTACACATATCTAGTAATTTCCACACGGGCACACATTGCGGCTGATAACCTCCCCGTGCTGATTTGCATCGTATCATGCATGTGTAGATAGCCAGATATATTGTCAAAAGCATAAAAGGATTTAGCATTTCTAATTAATGTAGGCCTGTTACATTCTTCTTATAATTAGGCCTATTATTATTATTATTAGATTACTTTTATTATTAAATTACATGAAATTATTGCCCCGCAATAATTTCATAGCGCATCACCGCATCCTCATTGAAAAAGTGTTTTTTTTTTTGTTTGTTTTTTTATTTATTCAGAGCAGCTTTATTTCATGCGCCAATTTTCAAAAACAACCTGTTTAACGCGAAATACGTTTCGTCTCATGTTTTTCACTTTACGAGCCACAAGAGAAATATTAAGGGAATAATTTAAGACAGTTATATACCGTTATCAGCATATGTCAAATTAGATTCGTCTCTCGTTGTCTCAGAGAGAATATGCGCCGTTAATGCTGCGTTAACCGTCAGGTTTTTTTACTTTCACTTTCTCTATAGTGAATTGACCTTCACTGTCTTGCGCAAACTTTGCCCGTTGCTTGCTTGAGTTACTTGACCCCTCCCTCATATTATTAATTGTTTATAGGCCACATATTAGGCACCTTTTTTTTTTTTTTATGTTTTTTAATATGCATTTTTCAATGTTAATGAGAGTTACACCGCAGTTAAAAAAAAACAGGAAAACCCGGGGTCTGTGCCGGGGCTAAGCAAGTTTCTGGTGAGGCCCGTCAAGCCCCGCCCTGGCGCCGCCACTGCCTTTAACCCAAATCGGTCCCACTTGTCGTAATGCTTGACAGAGCACAAAAGGACTGCTGATGGCTACTGACTGAGTCAGACTTTAATGGAAAAATAAGACTTAAACCACTGAACAAATATCCATTCTCATCATCCCTCACAGCAGGTTTCCACTACTACTGATAAAAGCGAACCACCACTCAGAACACCATAGCAACCATAGAGCAAGACCCTAGCAACCACATAGCAATGTGCTCACAATCACTCAGACCACTTTATCAACCACAAAACAAGGCCCTGGCAACACCCTACAGTAGCACTGAGGAAGCGAGGTTCGCACAGGCATGAAACCCTCACATTTTGAGTGGATACAGAATTCTAGCGTTCAACTGAGAACTACCATAATAGGAAAAGCTTAAGGAATGTATGTCACATGCTAATATAAACTCACATCAGAACTTTCAAGCACTTAAAAATGATTGTATTCTAAAGAATACAAACATGGCTGTCAAAATGATCACATTAACGTATGTGATTCAATGAATTAGTCTAATGCTGTTATTTTTAACAGATTTTTAACAAATCTGACTATAACTGCTTTATACTTTTCAGTGGTATTGCTAAAAACAACTCTTTGCACTCTTTTATGTTAGAATATATTAACATTGATTAAAAAATTATTATCATGAATCAATATAATTTATTCTCACTTATTGTATACAGTATGTTGTCGATGTGAAATATCAAAAAATATTCCTGGCTGTAGAGGTGAAATGTCTTCTACATGAAGTGATTATTTTATTATTTAAAGACTGAATTCAGTGTTTGCATTTCCTGTTTTTTAATCAGTTTGAGAAAAATATAATCTATAAAATCGCTATGCATTTTTGTGAGATTACGTGAAATGCATCACAAAAATATTTTAATCAATTGACAGTCTTAGAAAACAAACCAAAGAGCAAAAAAAAAAAAGTCATGGATGCATATGTAAATCAGCGGTGTCACTGTCACATGGTCCGGTGATCAAGACAGACCGGTGTGAGCTGTGTTCAGTGACACACTAAAACTGTCAGAATGAATAAGCCCAAGAGCATCAGCGTTCAGGATATCTCAAGCGGAATGAATGCCTTGTTATCTACAGATACTCATACTTATTTCAGATGAATCAGTCCAGTCCATCACTCTGCTTTCTTGAGACGACACGACAATGGTGAGAAACAGCAAAAAGACACTCATTGCAAAAGCATAAAAACATCAGTAAACATCATCGTGAGAAGTGCCCCCAGAGAGGAGTGATGCATCCGGTGGATCCGAGTGACTAATGTGTTTGAGGTGGGTGTGTGAGGCTGATGTAATTAAAGTGTATGATATGGAGAGGAGAGGCCTTAAATGGGCCTGTCTGAGTGTGGATATCCCCTCGAAGCGCTGCATCCCTCCCACCAAAGACAGTGTGGAGCCACAGTGTCGATCGGACACTTTAATGAGCCCCCTAGAGACACGAGTGGTCACATAGTGGAAGTGGATGAACATACTAACTCGCTCTTGTGTAAACAGATAGATGAGAGATAGAGAATTGCTCTGCCAAACATTTCTAGCTTGGTATTTGAAATACAGCTTCAGGTGTGAAATGGCATGTCGGCAACAACAAAATAACATAGACGCACACATACACTCCAACTAACATCCACAATTCACTCTAGAAAATCGTAATATCATTCCATACTAAAAGCACTTCTGCTGGCGGCAACACTCCACAGAGACAAATAAATCACAGTATCTCGTCCTCCATCTGGGCAACAGCAGAGTCATTAAAGCTGATGTGGTGGAGCAGACTTACTCATACTTTAAATCTCCAGCTCACTCCAGGGGTGTGTCTCAGTCCATCTCCTAGTTTAGTAGTAAGTGCACTAACCAGGGAATCTGCCATTTCTATGGCTGTCGAAATTCACTGATGCAATAAAATGTTTGCTCTCCAAAAATGCTACAAAACAAATGGGAAATTCACTACATACACTTCTATATACACTACCTACATCTACATATACAAATCTATGTACGATACATATAATGTTTATGTTTTCAATAAATTAGTACTTTGATTCAGCAAAGATTCATTAAATTGAACAAAAGAGATAGTAAAGACATTTATAATTTCACAAAACATTTAGATTTAAAATATTAGGGAATGCTTTTCTTTTGTTTCTGCAAAAATATTAAGCAGCACAACTGTATTTCAACACTGATAATAATAAAAAGTATTTCTTGAGCACAAACTCAGCATATTAGAATGATTTCTAAAGGATCGTGTGACACTGAAAACTAATAACGGCCAGCACAGGAATAACTCACAATTGAAAATATATTGCAAAAGAAAACATTTATTCTAAATTGTAATAATTTACAACATTAATGTTTACTTTATTGTTAATCAAATACAGAAAGAAAAGAACAAACTTTTGAACAGACCTTTGTGTAGAAATCTGTTGACAGTAACGAGAGGGGACACTATGGTGTATATGGCCTTTGACTTATGGGACACGTTAACTCGTTGTTTTTCTTATAGACAAGGATCTAGAGATCAAATATAACTGTCAGTCCACCATACAGAGGCTCATTACTGGACGAAATATGCCTCTCTCAGTTTGTGGGACATGTTCTGCTGGGTAATTTATGGACTAGTGTGTTCTGTAAGTTGTCTTTCCTGCACACAGGCTCATAACGTAATTGGCTGAGATGATCTCTGCTTCACAAGTCATAGATCAGGCAGCTGTTTTCTCCTTTCATCACGGATGAAAGGACACATAATAACATCTTTTGAGTGACAGGCAGCATCCACAACTAAAGATCACCCTGCTGGAAAAACCAGGTCATAACAGCCTTTAGGTTGTCGAAGCTGGTTTTTGGAACATAGTAGCTGGTTGTTGCCGGCAAGAAAATTTATAACGGAGAAAAATATTTTCCTGGAAATGTACGATTTGAAATATGCCACATTTTAAGCCAATCGCCTGAACCGTAAATGCCATGTGACTAATCGTGAGACTATTCAATGGATCCCCAGCAGCTCAACCAACGTGACATACTTGACTTAATGGGGTCATGAACTGCCTTTGTTTTTTATTTTGTACTGTTCTCTGAGGTCCACTTATAATGTTATCAGGATTTTTGCATCAAAAACATTTCATTTAAAAGTAATAGGCTATTTTCTGTCCTGTTTTTAACCCCCTCATCAGAACACTTTTTTTGAATAGATGTGGCGGATTGTAGACTCAGAAGTAAACGCCCACTGCTGTGATTGGCTAACAGTTGTGTATGTTTGACAGTGTACATGCTTCACAGATGGGCTGCTGTGATTAAGATTAAAAATGCATAAATACTCAGTACATATCAAAAGATCTGTAAGAAGAGAAAAAGCAACAGTGATCAGACAAAAGCAAAAGTAATGAAAATAGTAACTCATACTTGTGTGGTGCGACATCGGATCCAATATAGTCAGCACATCATTGTCTTTCTGAAAATCCTGCATCGAATTGTGCTTTTGTCATTTACCTACTATGTGCGGCTGTGTGCAAAATGGTGGGCGGGGCTAAACAGGCAGCGATTTAGAAGCAGGTGTTGATCTTCTGTCTTTTTGGCAGATTGGCTTCAATATACTGCAAGCTTTTTTTGGACTAACGAGAAAGTTCTGAGTTATGAAACTTACACAAAGTTTTTATAGCACAATGACCTCCTGTATATGTCAAAAAAGGGGGAATTTTGATTTCTCAGTTCATGACCCCTTTAACCTGGCTGATAAATATGTTTAACCCTTGTGCTATGTTGAAAACCTTATAGCACTTTTGTTTTTCCTGGTCAAAATGGACATTTTTGACTTGGAAGTGTGGCTTTGTTCCATTTTTCACAAAATAAAAGCATTTCAAAATAAACTTCCTGTTTACACATTAAAGGATAATCGTATGATAAACAGTGCTAATTTTTTAAGATCAATGAGGCCTATGATCAATCAGTTCCAAAAAGAAATACAAAATCTGTCCTAATTGAAAGAAATCAAGTTGCCAGATTGAATCCAATATCTGGTGATAATATAGCATAATGAGAATTTTATTAACTTTTTTGGCTGGCCATTTTTGACTGTGAAACTATTTTGGGAAGTTGTTATACCCTGTGTGAACAAGGTCAGTTTTAGCCAAGTTTTAGCCCAGTGTGATAACATTATTTTTTGGCAAAAAGAAAATCCTCTCTGGGTCAAAATGACGCCAACACCACCAGAGGCTTAAAGCACATAAAACATCTCAAACCGATTAATCACCAAAAATACCCCATTTTATCTGGATTTCCCAGCATGACAGACACTTACTAGGCACTCTGTTGATGGCTCGCAGGGGCCTGAGCACTCGCACAGTCCGGATGGCTGACAGGCTGGCGTTATGACCGTCCAGTGAATACTCCATCATCCTGAAGAAAGCAGAGCAGAGGAAACATACTGCAAGCATCAGACACTAAAGGTCAATCTCTATAACCTTTCTTTCTGTCGATCTTACATGAGGATAATGAAAGAAAAGAGGTTTTAAAAGAGAAGTCTTCATGCATTCATCACTCTTGTCAATTTAAAGGTCATTTTAAACAGTAAGGGGAGTGTTTTTTCAAATGGTAAATGAATCAGAGCGCTGGGACATCTCACAGTAATTCTATTTCCCAACTGATGGCCTGTAAATCGAGTGGTGGGTCCCTCTTGACCAGCTTTACCATGGTGATAATGGTTAAATGCATGAGTGACAAGTGAGAAAAAAGGCGGATTCCTCACCCTGCCATGACAATGAAGAAGTCCAGGCGGTTCCATGTGTCACCAAGGTAACACTTTGATCCAAAAATCCCCAGGGCTATCATTTTGATGACCATCTCCACAGCAAAGAAGGCGAAGATGCAGTCATCAAACACCTGTGGACACAGATCACATTAATATAATCACATAGTAGGACAGACATTTTACTACAATTAAACAATTATATATCAACAGTGTTGTGAAGGTTACTTTGGAAATGTAATAGGTTACAGATTACAAGTTACCTTATTTAAAATGTAATAAGTAGTTACTTTATTAAAGTAATGTAACCGATTACATTTGATTACTTTTTGATTACTTTTCTAAATTTCTAACAAATGTTTTCAACTGTTTATCATTTTGAAACATTTAAACCAGGTAGGATAATCCTTATAGTGCTCAACACTGATTACTGTCAGACTTTCAAAATCCTTCATCACTAAGATTATAATAATTAAATTAAACCACAAAATCAGACTTTAGCAACTCTTTTTACTTTGAGATTGTTTTGAGGTTAAATACAGATTTAAAATCATAACAAGAAATAATTTAATAGCTATGATACTGTTTTTGAAATCAAATCTTTGCATAGTTATGACAGGAAACACTGGCATTTAATAATGCCTTGGGAAAAAAAACTGTTAATCTTAAAAAATAAAGCATATACACGAACCAAAATAGTAAGAAAACAGTTATTTAAAAAAGCATGTGTCCTATTCTGTGTTCTAAACTCCTGAAACATTGGTGTCTCATATTTTAGAGCAGCCGATGCAATTTGGGAAAGAAATCAATCAAATATGTTTAAAAATAATCAGATGTAACCCCCTTTATAATCGTTAACATTCTCATAAGTGTAATTTAATTACACATTTTTTTCTCAGTGACTGTAACAGATTATAGTTACATTTATTTTGTAATTAAATTACGTAATTCCATTACATGTAACTAGTTACTCCCCAACACTGTATAAATGCTTTTGAATTTGCTTCCCTCAATAAATGCTGCTAAAATGTGACCAATATTTTTGATAAAAGTATTGCATTTACCCCGAGAAACCTTGAGTTCACACACAAAAGCATTGAAGTATAGATTTTCCTCCCACTTCATATTATTTTTATCACAAAAAGTTTTTCAGGTGAATGCAAAGTTTTTTGGGTGAACGCAAAATTTTGAGAGAATGCAAAAGCACTGAAGTATAAATTTTCTTCCTGTCTCTTTGGGCAGAGGGCAGAGAACTTTAAATGTGCGTATATAAATTTGAGCACCATTTGAGCAGTTTAGAGGGAGAGAGTGAGAAGATCAGCTATGATTCATTTTGTGTAGTATTTTCAGCTCTGGCCTCAGCCGACCCGATCTCCTAAATCCTGCTGATGCTGATGTCAGGCTCTTCTGGACATAAAAATTTCCCACAGTACCATATATAAAACCCAGTTCACTTTGGTGGGAGCGTGGGCAGGATTACAGAGAATTACAAAACTACAGAAAAATGCCTCAGTCTCTGATATCTGGCAAAGGTTCCAGTGACCCCTAAACCGGTGTGTGCCACAACACATGGGCGAAACGCCAACTCTGTGCTGAGACAGTCCTAAAAACAGATATTGGATACAAAAATAATAAAATAAACAAATAAAATAAAGGGTAAGGAATCATTTTAGGACCATTGGAGATGTGAATTCTGATGTACAGAGGCCCTAAAATAAGTACTTGGAGATCTAATCCACACCAATTTTATTTTATTTTTATTGAGATACTATTAATATTTTTTTATTCATTTTTAATTATTTTTAGTTATAAATTTAATTAATTACTTTTAGATTTTCCATTTTAATCTTAAAGTAATTCAGTTGCTTTTTTTTTTTACATCTATATATTTTCTTTTTAATATATTCAGTTAATATTTAATTTATTTCTAGTAACGAAAATGTTTTTATGGTTTTAGTATCAGTTTTACTTAACTATAACAACTGTGATCCACTCTTAAAATGCATGAATGCCATGCAAAAAACATTTGTTAGGTTTCAAATGATAAAAAAGAAACATGGAACATAGTGGAACATGTGATGAAGCACGCCTAGTATTCTGCAAGTACACCTGCTTGAACTTCATAAATTCACAAAAAATCACTTTGAAACTAGTTTGTTTTGAAGTAAATGCATCAGAGAAGTGAAGTCAGTACTGAGAAAAGCTCTCGCAGCATTTGATGGTTTGATGTTATTTAATGCAATGAAATCCCTCCAGTTTTAAGTGTTTAAATGCTTTTATGGAATACTGTATCTTGGAATGACGTTTGAAGAAACATTATCGCATTACAAGCTTTCTCTCATTGCATAACAGAGTGAGACTTACCTGTAGGACGACACACCACTCAGACTGGCACTTGAGGTCCTCACATGGCTGGAACATGCCCAGAGTCACACAGTTCAACAGAATCACCAGCATGCTCACATGCTCAAACCATGTGCACAAGAGTCAAGGGAATATATCACAGAGATCACAGAGTCATTGTTTCTGGATTGTGTTCTGTCAGTTGCAAAGCACTGTTACTCCACAAAACATAAAGATACATAGATAATAAACACAAATATTGATTTTGTCGATCCCTTAATACTTAGCTCAGAGCAAATGAGTTTAACAATCCAGAGCAAACAAAAAAATTCAAGGACATTATTACAAAACATTCCTTCCATCTGACTGAATTTTAATTAAACTTTTAAAACATGATTAAGACGTGCAAAGCCTATTATTCACAGTCGAAATAAATTATGTTTTACTTTTTTCTCTTTTAATTTTAGTTGTTTGGTTTCCTCAAGGCGAAAACATAAACACAGAGGTAAAATTAAATGAAAATAAGGTACAACATTTTTTTTTAAAGGTCTGGAGGTGTCTTTAAAGTTTAATAAACCACAGGCACTAATGAAAAGAAAGGGTATGAGCTAAGTTTCAAGAAACAAATTTCTTGCATTTTGTGAAATCAATGTTACACACAGTTTTTGAAAAACGATTCTCATGCTCATCAAGGGTGCATTTATTTGATCAAAAAGTCATTAAAAACATTACTATTGTGAAATATTATTACAATATTATTAAAATAACAATTTTAATATTTACTTTTAAAAGACACAATTTATGAATCAATTTATTCCTTTGATAGCAAAGCTGAATTTACAGCAGTCATTATTCTTCTATCAATTCATATGCTGATTTTCTGCTCATTAAACATTTATTATTATTATCAATGCTGAAAACAATTGTAATGCTTACTATTTGTGTGAAGACTATGATTTTCTTTCAGGATTCTTTAATGAACAGAAAGCTCAAAATAAGAGCATTTAAAACGATACGATACATATCTTTCCTGTCACTATCAATCAATTCAATGCATCCCTGCTAAATTAAAGAATCTATTTCTTTCAAAAACAAACAAACAAAAAAGAAACGGTATTGACTCCATACAGTATTGTATAAGAGGCTCATTTGCAAATGAGTAACAGTAAAACTTTTCCATCATTTTCTCACCGGCGGAGGACTAAGACATTAATAAACTATACAGCCATAGCAGCCATGTCAAGCATCCAAGCAGGCATAAAATGTTCTTCTCACTGCTTAACTGCTGAAATATTTAGAGAGTACAACAGGAACAGGGTTATGTCTGTTTCAGCGGTATGACTATTGGTTCCAGCGCTGTCTGAGATGTCAGATGGCATAAGAGCTGTCAGCGGCTGCTGCCGCTGTCACCAAGCTTGACCCATTAGCACCTCCGTCGGCGCTGTCCGTTACACTGAAGATCACGACCAAAGTGTCCGTCATGACCAGCGGCCGTCACACATCACGCACGCCACAAATCAGCACCAACAACACCCACAAACCCTTGCGGATGCCATGTTCTCGAGATCATCTCTAATCATCTGGCCCGACTCATACACAATCTTTAAAACATCTGAGCTTAAACCCTCCAGCTTTCTTAGGGTTGAAATGACAGCCTTGTTACACCAAGGGCTTCCCAACTCATGTTTTATGCAGGTCTGCTCATCTAAATGGGGCAAATGATGGGCACTTGCTATGCGACACACAAATGAGAAATTTGAATAACGCTCATTTCCATAAGCCATCACAGAGCTTCGGATTGTGGGCGTCGTAACGTTGTGTTCCCTCACAATGGAGCGGTGACTGAAATCAGGTGCTGATGATGAACCCTGAGGATTTTTAAGTCATCAAGCCTCTGTCGGAGCTTCACAAACAACAGAAAAGGTGTAAAGAAGAAAGAAAGAATGGAAGGAAAAAAACCCACTCTAAATCTCTAAAAACACTCTTTGAAGATTTTCTATTCAGCTAGCACACAATGGAGAAAATTAGGCTTGGATATGATTTCCCAAGATGGACAGTGGCCACCCTGGGGCCGTGATAAATCAGCATGTGGAATGCTTTGATTAGTGTTTCTTAGATGCTGGACCGAAGATCAAGTCTCAGTTGTGCTTCCAAGCAGATCCAGGTCCCAAATCCCACTTCACAGGCCTTTCTGACTTACTCAAAGATGTTTACGCTCTCCAGGGAAAGCCGGGAAATGGAGTGGACTTTAATAAGTTATGCCAGAGGTTAAGAGACCTGAAGGGCACACAGAGCAGTTAGGGTAACTCATGGTGAAAGACACGCTACAGTTCCCACTTACGGTCTACACTCTGAGCGGCTTAAATTGATAATCTGTCACTTTATAAATAATGGTCTATTCTCATGAAAGGAACTAGCCAGTTTTCCGGCTCTACGGTCTATCCATCCCCTTAAAAGGTAAATGGAAACGCATTACTACTAAAATAAGATTTTTCCAACCACCAGTCGAGCCAACTGAAGGGAGGAGGCAGAATGTCATGGAAACCCAACCATGGTAAAGACTGAAAAGACTGTTTTCCTTCCATCAACCTACTCCTTCAATATTTCACCATTCTTCTCTTTTACTATATTCTTATATTTAAGTCTGTTGTGATCTGCAGTGCTGCATTTATTTGAGTAAAAATACAGCAAAAATGCAATATTGTGGAATATTATAATTTAAATGCTAAAATAGTTTCTATTTGAAAATATTTTAAATGCAATTTATTCCTCAGCATCATTACTTCAGTCTAGTGTCACAACTCAAATCATTCTAATACGCTGCTTTAAAAGAATAATTCTTCTAATTATCAATGTTGAAAACAGTTGCTGCTTAATATTATTTGTGGAATCTGATACTTTTTCTGGATTATTTGGTGAATAAAAAGTTTAAAGAAGAAGAGTTTATTTAAAATAGATGCATCCTTGCTGATTAAAAGTATGAAATTCTTTAATTAAAACTGGGCAACAATTTAGTATAGGGACCACTTCTCACTATTAACTAGTTGCTTATAGCCTGTCTATGATTGACATATTGACTGTTCATTAGTACTTACTGTATAAAGCACATATTCAGCACGACTATATTCTACATCCCTAATCCTACCCAATACCTAAACTTAACAACTACCTTACTAACTATTAATAAGCAGCAAATAAGGAGTTTATTGAGGCAAAAGTCATAGTTAATAGTTTGTTAATAGTGAAAATTGGACCTTAAAATAAAGTGTGCCCAAAAACTGTATTGCATTCTTATACTAGAGTGCATCTCATCTGACAAAAACCTGTGAAGTGCGAGATAAGTCATCAATAATTCTGGTCCATTTTTCCTTGTAGAGAAATAACAAATGTGTGTTTCTGGTAAAGGTTAATTTTATAAATTTACATAATGTTATTTTGAGTGATTACACTCTTCTATATGATTGGTCTCTGCCCACAATGTGATTTAATTGTCTGTATTCTAAGTGAGTCTGATTCATTTATTGATAATCCTTCATCTTGTTCATGATATGATGCATTACTCACCGTCATATACTTTACAAACACTTTCCCTGGATTTTAGCAGCAAAAACAGATTTTTTTTTGTGTGTGTGTTTCTTTTACGCATGTAACGCAATCCAGCAGCGTGAACGCCTACTAGCGACCAACAATACAGCAACCTGGTGACCTGCAGTGATAAAACTGCTATCACTGTGAACAGGGCATTACACTATTTTTACTCATTCTCTAAACAGCAACAACACAGAACATTTGGCTCGTCTGAGTGTTTTTTTTTTTTACCAAAAGCCTCCAGTTATTGTTTTCAGATCAGCTCTAGTAATGAGGCTTATGGCAGTAATTTACTGGGCTTTCTGCAACATCACAGGAAAGTTTCACTACTTTGATGGCTAGATGGAATGGCGTTTGTGCAAGAGATTGTCTGTCCTTGAAGTACTCATCCTGCCAACTAAGTGGGACACAGCCATGGCAGACTAGCTCCTTTATCACGCTCTCTTGTGAACATCTGCCATATGGCTGCACTGCAAAATGTGTCTGTGTGTTAGAACAAACCTTCAGCACGGCTTTTCTGTGGAAGCCGCAGCTACCGCCCTGATTGAAACCCACTAACATGCAAATGCATGACTCACTGGAAAACTATTGAGTTTGGAAATCACACTTTGAGCTTAAATCCCTGTTATTCTAGCAGTTGGCATCGTGTCACTGAATAAATAAGGCATTTAGTTGGCAATTAAAGCAATAGTAATAAGACATAATTAACAGAGGTGTTCATTTACACATTCTAGGTGCTAATGTGGGTTTTTGGCACTGCTGTTCAGATTATCAGCAGCAGTTCCTTTATTTCTTTTCTCTGATAGCTGCTGATATTATAACAGCATGACAGTTTGGTAAAAAAAAAAAAATACAGAAAAGATTGCTTTGGCAAACTGCGAGTAATTTTTGCTTCACTTTTGATTTCTCCCAGTGAATCAAATATTTTGAATCTGTTCACAAAAAAGAGATTAATTCAGTGAACTGCCTATTACATTATTGCACCAAACTTTGGATACATTACTCTTAATGTACATACGCTATTCCAAATTTAGTCCCACATTTCAAAAGTGACAGTTTAAATATCAAAATGTTTGAATATTTGGTTTGTAATTTTTGAGAAAAATTAGAAGCAGTGTCAGTGAATTTAAAATCTACAAATTAATATGAAGAGAAAATAATGACCAAACAGATTTGTTCACAACAGAAAAACCCGTAGCACTTTATATTACAGTCCTGTTCCTCATGTACAGACTACTTATGTAATTACGGTAACACTTTAGAATAGGTAACACTTGTTAACTATTAACTACGACTTTTCCCTCAATAAATTCTTAATTTGCTGCTTATTAATAGTTAGTAAGGTAGTTGTTAAATTCAGGTATTGGGTAGGATTAGGGATGTAGAATAAGGTCATGTAGAATAAGGCATAAATATGTGCTTAATTAGCACTAATACATGGCTAATATTCTAGTAATATGCATGCTAATAAGCAACTAATAGGTTTAACCGTAAAATAAAGTGTTACCGTAATTACAATAACTAGGTAATAAAGAGATACTAACCCTAAACCTACCCCTAATCCTAACCCTACCCCATTTAGTTACCTTATATTACCAGTACTTTCTTAGGTAAGTACACAAGAACAATGTAAGTGGATGCAAGTACACATACTGTAAAATAAAGTGCAAAACTGAAAAACCTTTGTCTCAAACAAAAAGATTAATGCTTTAATATTGGAACAGTAAAAGGAATCAACCCATACAGAAAAAAAACATCCTTTTTTTATTAATAAAAATATCCTACAATGTTAAAGCTTGAAGTGAGGTTTCCTTTTCTGTGAAACCCTTCAAAATAACAAATGGGCTTTCTCTGGGCGCTGGTTTCACCTTACTTGGCAGTATCATGATGATTTAAAAAAAAGGACTCAGAGCAACAGAAATGGGAAGTCTCACTACTCAGTGTCACTGCTAACAATTGGATTATTTGCTTGTTGCTAGCTTAGGAGAAAAGGATTAATGAAGCCATCACATTGATTAAGCCAAGAGGACCGTCACAGCCTGCCACCTAGACTAATGGACCCACTGACACAAGTGTGACCGGGTTCTTCTGATTCAGCCAACTCATCACAATGCAAGTGGAGACGCAGTTCTCCCCTCCGCTGTGCGTTCATTAGCAGAGAGCAAATTCAATCAAGGCGGTCTGTAATAATATTCTCCAGTAGGGTCAGAGGGTCTAAACCCTAGGGACAGACACAATATTGTTGCGCTCTTCCTGTTATGCCTTTTGAAATCTGTGACTTACAGTATATGAATACAAAGAATATGCTTGTGTTGTAATTCAGAGAAGCATATTTATTCAAAAATGTACCAACAGAATTATACTCTGGTCAAAACTCAGGCACTTAAGTCTTATTAATTATTGAGTTTAACTTGATTTACACAATGGCAAAAACATTGGCAGGGTGCCAAACAGGATGTAAATAATAAGCTGAAGTTAATTAAAGAGAATGAGAGTTACAGTAGCTTACATGAGGGTGACAACTGGAAATTAATGAAGATACTTTTTAGCCTTTTTTTAAAAATCTTTTTGTCAAATAGGCAGGGCGTGACATTAACATCCGCCAACCCGCCAAATGCGGGTGGATTTCAGCAGTGGCGGGTAACCTGGTCACTCCCTCTAGCCACTCTGGCGGGTTGAATTTTATATTTATAACATACAGCCTAGTTAAGCAACAGGACACGACCAAGAGAGGGAAGATCCCTGAAAACCACGATTGCAAATTTGACATTTTATACAAGAGTTAAAACGAGTAGTTAATATAGCTACAATTTAGTTCAATATTTGAATTTGGATTTATTGAAAAGATATATTGTCAACCTTGACTGTTTTTGCTCAATTTGGTTAATTAAAATAGTTCCAAACAAAGATCACAGCAGAGCAGTCGTGCATGTCTGAGCAACACACAGCGGTGTTTTGTTAATGAATGATTCGCGTTTTTGAAATTTGAATCATTTGAGTCAATGATTCAGTGGTCCATTCATAAGGACAGGCACTTGCTTCATTCTTGAATGAATCAGCTGTCTGAACGAATCCTTTGAAGGCATGCTTCAATGACTCATTAATTAAGATCACTTGCTGCCACCTACTGGCGGTTTACTTTCATAGTAGCCTATCTTGGCATTTTTTCCAACATTTCATTTTTCTATATTAAAAAATATATATATTAAAACACCGAGCTCAAAACGTTATTTATGCTGTTATAATTTTGCATGCTGTGTAAATGCATCTGAATGCCGCTCCAGTCACTTCTGTTTCTTCTGCCGTGGAAAGATCGATTTTGTAGATACTGATTTCATATGATTGGTAACAGCCCTATATTATCTTATTAGGGTGAAGTCAGCTAAATTGGGCCAAATAAGGTTGTAGCATCATATCTCTTTAATTTTTTACAGAAAATCACAATAACTGATCTTGCATTGTTGCTTGAACACTTGTTGACATGTAACAATAATTTTTATTGGTCTGAGGGCAGAGTGTTACATGAAGCTTGTCAGAGAAATTGTAAGGTAATTGAGCCTGACACAGTAAATTTCATTAATCATCAATAAGGGTACTAAAGCAATTATAAATAAGCTTACCAACAAAGCAAAGGTTTATGAACAATGTTTTGACATGCTCTTCCAAATAAAAAAGTTTAATTTAAAAAAGAAACTTCATTTTTTGTGAAAAAGGTCATTTTAGTTAGAAATGGCTGGTTAAGCTAAAATGGGCTGCATACACACACACACACACCCACACCCACACACACACACACACACACACACACACACACACACACACACACACACACACACACCCACACCCACACACACACACACACACACACACACACACACACACACACACACACACACACACTTTTAGACAGAAACTGGAGGTGAAAATAGGTTCATAGGCCTAGATGTATCCATACAAAATCTAAACAGTTTTAAAAAAAAAAAAAAAAAAATTAATTGCATTGCAGACAGTATGGCAGGAGGACAGGCATAAGAGAGACAAGGCATAAGAGAGACAGGAAAAAGAGAGACAAGAAGAGGGAAGAGAAAGGGAAAGAAAGAAAGATGTCAGTATAATGTAAGAATTTGATATGAAAGATGATGCATGCATTTAATACGGTTAAGGTAAAATGCCCTTTAAATAGGTCAAAAATGACCTGGAAATCAATTTAAATACATTTTTGTATGCAGTATTAAGTCATATAAAACGCAAAATTGTTGCCTGTGAAAATGCTGAGTGGCTAGTCAATTTGGAAAACCACTAGCCACAGTGGCCGGTGAGCAAAAAAGTTAATGTCAAGCACTGCAAATAGGATACCAAAAAACATCACAGAATAGAATACAATCCATTGCTATATATTTTTTTCATGTATGAGCTATTGTTTTTCCACCAAACATGGTCATTTCCTGCATAATGTCACTACGGTCCTGGATTTTTACGTTCATACTGAGGAAAAATGCAACTTGATAACCAATTAAAACAGTATTGCTTTCTCGGTTAAATAAACAAGAAAAAGAAAAAAAATCAATTTTATATTTTTTCATTAACAATAAATATTCTATTCATTAAAGCCATGTATGAATCTCATCAAGTTAGTATTTTTGAATTTTTTCGGATCATTAGTCATCAAAGCTCTGTAAATATTGGTCACAGACACAGAGATTTACCTTATATTTCACCAAGCTGATTACTCACTAAAACCTCCCACAGATTATGTTTTCATGCCATTTTAAGTCTTACTTTGATGTAACAAAGTGGTTATATCTAAGTGTGTGAGTTTGTTTATTTAGTTTTTAAAATTAGTCTTCCCATTAACACCATTAAATAGTCCATTCAGACTGATTAGCGAATGCGGGAGTTGGGATTTATCACTTGAATGAACCAAACACAGCTGAACCAGTCAGATCCAATCATATCGTGATGGAGGCATTGCCTCCTCTCACATAACTTTCCCCCATTCATTCTCAATTACCCCCCACCAAAGTCACAGCACGCTTAGGGGGGGGGTCTGTTAAAACTCAATGAACTCAAGGGAGGTGAGAGACGCGGACTCCTGCTGTTACTTCACCCGATGGTGTCACTGCTGGAAAAATTTTCTTTAGAAAAAGAGTGATTTATACACTTTTTAATGTTATATTTTGTAATAGTGGTGTTGTTTTATTTTTGTACTGCACACTTTTGTTTCATTCAATGTTTTGAAGAGGCACTGCCTCCCTTACCTCTTCGGAGGAAACTCCCACAGCTGTAGGAAAAGAAAAGACATTTATGCTTTTGGAATGTATGTAATCTGCAAAACTATTTGCCAAGATTACATGTACATCTTCCATTCAAGTAGATAGGAACTGTACATGTTATGTCTATTACCTGCATAGAAAATAGCCACCAAGGTCATTAGCAAGATGGCCGCTGAGTGAAATGACTTGCCTTAAAGGGACTTTGGGGAGACATTAATGGAGACAGCAGATCCCATGCCTTCAAAACACTGATTCAGCATTCTATTCATGAACTATGACACTATAATGATGGGAGAGAATGGGTCCCGGGCCTTGAAATCCTGCTTCAGTGGATATTGTAAGCGGCTTCTTAGAAATAAGATAATCTCATTCTCATTTCCTGTGCTCTCCATTCACCACCACTTAACATCATTAATCCTTTACATTAAATACTGCTGAAGGTCTGACCTCTTTATTATCCGTTTCTCCAGTGGTGGAATTAGCCAACTGCCAGATGTCAGCAGTAACCAGTATAAGCCATCACAAACCAGCATAAACTAGTACAGAAACTCCTTCTAAGCTGGCTCTTTCTGCTTGGAGTATGACAAAGTACCAGATTCCACAAGCTGAGTGGCTTTTAATGATCATAGACCTGGATAAGTAAAAGGGTTATAGAATGCAGTTGCATTTATCATTGTCAGGTGGCTGAATTCCCATGACAGATCCAGTGGATCTGAGAACAGCACCAGGCCAGCTGCATTGCAAGAAAATCTGCTGATCACATCCAAACCATCATCACTCCTCTTAGTCTCCACAACGTGCTGCTAAATACTTTCATCCGCAGGAACAATAAGGTGAAACGGTCCCAGGAGCAAAGACAAACTCAAATTATCAGCCACTGGTGAACCAGAATCCGTAAATGCTTTTGTGTGCAGAAAATAGAGGTCACCGCGTTTGATTGACAGGCAAAGTCACTCCTAACATAGTAAAGTGGTGCAAAAACTCAAGTTTCTTAACAAATTCCACTGATACAGCTTGTATAGTGTGATAAGGGCAAAAGATCAATTCATGCATTATTCGTTAAATGAGATATTAAAGGATTAGTTCACTCCTGATAATTTCCTGATAATTTACTCACTCTCATGTCATCCTAGACGTTCATGTCTTTCTTTCTTTTTTCATTTAAAAAGAAATTAAGGTTTTTGAGGAAAACATTCCAGGATGTTTCTCTATATAGTGGACTTCAACAAGGATCAGCAGGTTGAAGGTCCAAATTGTAGTTTCAGTGCAGCTTCAAAGGGCTCTACACAATCCACAGCCAGGAAATAAGGGTCGTATCTAGTGATACGATCGCCCATTTAAAAAAAAAAAAAAAATTGAACATACTTTTTAACAACACATAAAAATTTACGACAGACTCAAGAATGTGGACTGTGACACAGCAAATGCACATCTCTATACTGTATCCAGTTTAGCAAGATAGCGACAGTGATTGTAATTTCTACTTGCTTTTGACAAGATACTCGCATTCAGCGGAATCAAGTGTCAAGCCGTTAAGCGGCTGAACGCCAGCGGGCTGGGCCTATGGTGAGAGGAAGACTAATCGTTGATGTCTTGCTCTGGAGGCAGCGTTTATGCAAAGACGTCACCTTTCACCTCGGATCCAAACGAGACGTTTTTGGAGCTTGATTAAATAAATGCTTTGTTTAGAATGAGGAAGATGTTTTAAGCTAGGAAACTTGCAGGATGTTTTAATGGTTCTAAGACCCCATATATGCCAAAAGATCAAGGCAATTTTGATTTCTCATGTCATGACCCCTTTAAAACCTTTTACAGGAACCACTGCAAATTTCAGCCAGTGCTGCCCACTAGACACTTTTCAAAACAGCTGTCCACAGGGTCTATAAATTACAAAACCTGGCAACCCTTTTGAAAAAGTCTTCAACTAAATAAAAGACCTTCCTATACAGACAAAAACAGATCAATTACCTCAGCGCCCATGATTCTTGGAATAACATTTTCAGTCTTTAAAAATCAATTACTGTGGCTCCTATCCAGCATAACAATATCGGATTACAAAAATCATGTTATACTCAAAGGTTGCGCAAAAAGGTCCAGACCATCATTCCCTGAAAAAAGTACTTTTATTCTACCAAAGAGAACAATTAGCACCTTGTTGTTTCCCTAAATAAAGATGCAATTTTTTAGCTCAAACATTTATCTCAAAGCAGATGACGAGCGCTCACATCTTCCATGGTAAAGTGTTCAGCTGAATGCAGCCTACATCTGAGAGTCAGGGAATATTATTCACAAAAGGTTCACATTTCTCATTTTTCCAATAGAGAATTGAAATCGTTACGTGCAGTGCTGAAGCTATCATGACGGTCCCTTTGGGCATGTGCTGCTCTACACCTATATACATCATGTGTAGATTCACATCAGTGAGAACGATCTAGAGAGCAAGGCCAAGGTGAAAGTCAGAGCACTCAACGCACATGTGTGACGTGTGCGAGAGCCCTGGGCTATCCAGGAATAGTCAAGCATCTGGAATTATAGCAGACCCCCGAGTCGACCGCTGGTTTTGCTAACGTACCGGTCGTCCTCTCTGCTAAACCAAAGTCTGTTTACAGAGGACGTGCAGCGGCAATTAAACAAGCCCCGTGTGGTGCCCCTCCACTGTGTCCTTGAGCTGAGATGCCGTTTATTTCAGCTGAACCATCGCAGCCGCTGCCAGCTGTGTGCATAGTAATCTGGATTACTACTCCCCTGCCAAACGGGAGAAGAAACAGACACAACGGTGACGTTAAATAAAAGGTTATCGAGTTTTTCTAATGTTCAAACTTCATGGACACTGCAAGTGGAAAATAACAAATAAAGTGCACAGTGTAGCAGAAGCACAATGCATATCCAACTTCTAAAAGTGTCTAAGTCTTTACTGTCACTTTTGATCACTGTTGCATCTCTGCTGAATAAAATGTGTTAACAAAATGCATATCACTATACTTTTGTGTATTACACTTATGTAAATCACAACTATTTATTTCTCATTTGGACATCTTATCTTTAGGAGTGCTGCTTGTGCCACCTAAAAAAAAATGTAAAAATAGGTGCACGATGCCCCTTTTTGTGCTGCAAATGAAAAAGGCTATCAGGAACAGAGACAACAGAGACAGCCAACATACTTCTTGTTGATTGCACTGATTACATTGCTTATGAAAAAGGCTTTCCGACGACACCGTTTTATAGTTTTCTGGTTGCTTGGTAACAGCAGGAACAGCCGTTGACTGGGACAGGCCATCTGCGGTGTGACACACCAACAGAGAAATGATTTATACAGGAACAGAGAGTGGAATCACAGACTGACACTTTATCATTAAAGTCCTAGATCGGCATCTGAGATCCAGCCCACCTAGACTACTACCACTAGAGAGAGTGAGAAGCTGCAGTGCTGTTGTCTTATGTCTTCTGCGCAAGATGAATTTATTGCGTAAATGAATATCGCTGACATTGATTGACAAGAGATATATGAAATAATAAAACTGTAAATAGTAAGCAGCAAATGGTGTGAGGCACTACTAAACACTACTAACATTAAAAAAAAGCAGTTGCTTAATCTCGCATTAACGTGATTATAGTTACAAAATCCGAAGAATGTTTCTGACTCAATCTTTTTTTTTAATAAACATATATATATATATATATATATATATATATATATATATATATATATATATACATATATATAGTATTTGGATCCAGTTCTTAGTTATAGCAAATCCGTTACTGCTTACTTTTATTATTTTACTACTTTTTAAAAATAATTGTACTGTGAGTACTGTACTGTTGAATTCACATATTTCCTACCAAACAAAATATGTCCCAAGGACATTTTTATAATGTTCCCATTAAATTATGAAAACGTTATGTTCTCTGAACTTTCAATACATCTGTTTTTTGAATGTTAAAATGTTTTTGTTGCTTATACAAACATTAGAAGAACATTCAATTGAACCATTTTGCAAGCATTATTGGAACCTTACTTTTGAATGTTCTCTGACATTTTGAAACAAGTATTCACATTTAAACAACAACAACATAACGTTCCAGGAACAAAGTGTAAATAACTTTAACATTTTTGTGATAAGGTTTTGAGAACATTACTAAAGACAAATGTTCTATTAACATTATTGCAGGGATGTTTGTTGATAACTTTTAGAAAACCATTCTCAAGCTTGTTAGCTGAAATTTTGGCAATGTTAGGTTTAATTTGCAAGTTCGGTTCATTAATTATATCATAGTGAGTGAACTTGAAAAGAAAATCTCTGTCCAACCCTGTAAATAAGCAAATTTATCTATTTCTGTCTATTTTGACAGCCTATTGTTATCCAATTTAGCATTCAAAACCTGCTATTTCAGCTAATGTCAATACAATATATACGCTAATTTAAAAAAAAGAAAAAACCATGGACATTGGTCAATACTCGCTGTTGGGATTATATTTATAATGAAGTGGTTTTAAAGATGTACACTCTAAAAAAAGCACTAAAAGTGGTTCTTTGGCTCGTAATCATAGGAGAAGCACTTTTGGTGCTGTATAGCACCAAATCTAGGTGCTTCAGTGGTTCTTCAGCGGTTCTTTGGCATGACTGAGGGGCTATATAGCACCACTACCATATACAGAACCTGTTAAGCTCCTGTATGGTTCTTCAGTGGTTCTTTGGGGTGATTAAGGTGCTATATAGCACCACTGCCGTACAAAGAACCTCTTAAGCACCTTTAAATGTTCTTTACGAGCCAAAGAATCACTGTTGGTGCTGTTTAGCACCAATTTTGTTGAAGAAATACAGTGCAATATGGCACCTTTTATGGTTCTACATAGCACCATTTGACAAAGGTACTGTATAGCACCTTTAAAGATATGGTGCTATACAGCACCAAAAGTGGTTCCCCTATGATTACGAGCCAAGAACCATTTTTAGTGCTATATAGCACCATTTTTTTTTTTTTTGAGTGTAGCGAACATGCTGTAAACAGCCAGTAAGTATTGCAACATTTAAAAAATCCTTTGATCCAATTCACTTATCTGCACTTTTATGCATCTCAAGCTTGCAAAAGAACATGGCTGAAATGACCCCCCTCTCATACAAGAGAAGAAAAGGAGGAGCCACAGAGAGGGAGCACAGAGAAAAATAATCAAATTTGTTTCCTCTTTGGTTGTCTCCACAGGAACACTTGTCCGCCTTGGGGACGAAGCATAAGTGTTCAGCTGCTTCCCTTCTTACAAACCTATGCTGTCTGATATTGGATTAGTCTAGACCGGAAAAAAAACCATCCAAGATGGGGAGCTAAACACCTTAAGAGATATTACAATGCTCTTGTCTTTAATGTGTCTATCTTCTGTTACTCCATTATAGTATCCATTACACACATATAATTACAAACAGTGCTCTGTATAAGCGCCGTGTGGTTTATGTTGTTTGTTCCATTAAACACGGGAAATATCCTCCATTATTGACACCCTCATCCCTGCTGGCAGTATTCAACAAGTTCATTGGTTATTGGTCTATTATCATATTCAGACTCTGTAGCTCGCCTTATTAATAATTAAATCAACAAATTATATCTATACAGTGTAAACAATAGTGTCTGATATCTCCAACGCTGTAATTTCACATAACAGGCCTATAATCTTCTGCACTCTAAGCGCTTTACTATCTAATGTCATTCATACTGTTCAACTGTCAGTGCTCTGTTCAAAAAGACCATAAATGCAGAGATAAGAATCTCCACAACTGAATAATGGCACGAGCATGGACATCACCTTTTAAAAAGTGGTTGGGTGGTTTGAAACAACATTTTAAAGGGATATATCATCAGGGATGTCATCATTTACACACTTTCATGTTGCAAACCTGTATGACTTTCTTGACTTCACTCTCAAGACCATACAGGTCGCTCTTCTCAAGCTTTCTCAAGCAAGTTCAAAAAGGACACAAAAGCACCAAAAACGTATTATTTCCAGTCCTCTAAAGCTTTACAATAGCATTGTTTGATTAACAGACTAACATTTAATTCTTTAATCACTAATAATCTAACAGTGAGCTGTTAACCTCTGCAGCTGGACCATTGAATCACTGAGTTAAACCAGGAATCAGATCATAATTTGTGAACAAATCATTCAGACCATGTTTTAATTGGAACCCTTTATTTACTGCAATGATCCATTTCAAATCTATCTATTGTATGACATGTAAGACCTGGAATTTAACACACAAGTCAAATGGACTTATATTTTGGTACATTTATGGAGGTTTTTAGTCATTTTTAAGTCTGTCGCTCCCAGTCTTTATTTACTTTAACTATATGGCTAGCAAAATTCCTTGGTTCAGATATATAAATGAATAAATAATTGAATAATGTTATATTTAATAATTAAACAATTTTAACAGCACATTGAGTGACTTTTTTCATTATATAGTCACTTGCATAAGAAATGAATTGGTGACCAACAGTGTTGGGTAAGTTACTAAAAAAAAGTAACCCACTACAAATTACTAATTACTTCTTTAAAATTGTAATTTGATAACATTACTGATTACTGCATTTAAAAAGTAATCAGATTACTAATTACTTTACTTTCAAGTTACTTTCAAGTTTACTTTACTTTTCAAGTTATCAAACCTAAAAAATACACTACTAAGAGAAACTCATAGTTCTTTCATTAATTTCATATTGACTGAAAAAAATACACAAGTAGGCCTATTATTTGTATACCCCGATTCACTCCCAAAATCAACAAAACTTTTTGGTTTTGTAAAATAAATAAAACAAATAGGGTGCGCTTTCTGCATTCTCAGCCTCCGAGAATATCTTCCTGAAACGAGTCTTGAAGTAAGTCACGTCGAAAACAAATAGTTTCTGATAAAATAATCCGTATGAAACCAACGCGAGGTCCAGGTGCAGATTAACGCACAGGCTTGCCTAAGCTGCAGCCTAGGGGTCCCCGGATTGGCCAGACTATTTTTTTTTAATTATTATTTTAAATTTACTTCAGCGCGAACAAAAAAGACACTCATTGGCCATTGAAACATTATAGGAGGATGCGTTGCAGAGCGTCTGATAAAATGAATGCCTTGTATTGTAGGATGCACACTCAGCACTGCTGAGAGCTTGCACGATCGTTAAATTGAAACCGAAAGTTGAAACACGCACATGTGCATTCAATAGTGATTTTAATACCCCACGTTTTGAGAGCGACATTAATGTGTGCAATTTAAGCTGCATAACATATGATGTTTTATTAACAAATTTCGGGAAGAGCACGTTCAGATAATTAACCTAATTAACACGAGAGGAGAACAATCAGCAATCAACCCAGTTAACAAGATAAGAGGCATGTGTATATATACACAGCAGACTTACCTCTGTTCATTGGCAGTTTTCCAGAATCCCTCCACCACCCATTCTCCGCACTTACAACTATTCCTGTCCTAACCTGTAGGGGGGTACTCTGAGTTTGGGCCAAAATTCCGAGCTTGGAGCCCTCCTCTCGGACAGCACACCAAATACACATAAACTTTATTCTATTCATTATATGTAAGTGTAAACTTGTGAAATCTAGGCTGTTATGAATATGCAGGCTATAATAGGTTGTGCAGTTGTCTATAGCTCTGTATCATGCTTGAAAAATTTGGTCTCTATTTGCACTTTGAATATTAAGAGAGTAGCCTACTTTGATTATGGCTGCACATATTGTTTGCACTTAATAAGACTAAGAAAGACCTGTGTTGTTTATTTTTTGTTATTTATACTGTTTTTGATTTCTATGTTCAATTTGTGAAAAGGAGTTCACGCTTCGTCTCATTCACGTGAACCCAATCTCATGTCTCGTTTCTGGAGTTAAGTGTCGGCGTTAATGATAATCAAACAACAAAAGACGAGGAGAAAATCACTCCCTGCTCTTGACAGAATAGCATTTGTAGCTTTTATAAGAACTTATAGTGAAGTTATATTTGTGCCCTCACATTCACATCTATGCAACCAATAAATAAATTACTATTAGCACAAAATTGTTTACAAGAGCACATATTTCTACATTGATCTAGTCAATTCTGCACTCAAAATGCACTAGATTTATGCACTCTGTTGTATCTCGGCCAACTATCCTAACAAACCATACATCAATGGAAAGCTTATTTATTCATCTTTCAGATGATGTAGAAACCTCAATTTAGAAAAATTGAGGTCACATATAAGGTCTATACAGTATTATCCAGCAGCTTTACCACTTTGCTCAGCAGCTAATTACCCTCCTCCATCCCCAGTTCCTCCTTTCATCCATAGTCAGGACTTGGCTTTCTCATATTCCTTGTTTCCCCGAATCATACTCCTTTATTTTGAATTATGTTGTTACATTAAATTGTCATTAAGAACATCTTGGGTTACGCATGTAACCATGGTTCACCGAGAGGGAACGAGACACTGCGTCCTCTAGTGGACACTATGAGTGACACACTTGAAGGGGAATGTCTTGGATTATGCATGTAACCGTGGTTCTCCGAGAGGGGAACATTAATGTTACGTGCCATATTTGGTTCTGTTCTGTTTACCCATGATAGGCTGCATGGTTGGGCAGGGTGTGTTTGCCAAAATCTCTGATGATACTAGTCCTGACAGTAATAAATTTGTAAAATAGTTCATACTGCATATCTACATCTGCAACTGCCTGTCTAGGGATTTTGAAGTGAGTGGATTCAAAGATTAGCAATAAAATCTAGTGTTGATAAGTTGTCCTATGTCAATGATGCTTATGGCAAGTGATCAAAATTTTTTGCACACTATTATTTCCTCTGCAACCAACTTCTGTGACTATGAATGTAACCCCTCTGAAAGAGAGAGTGGGATCCATTTTGCACAGCAGATTGAATTTTAGCCACACAAAAGATTTGTCACATTCTGGCTTGTGCACTTTAAGAGTCTTTTAAAAGTGGGACAGGCACAACAGTGGTGTAGAAAGTCTGTGGGAGATGAAAGCGCTCTCTATATTTTGTCCCACATCTGTTGACGATAAACAATATTTCCATATGTCCCTTTCCTGATTTGTGTGTGGAAATTAGCAACTTATGTAACATAATTACAAATGGTTCAGAGATGGAAAGGACAGCCTAATTATTGTGCACCATTAATTCAAGCATTTCAGAAGCAACACTGTGCCATGGACCAGTTTGTATAATACAGAATGACACTACAATGATGAAAAAAAGAAGCAGGTGCAGATATCAATCACAAATATTACAGCCCACGTACACTATAACCTCACATCATCAGCTGATGCTTTTCATAAACAAGCAACATTTAGAGAAAACGGCACCCAGGGTACTAAAAGCAGGAACCAATGCGCTCTTCAGTTGGAGTTGGTATATTTGTAACTACACATGAATGACCAAATGAAGTCATATTTTCAAGTGGGAAACTGAATTCTAGATAATCTAGAATATCTAGAACTATTAGATCTAGAGTATCTAGAACTCTGAATTCTAGATACACGAGTTGCCAATATGTGTTGTGGAAGAAGCATGTCGTAATGTAGATGACTTATATAATAGATCCATAATGCAAGTCTGTAGTGAATTATAATGAATTTGCAAGTTATTTTAATCTTACATATTAAGAATTGTTCACCTAGAAATGCTGAAAACATTTGCTGAAAATGTACTTACACTCCGGCAGTTTAAGTTGTAGATGATTTTGTTTTTTCATCAGAACAAATTTGGAGAAATGTATCATTACATCACTTGCTCACCAATGGATCCTCTGCAGTGAATGGGTGCCATTAGAATGAGAGTCCAAACAGCTGATAAAAACACCACAATAATCCACACAACTCTAGTCTATCAATTAACATCTTTTGAAGTGAAGAGTTGCGTGTTTATAAGAAACAATTTAATAAAGACATTTCAAACTTCAAACTGTTTCTTCCAGCTAAAATCCATAATCCATAATATTGTTTCCCCAGTGAAAAAGTCATTATCTGAATCAGGAGAGAACTATGCACAGTTCAAACACCATTTACAAGTGAAAACAGTCCAAAACAAATTTTAACATCAGTTTAACAATTGTTGAGTGGACAACAGAAGATAGACTTTTTGACTGGAGGAAGCATTATTATGGATTATGGATAATGAAATATTTTGTCGAGAAGCGATGGTTAAAATGTCATAATGATGGATTTGTTTCTTACAAACACACAGCTTTTTACTTCATAAGATGTTAATTGATGGACTGGAGTCATGTATGGATTACTTGTGGATTATTGTGATGTTTTTATCAGCTGTTTGGACTCTTATTCTGACGGCACCCATTCACTGCAGAGGATCCATTGCTGAGCAATTTCTCCAAATCTGTTGTGATGAAAAAACAAACATCTTGGCCTCAGGGTGAGTAAATCTTCAGAAAATTTTCATTTTTGCCTGAACTATTTTTTTAAAAGGAGTGATGTATGGAACAGCTAACAGACAATAAGATATTCACTTGACTTTCACGATTTGCAAATATTTAGTTTTGATAGCTTACCATGTGTAAATAAGTGATAGAAATGAATAGTTTTCACCATTATGAATTCAGATGTATTTATGTGGGTTTACTGTTCACAGTTCTATTTCTGCTTATGTTTCCAACTTGAATGAATCACATCAGCACTCTTCCATTAACTTCCAACCTTCGCTTAATGCTAAAGGTCATGTAAATAAATCATGCATTAATCTTTAAAACTAAGTGCTCCAACAGCTTCTTCAAAAGTTTCACTCAGCAAATAAATATGTAAACAGACGAACTCGATCAATACCAGTGCATCTTCAGCTCAGAAGCCGATTGGTCCGAGGCTATGTTTGTGCAGTAAGTTCTAGCGCAGTGGATGGGAATCACATAGACACGCAATTAGCACGACTCCTGGTTGCCATGGAGATATGTGGCTGTGCATCTGCTTGAATGAGAAATTCCGTTTCCACAGTCCGTTAAAACGCCCACGTATCTTTTGAGCTGTTCGAAAGCTCCCCTGCGTATTTTAGCACCCTGACAGATCCACAAAGTCTGTGTCGATGCGACGCAGTCTAACTCCTGCATTTTCACAACTGCAGAACTTTTTTTTTTTTTTGGGGCCGTTCAGTCACATATACCTCAAGGGAGAAGAGGATAACGGTTTGTGGAGACTCAGACTGTATTAATCACGAAGCGTGGCTTGGGGTTTCTCTTCCAGTGGATGCACACATGCGTCGATTGCACAGGAGAGACGTTTGGCAGGTGCTGTCACGTCTCACACTCCTCCATACTCTCCAAAATGGTGTCCAGATCTACGACTGTACTCGTACAGATAATGAAACCGAGGCTATGGAGTCTGCCAAAACGTTCTCCTTCATTTCTCCTTCATTTTACAGCTTTAAGAGTGTAATTTGCTTTCCTTAATGCACTGCCCCAACCTCTGACTTAGCAATGATACATCCTAGATCTAGTTAAGCCAACAAATCTCCTCTCTCTACAAGAAGCTCACATGTGTGAAAACGCATACACACGTGCATACAGCAGGAAATATGGATGTAAAATGCTGAATTTCTACCTCCCAGGTGTCTAAGAGCAGCTGTGTTACACAGCTGACACTCTCTATACCGTCCTGCCTTGATGTCCCGGGCAAGATCTCATGCTTTTATGCCTGTCGGGATGAATGGGTTTCTGCGGTCAATCCCAGCTGTAAGCCACACCAGAGGAAGAGAGGACAGAGGAACCGGCGTGGGCTTTCAAATAAAAGCATCATCACCCTGCACGCTACCCTTTCAGGCTCTGGAGACTGCTGAGGGAGACCGGTGCCCGCAGTGGGTTGAGTTTCAAGCCGAGCTGATAAAAAAAGACACCCCACTTGGGCAGAAGCATCATGATCGTTCCAGCTGAGAGGGTATGTGCCCCCTCCGATTTCTGAGTGGATTTTGAATGTAGCCTGTGAAAAACCATAAATGGTATCTTTGATAATTAAGCTGCCTTATTATAGTAAGAAGTGGTTCTCTAAAACACTGTGGTAGAAATCAACCATTCACTTGTCTAAATTCAATCTAATTCACTCCTTTTCCTACACACCTTTTCCAATGGAACACAGAAGTATACTCTCAGAAATAAAGGTACAAAAGCTGTCACTGGGGTGGCATCTTTTCAAAACGAACACTTTTGAACCTATTAGGTTCTAATATGTACACTTTAAGTACTAATATGTACCTTTAAGGTACCAAAATGGACTCTTCGGGTACAAACATGTACCTTTTGAAAAGGTACCGCCCCAGTGACAGCTTTTGTACCTTTATGTCTGAGAGAGTAGTTATTAAAATGTTGAAGCTACTGTTTTGCATACAATGACAGTGGGACAATGACACATGAAGTAAAGCAATGAGTGTGTGCTTGGGTACTCCCTCAGCTTGTGAAACAAACGAAACAAAAAGAAAGGCACCACTGCTTTGTAAAAAGGCATGTAAAAATGCACAAAAGTCTCAGGTCTGGTTCTGTGGCTGGACTATCTGGCGTCTCTACAGTCAATCTACTGCAGCCCAGCTCTACTGTAATCAGGGCCGGTGCTAGCTATAGGCAGAGCAGGCGATTGCCTAGCCCTAGGGCCTCGGGCTTTGAGGAAGGGCCTCCATAACTGTTGCATCCCCTATACGCCAGTCCACCAGTCAAGTCGGGCAGAAATACTAGCCTCATTGTCCATTGGATATAGCTGAATTGTCACTCATCTGCAATTAAACCAATTAATGTTTCAGTTTCAAAGCAGGTCCTGCCTTCTGGATATTTGCGTAAGGAACGCATCCTTCAGGTGCTGCGAATTATGCGATGCAAAAGGCTAAATAGGCACACAAAGAAGTATAGCTCCTAATGCAGGTGTTGTCATCTATTTTAGAGTGATTGCAATATATTCTAAATATTTATTTTAATATGTATTCTAAAATTTGTTCTGTTGATCAGCATGATTTCTGGAAAGATAATTAACTGCTTTAATATGAGTTTAAAAGAGCATGTGCACCGTTGACATGCCAAGACGTGATGCTTTGAATTTGCGCGTACAATGAATGACATCGCGTCGGGAGCTGACTAGCAAAATAGCTACAAAAAGCAGAGAAGTTTGTATCCAAAGTTAAAAAGCGAACACGCTAGAGCTTTTTTTTAATGGCTGAAAAACATTGATGTCATCTTCTAAATAAACACTTATAATTTCAGTTTCAACTTTTTTTTCTGCTTAGTAGCGACAGTGTCTTTCTGTTCCACTTGACTTGAGGTTAGGAATTATATTTGTTTCAAGTGTTTTTTTATTGGGGGTGGGGGGCCTCCAACATGATTTTTGCCTAGGGCCTCCTATGTCTAGAACCGGCCCTGTCTGTAATGATGTGGGTTCCAAGGCGCCATGAAACAAGGTTAATAAATAACTTACAGCCTTTATCAAATATTTGTGCTCAAACAGCCTCCAGTACATCACAGATGTGTTTTATCTCCATCTCTTTGCCCAGCCACTTTATCTCCGGTTATTAGTTCATTGCACCAAAACAGCAATATGATGTGCTAATGTGAAGATATGGAATCCGTGTGCAAGTAAAATGTGACTATGATACATCCCTGTGACTACTGCACAAAGCTTTTACTTTTCTCATGGCCTAGACTGTCAAATTGCATAGTTACATGCTGGTCACGAATGTGTCATGACTGGAAGACGCTATCGGCATGTGCGCGAGTGTGTGTTCAGCAACACACTCGTTTTCCTGACGGCGGCACAGAACTTCTCGGCTGTGGACTGGGGGGAGGCGAAACACTCCATTAGAACATGATTACATAATTTGTCACGATGTTAAAAGAGACACTTTAAGCTGTCTCAAAAAACAAAGAGAAAGACTAACCGGAAAATGCTGATATTATTAACTCTGTCAGAATGCTGATGAGGTGAAGAGTAAAAGGCAGAGTAGATGTTCATGCTGAGCTTGTCAGCAAAGACACGTCTCTGTCTTTTACTTTGATGCTTGCAATAAAATTTTAAACTTGTTTCATCACTGCGTTCAAGTGCTAAAAGTGTTTATGATTAGTTTAAAGGCTCGCTCAGCAATTTTTTTATTTATGTTGTGCTGGTCGATATAGCAGTCATATGACTCCTAGAAGAGTGGATGCATCGTCACATGAACATGACTGTTTTTAATTATCGGTTCCATTGTTACATCTATTCACTTTCAGACATGATTCATTTTTTCCTGTGTGTGAAAGTGACCAATTACAAGAAGTTACAGAGTGACAGTCAGACAGTCATGTGATCTTAACATGCTGAGTCAACCTGCTCCATGGAAAATAAAGTTTTGCACCTTTTACCTTTTAGGCTACTGATGTAACTAAATATATTTAACGTATATGACAATATGTTGTACATGATTTTAAACTTAATTTTCAAGGGTATTGTTAAAATACCCTTTTATAATTATATAAACAAACATAAAAAAACATTAAAAAAAATATTGTGAATATTTATATTAAATTTCTTTAGCTTTATATTGTTTAGGACGATTTTTCACTGTGATACACATTATTAAACACTAGGTAGTAACAGTAGTATGTACTAACTAAACTACTGCTACACATTGCACTGAACAAAATAATTCTTAATTGATATTGATATCATTTAAAAAATATTAGTCTACTGGTGTTGCTAAATTATTTATCTGATTTTGTATATGACTTTAAATGCAATTCTCAAGGGTACTGTTAATTTGTGAAAGAAATGAGGTAAAAAATAAAGAGTGCACCTTTCATCTTGCAGTCATAAATATTACTGTTAATAAGTATAATAATTGTTGATTTGAATGCATGACAGTGACACCCGGCCAACACGTATAATTAATTATATATATATATATATATATATATATATATATATATATATATATATATATATATATATATATATCAAATTTAAAAAAAATTACAAATGATCAATTTTAACAAAATAGATGCTTCAGTATAATTTTCATAGAATATTTATATTAAATTTATTTATAAAACACATTATTAAACACTAAGCACTAACATAGCAGTATGTACTTATTAATCTAAGCAATATTACTGCTAGACATTGCTCTGGGCAACATTAATTGACACTGATTACATTTTACAAACTGAATTTGCCCAGCTGCTAATTGATAATATTGTTTGTCATCCTTTATTTGACAGCAACGGGCAAGATTATGATTTGATTTCCCCCTTTAGGCACAGATGAAGTAAAGCATTAGCTCTAAGTATGTGGCGTGTTCAGTGGTCTGTGTTTCGTCACATTCTTTCTTATGACAGAGGCCAAGACACATGGGTGTCACATCCTGCAGCTCAAAGCAAAGACAGACACTGCCATGCATTCAAATGGACAGGGTTCCCCGGGCTCTATTTTTCTGATTACTCTATTGACAGGACTCCAAAAGTGCGTCACTGCAGATTGTCAAGCCCCACTTGATGGACTAACCCACGTTTGTGTGCGACCAAAGCCACTTTTCCAGCATCAAGCAGGATCTTAAAACTCATTATAACCGTCACAAAGCCAGCTCGCAAAACACCCTACAAGAGGTGCTCAAGGATTACCATTAACATATCCCTGTGGTCTGAATCACACGCGAGTTGTCATTTGCATTTTAGCAGCAGGAGTCCTCCGGTGTGTAAAACGTAAAACCTTTAAGGTAGACCGATAAACTCACACAGAGCAGATTAAAATCCATCTAGTACAATCGGTTTCTGTACAACAGTTCATAATACACAAAATCCTGCAACCTTCCTCTAAGGCTTATGCAAATACATGACTGAATGAAACCAGTATACATTTAAAGTGACGTGGCTCTCGCACTGTAATCTCAAATCCTGATAGACATACTCGTCCTCTGTAGCGACTGCACTGTGGCAGACATTATGCAATGCTAGCACTATGATTTCTGCAGCCAATTAGGAACTTCCTGTACGATGGTGTAACAAAACCTTGTTTTTCCCCTAGACATTGCATCCAGTAAAGCCCACTCAAAATAGTATGGGTGGTCAAGTTTGGTCATGCAGTTTGCAAGGCTAATTATGGGTGTGTGGCAGAGCGACGGTGCCAATGCCACCTCCACACTCAGCAGCACCATGCACAGGACCTGAGATCCAGAGAGGATCACCTGTGGAGATCTGGCACACGGTTAGATAACGCCGCTCTGACACAGAGAAGCTCAGTCTGGGCAGAGAAAAGCGTGTGAATGTGCTGTGTATATCTGTGCTAACCCTGCTAATCTCTTTTGCTCTTTGACTTTCTTATTCAAAAGCTGGCACTGCTTTTTTCAGTACCGTCTGCCTTGTGCTCAGTATATTTTTATTAAGGTGAGCAGATTTTTTAAATGAAAACTAAAGAAATTTTTGTATGTATCTACATTTTGCAATGTTATTTTCTATTACTTGAAAAAAAATGTGGATAATTCTGTGGATAAAACGATTATTTATTTATTTATTTATTTTTTTAAAAGAAGTCTCTAATGCTCACCAAGGCTAAATTTATTTGATTAAAATACAGCAAACCAAAAATAATGTGAATTATTATTACAATTTAAAATAACCATTTTCTATTTCAATATGTTTTCAAATGTCTTCAGTGTCACATGATTCTTCAGAAATCAATATGCTGATTTGGTGTTCAAGAAACATTTGTTCCCTGTTATGTTTTGTTTTTCCTCCCTGGGTAGGGATGGTTAAGGTTTGGGGTTTGATACGGTAAGGACATTTTGTTGTATGTTGATCAGTTTGATGTAAGTGTATTTCATGCTGTCCTGATAAAATGGCAATAAAAAAGATTGGAAATAATAAGTAACAACCTTAGTAAAAAATTAATATATTTAAAATATTTTTTTTTGCAGTATACTTGCAATAGTTCCACTTTAGCACAATCAAATAAACTTCAGTATATCTTTAGTTGGATTTCAGCACCAGTGGCATTGTGCAAAATCGCAGGGGTGGTTGATACGTCATAATATTGAAAATATTTCTGTTTTAAACCATAAAGGCGAGCCAATGGATGTCACACAAGCAATGTGCAAACTTTATGCCGATGAACGTCTTAACCTGAGTCAATTCAATATAGCCGCTACGCCACTATTCAGCACTGCTCCCGCACAATTAAAGTGCATTAAGTGCAAAATGAGTTGTTCCAATTTAGCAGACTTTTAAGTCTACCAGTTTAGTATACTGAAAGTACAATTACAGCATATTTTATTAAGCACTTAAATATGTAAATGTATTTGTAGCATGAAATAAATGTATTTCAAATACATTTTAGTATATTTAATTTTCACTAGGGAATTAATAATAATAATAATAAAAAAAGGAATTAAAATATTTTTGATCCCATATGAGAGTGTATTTATGATATATACTTATTTGTAATTGTATGTACATGTGGTTCTTTCAAATAAGAAACGCTTGTCCGCAGGCCAAGCCATTGCATAATAATTTAACTGTCAATTTTTTTTTTTTTTTTTTTTTCTTGTGTGTGTGCGTGTTGTAATTATGCATGTCTGATATATTTGTTTCAGTGAGGTACTGTGTTGTTTGCTGTGCTGGAATAGTAATGGTCATTGCATAAGGTGTAGCATCACTGAGCACTAATGTTCCCAAAACAGGTGCAGTGTGTCGTGACGTACTCGGATGATGTCTTTGTGTTCTCGTTGGTGTGTGTGCTGCACTGAGCCAGTTCTCACAGGTACTCTCAGTTAATCACAGGTACGCAAGCATGTGCAGAGTGTGATGGATGCCTAGACGGACCACTCCTCTCCCATTTCAGCTGTCACACAAGGAGCACATCAGTCTTGACAACATTTACGTTTTCTCTCTTCAACCCCACCCATCTCCCACCCCCCAGCAAATGGACTCCCTGTGGCGCAAAATATCAGTGTAGTACTCTGAAAGGTCAGTCCTGTCAGACCGCCCCAAACAGCTTGTGATTAATCAGAGCGGACACGTCTCTGTGCACCTCTCCAAAAAAAAAAGAAAACGGTTCTTTCAAATAAGAAACGCTTGTCCGCAGGCCAAGCCATTGCATAATAATTTAACTGTCAAATTAACCTACTAATTTAGAGTGATTAATCATTTAAAAAATATTCTGATAAAAAAACAAAATGTTTCATGCGCCCTGACCTGTATGTAATTTCCGCAATAATGAATTTTCCTACCACAGGAGATTGAAGTACCTGCTTAAAGGGGTTTCTGGCAAGATGGGATTTTAATAAAACTTGGCTGTCTATGCAGTAGAAATGCCAAAAACATATAAAAATGGTGCTACATGAATACAGAAAATGGAAAAAAAATAGCTATGGTGTTTGCTTTTGCCAAAAACTCCCATAATTCACTTTTGCTTTTGGCGCCGCCCTGCTGTTGACCTGACTATTCGTGGGTGGAAATACAAAAAACAAAAGTTTGATCTGTGGTTTTAACAAAAGCCCTGGAGCTCTCAAAAGTCACATTTTATGACATGTCGGTGAACTTTTGCTGACAAATAAACGGGGGTATTTGGGTGAAGATAACATGGAAAAAGAGCACACAGTGTTCATTTACATATACTACTCATACTGTAACCATACAAAGCTGGTTGGAAATCTGCTAATTTATCCTTCAATGCCCTAGTAAAAAAGTAATATATTTAAAATACATTTATTTCATACCAAGTATAGTTCAAATCTATTAACATGTTTACTGACATATTGCTCGAGACTTACTGATATAAAAATCATAATTAAACTTTACTTGGCATACTACTTGTGCACAATGCACTTTTCTTAATATTAAGTCTAAAATGTGTTTTAATGTCACTTTTGATGAGGATTGTATGATCTTTGAATAATATCAGACTTTAAATGCAAAATTTTTAAAGTGTATCTGAACTATACTTGCAATAGTTCCCCTTTAGCACAGTAAAATATACTGAGTATATCTTTAATTGCACTTCAGCACAACTTCTGCACAATTAAAGTGCATTAAGTACAAAATGAGTTGTTCCAATTTAGCAGACTTTAAGTATACCAGTTTAATATACTAAAGGTACAATTGCAGGACATTTTATTAAGGTATTGGGTAGGATTAGGGATGTAGAATATGGTTGTGAAGAATATGTGCTTCAAAAACAGCCGATGTGTTAATATTACGCATGCTAATAAGCAACTAGTTAATAGCGAGAATTGGTCCCTATACTAGTGCTACTGAAATATTCACTTTTTTAGTTTTACCTGCTCTTTGTAATTTTGTTTTGGTGAGACTGGCATAACCACCCTAGTGAAAAATAAATATATTTAAATGTATTTGAAATACATTTATTTCATGCTAAGTATACTACAAATGCATTTTCATATTTATGTACTTAACAACTACCTTACTAACTATTAATAAGCAGCAAATTAGGAGTTTATTGAGGCAAAAGTCATAGCTAATAGTTTGTTAATAGCAAGAATTGGACCTTAAAACAAAGTGTGTGACCAATATTTCTAATCTTACAGCACTCTATTAGTCCACCTAAATGTATTATTATTTAATGACCACTGATGCATTTTGAATTTATTTCTCCATTAACAGCCTTTGAAATGTCGCCCTACAGTATATTCTGATGAAAATGTATTGCAAGCAACATACAAATTATAAATATTTAATTTTATTAAAGTAGACATTTCACCAATGTCCACGTATTTTTGGAGGGTTCTCAAGTGTGAAATTACGCAGTTCCTAAATCTTCTACTCCTTTTTCGCTCAGCACTGTCGCTAATGAAGAGTTTTTTTTTTCTGATGCCATCAGCCAATCAGTGTTCCCATGACATCATTTGCCCATAGCCCCAGAGTGATTAGTCACATGACACTGATGAGATTACAAATTCTATGCTTCCAAAGGGGCCACAACTGCCATTGAGATGAATGGAAATTCTCTCTCTAGGCATTTTACATCACCTTGTTCAGCACCAATGAATATGTATCAACTTATTTTTCTTTTTCAGCCAACAGTGTACGCAATAATACTCACAGTGCAAGACATATACTGCTGCATTCATTACTCAACAGCTTTTAGCTGGCCTAATCATTTCCACTTGACTTGTTTGTTGTTCCCTTTAGTGCCTTACTGAAAATATAAAAGCATAAATATGTAATTCAATACAAGCAAAAACACAGAATGCTGCACACTTGATTTTATGGCACTTTTATCGAATAACAAGGGAAAAGCTTGCAGCATGAACCACCATTAGAGGATTAGTTCACTCCTGAATTAAAATTTCCTGATAATTTACTCACCCCCGTGTCTTCCAAGATATTAATGTCTTTCTTTCTTCAGTCGAAAAGAAATTAAGGTTTTGGAGCAAAACATTCCAGGATTTTTCTCCATATCGTGGACTTCAACAGGGATCAGCGGGTTGAAGGTCCGTTTTTTTTTTTTTGAAAATGACCGATCGTTTCATTAGATAAGACCCTTTTTCCTCGGCTTGAAGGCGATTAATTGCACGTTGGCTCTCATTGAAGTCGACTATATGGAGAAAAATCCTGGAATGTATTCCCTTAAAAACCTTAATTTCTTTTCGACTGAAGAAAGAAAGACATGAACATCTTGGATGACATGGGAGTGAGTAAATTATCAGGAATTTTTTATTCTGGAGTGAGCTGATCCTTTAAAATGATATGACGGCCTGTGAAAGTTTTTTCACATGACATGCTATGAAGTGCTGTTAAAAAACTACCATCTCAATGATTGAAACGGGGCTGCTATTGATTGCTGTGTTCACAGTCCTGATCTTTCACACAACCACTGGGTCGCTTACACCTTTTCAAGTGCAAAACGCATCTTGAAGGGTCTGCAGAAAGCTTCATTCTCGGATTCATCCCGTCTCCGAGCTGAGGGCTGCCATAGACTTGCAGGGTGTTAATAGTTTGCTCCCGGATCCATTCACAGAGGTGCTGCAAATACATCTCCCTCTGTCAACCAGATTTAACTTGCCGGTGAAGCATTTCAGAGCAGCCCCCATACTTCTCAGAAAGTGATATTTTCTCACTTCCTGTGCTCACGTTGTCCTCCAAGTAAGGACACAGGCAGACTGAGGAGGATGCAGTGAGGAGCCTCCTCATCCAAAGCTCGTCCCTTTAGGACCTAAAATGAAACAGCACTTGAGGAGTTGTTTATGCATATTTCATCTGAGCATGAGCGCTTCCAGAACAAATAGAGACAAGCAGGCCTCTTGGCTGAGATCTGGCGCTTTTCCCCCCTTTATTAGAGGTAAAAGAAAATGTGGCTGATCTGGAGTCTGTGATCCACTGTGAGTTGACTCATTACAGGCTCTTCTCTGGCATGCGTCCACAGCAGACGTGGCGACACACGCTAGTGTATTGCGAGCAGCTCTTGGCGGTCTGACTAATCGTGCACGAGCCCAGGTGAACTTCAGAAATGGCCTGCAGCTAAAGCAGAACTTGTGTATGCGCTAACTTTTATCCCAACGTTGCCTTGGTTACGAGCTTTGCAGACTGCGGCAGCGGTGCCGGATTTGGTGCGTTTGAATCAGGGCAGATCTGGCTACTCTTGCCTAGGGTCCAATTAAGGCAGCTTTCTTTGAGGTTCCAGGGGTGCGGAGAATTCCCCCGTCACCATTAGAGCTGCTGGTGTCCGTAGCCTGACAAGCCTGTCAGAGAGTAGCACAGAGCACCAGCTGGAAGACACACAGCCCTCCCGCGCTACACGGATAAGGGACTCAGAGTGCTGCGGCTGATTCAACACATACACACATGTTATGTTCATTACTACACGCTATTACTGCATTATTCAAAGCTGACATACTGTACCATGGACAACAGGATTTCCCCTGCTCTTTAGAAATAAAAGATGCACGACTTAGACGTACAGTATAATGAACTTGAATTAGCCTAGTTCTTTTAACAGCCATTAACTTCACAACCATGAGCACATATGACTATCCTTACATAACAGATACATAATAGAATTTAATTGATAGAATAGAATAGAGGAAAAATAACATGCTAATTTCAGATTATTTATTAATGCAGCATCCATTTTTTAAGTATATTCAATATAATATAATAATATAAGAGAACAGAAATAACACTAGTTTCTGTGAATAATATTTATTGTTTAACATGTTAAAAATAATTAATGTAGCAAGTTTGTTTTTTTTAATTCCCGAAATAGCTATGCTAATTTATATTCAATAGAATAGAATAGAATAGAATAGAATAGAATAGAATAGAATAGAATAGAATAGAATAGAATAGAATAGAGGAAAAATTGACATTCTAATTTTGGACTAATATTTTTTGTTTAATAATTAATGTAGCGTCCATTTTTTAAATTCCTGTAATAGCTATGTGTCACATTTATGTTCTGTTTTGGTTTTCTGTGTTTCTGTTCTCCTGCCTAGTTTGTTGCCCTGTGTTCTCCTCAGCGCCTTTGTCTGCTATTGATTTGATTTGTGTTTGGTTGTGCTTGTTTTCTCCTGTGGATTATTAAAGAACTCTCTTGGATTATACTCCTTCGTTGTCTTTTTTTAGCACACCAATCCATGGCACTATGGTAATGTATATTCAACATATATAATATAATTTTTTTCAGTAATTACTAAGATTACTAAGTCAACTTCTTGCACAAAAACAGGTTCCTATATGTAAATGGATTTTGCTTTATTAGATAATCAAAACAGAAATCATTTGCATATAGGAGTCTTAAAGGTTATTTTAACTAACATGATTAGTGAAGTTATTGGACTTCAAGGAGGCAATTAAAATGCTCCAAAAGTATAACATGTATTATCTTTACTATACCATCTGAAAGATTAAAAATAATTCATTATACAGTGTAAAATGGCTGTTAGAAAATAAGTAAAATCACATATTTAGTGTTCATAAGGTGAAAGAAACAAGTTCTCCAAAAATAAGTTTTAATATCTTATGCAGTTTTGCTCTGTGGAAATCTCAAGTACATTTTAATCTTGTTTTATAGATAACTTTTTTTACCCTAAGAATGCAGCACAGAAGTAGGATAAAGAACAGGATTTTTGTAGTGTAATAAATTCCCGTTACACAATTTTGTGGTTTTATTCTAGTGCCTAAATATGGGCTTGAGCAGAATGTTCTCAGGATGTGACTGTTCATAAAACTCTTCAACTTTAATGTCCTTAGAGAGTAAAGACGCTCAAATTACAAGCTCCCTGTGATTTCACTCCACTCCACGCATCGACGGACAACAAAAATGAGAGGAAAACGACAAATGAGAATCCCTACAGAGTACTCCTCTCAAGCCCTTTAAAGCACAGCAGGAAGTAGTGAGCAGAAGGGCCCTCTGACATTGTGTTGAGTGGCACACAAAACTAAAGGACTTTCATGCCATATTTTGTTTAAAAAAAAAAAAAAAAAAATATCCACGTAGGCATTTCAAGTGTTCTCGCAGAGTCTTCCAAGCCATTGTAACATGTAATGATGCATACACTACCAAAGTCAAATTACCCTCCGAGCAAAGGAAGTTACAACAAACTTGTGTACTCCATTTAACTTATTGTGTCCTCTGGATAATTACAACAACATAAACATAAACAACACCTCCTAAACAGCGCCAAGAGTGGAAATGATGTGATGTGTTCATTACCCAACTGGCCCTAACCATCAGAAAACAAATGCTTTTGACTACCTGAGCATGAAATAGAGCTGTGAGTGTGTGAGAAGCCATGGCAGCAGAGGCTGGCCTCTTAATTACATTTCCTCAGCAGGAGAAATGGTGCTGCTCAGATGTTCCACTGCGCTGCACATTATTATATTAAATGAGGAGTATCTAGGGGTTTCCAGCCATTCCTTTGTTCATTTCAGTGCTCCGTAAGTGCACCTATCTTTCTACCCCCAACAACACTTCCATAACCATTACAGGTCGACAATGTTTGAGTCCACACGAAGGCACAGAAATGCATTCACGATAAAACATAGTCATCTTAGGACGACACAAGTGACCGCCGTGCAGCGTTGACACAGTTACAGCTTTGTTTCTGACAGGTGTGTATATCTTATCATAACTGAGGCAGCGTTTGAGATATGAGAGCTGACACAGAGCAGAGTACTGCACATCATGCTTGGGACAGAACACGGATGAAAGCATTCTGCTTCGTCTCCACAGGGAATTTCCATTATCACACATCCCAAGGTTGTACTGTGAGCGTTTTGGAAGCCGTCTCTGAGTTCCATTACTTACCGAACCTTATATGGCAGAATTGGGATCTCAATAATGCCAGCATTTTTTAATACCTGGAAGAACAGGAAGTGCTGTCTGTTGCTGTCTGTGGAGAAGCGGCTCATTGCTCTTCGTCTAGAGGCACAGGTCATCCCAGAATAGACTAGATTCTTCTTCAGAGAGATAGGCACTATTTGGAGTATTTTAAGATAAAGGCAGCAGCATCCACAAAACAAAGCGTCTTTGTTGGAGAAACAGCCTAGCAGTAAGTGTAACGCATTGAGCTATGGTGCTCATATGGGTGATAAAAGTTTGAGTCCAGCTTCAGACATTTTCTGATTCTGTTCCCTCTTGACTCCACACTGTTTCATATCCTCTTTGTATTCCTATCCTAATATTGTCAATTTTTCAAAGCTATCTACTATCTCTACAGGGTCCAAAATGATCTTTTTGCCACACCTTTCAGCAACATACTGTATGTATATATATATATGTGTATATATATATATGTGTATATATATATATGTGTGTGTGTGTGTGTGTGTGTATATAATCTTGCTCTATGGCTATGTTAAAAAGAAAAAAAAAAAAAAAAAAACAGTAATCAGTAATCTTTTTTCATCCAACTTGGCTTTATAGCCCACAAGGAAAATCTGTCCCTGATAAACATCTGTTTTCTCAAAGACTGACCTGCTGAATCCTTCTGCACATGCCTCTAACACTATTTTCCCCTTCACCCTGAAAAGTGCGTATGCTTCCGAGATTCCTTTAATGACAGGAGTATCGGGAAGAATTCATAAAGAGCGCGTTCAAAGCAATCCAGGACTATCAGGGGCCCGTCTGGGCTACAATCCAGCCGTCACTGCAACTATGAACAATCATTCAAGCTTCTCATTATTTTTAAAGGATTCAATTACAAGGTAATCAAACCGTGGAGAACGGCTACTCAAAAGAACGTAAAGATAAATCTCAGTCCTAATTGTCACTTTTCGCAAACCCTCCCAGCGCACAATCCAATCCGTCAATGCCTTTTTTTGTCATCCGTGTAAAACAATACAAATACATAAACATTTGGCCCTAACGGAGAGATTCTTCACAGCGAGGATTAACAATCTGTACTTCACAGGATATAAACACAGTGGGAATGTTCCTCTGTCTTCTCTCATGGAGTTTCACAAGTTTCGAGCGCTGGCCCTCAGATGACTCCTCTCAATTATGTAAATCTAAACTGAGCATGACATACACTCTAAACTTAAGAGAGCTCTTGAAAGGTAAGTGAATAAGGTGGGCTTAAATCGAGAATCATAAACAACACATGAGGGCACGTCATATTTCAGCAGCTGTGTCGCATGTATGCAGAGCTTCATGGAAACCCCTCATCCTTCCTTCCTGGCGCAGGTCTATCGGTGCAGGCGGTTGTATTTGGACAGTCTGCCAGAGCGCTTGGGGGAGGAATGCTTACAAACAGTAACACTCTATACTCAGCACAGACAAAGGAATGTGGCGTTTAGAGTAAGGGAAGATTTATTTTCTGATACCTTGGCATTTTACATTTAGAACACGCTAACACGCTCTGATAATTTACCTAATTAGGAATTGAATCCTGACCGTCATGCAAACATCCAGCCACGCCGAATGAAAAACAACAAACACACGTGTGTAAATACAGCCTTGATGCCGAGCAACTGCAAAACAAGCAGCCTGAGCCGTTTGTCTGTGTTTTCTGAAGCCCCCCGGGTGGTCTCGTTGTAAACCGGTTGAGTAACGCTACAGGGCCGTCTAGTACTGTAAGGGTGCCAGCTAAGGACCGTCCACCTGTGTGGCCTCTCAGAGTCTTGATTTTAAAGTCAACCTCCATAAATCTCTAAAGCATCTCCCATTCGTCATTAACCTGTGATGATGAATAGGCCAAATGTGAGCTATTTATACATAATGGTAAGGTCATACGCTCTAATTTGGCTGTGGCACACGGAGGTGCAGAAGACTCAGATAGAGATAGTTCTGCTAATAATAAGGTAAAGCACAGGGAGGCATAGCAAGCACATCGTTAAATATGAGCATATATGACAGCTGTATTAAAATAGCTCTCACTGCCATAGGACATTTTTGTTACTCGCGCCACTAAGATGAATTGTGACATGGCTTCACAGGGTATTTCTTCTCTGCCCTCATAATCATGTTAACAAACGTCCACTGCTGTGGTGCCACGTGTAACTGATATAATCTAGAGACTCTACCCTGTAAAACTTGAGTCTGAGATCCCGTATATAATGTTGAAAAAAAAGATTTATTGTAGTTTTGATTTTCAAAAGACTTTCATCTCAGTTACAATAAATCCAGATTTTAAATATCAAATCAACAAGCAAAGCAGCTAAATTGAATATATTCCTTTTTTCAAAGAATTCAACCACTAAAAGTTCTGGTTCAATCTCATTTACCCCTTGGCCCTGTCCAACATGCACTATAATTAAAAATATAAATTCAAACAAATTCAAACATAAAATGTAATTATATTTAATAGTGTTTTTCTAGTTTATATACATTTTTATGTAAATGTGACAATTTTGTTCTATTTAGTAAATCATTGTCTTGTGATGATGAGTTTGCTCCTCTACTACAACCTGAATTCTGGAAATGTTGGAACGTTTTTTAAAGGGGTCCTATTATGCTCTTTTACAAAGTCTTGATTTTGTTTTGGGGGTGTACTAGAACATGCTCTCATGCTTGGTGGTTCGAAAATCGCATTATTTTTCACATAATTTACATTATTACAACACCTTTCTCCCCAGCCTGGCACAAACAGCTCGATTAGTTCCGGATTTGATGAAGGCCCGCCCTCCAAAAAATGAAATGTGTTGTGATTGGTTAGCTGCCCCAGTGCGTTGTGATTCTGATTACGCACAAAAATTATGTATGTGATATTTTTCATCTTTTTTTTATCTCATAGATGACTTAGTAGGTCATAAATTCAACTTTCTAATTTGGACTTTTTATTTCAACTTCTACTTGAGTCATAATTATGATTTACCAAAGCATGTTTTCTTGTTTTTTTCTTGTGTGTCAGAAATGGGTTTCCATAAAAAAGTTTTTACATTTTACAATTTTTTAAGTTCCATGAACAACTTCTTTTTTAACACTGTACTTTAAAATACAAGGTAGTAATATCTGATATCCTTAGAGCATAACAAGCAGAAACATATGGGCATGGAGGTCAGATAGAAATAGTCAAGTTTTCCTTGTTGCATATAATGACGGATCATTAACTTTGGCCGTCTCTCTGTGCTAAACAAAGAGATGGGCGGCACACGGTCAAGCCAGGAAGTGTTAGCACCGGACTGACTTCAGGGCCATGAAATGGAACAAACAAGATCAGGGCATAAGCGTAGGCGTCCTGTCAGATAAGCTAATATATGCTCTGTGGCATGTAGCTGTACCTCATGGCTACTCGAAACATTAACACAGCTCTCTCAAGCGCTTCCACAGATAACACGACTGCATCTGCCTCTTCAAACAAATCGCCATCAGCAACTTAGAAGCCACTTCAGCTAAAATAAGCCATTTATTGTACAAACACTGGTTGTTTTTGGGCCATTTCAAAAAGCTTTTTATCATATACAAGTGGATCATGGTAGACCAAGCTGGCAAATGTGAGCTCTTTTATACAGTAATAATAAAGCTCCATCTGGCCTAGTGGGAAGGGCTAATGAGTATCAACATTTTTTTCATTACATCATTGACATTAGCTAATGTGCTTTTAAATGGCAATTTAAACACCATCGAGTTACCACAAAATGCCAGCAATTACAAGTCTCTCTGTGGGAATGCCTACCCTGCATAAGTGCTGCATTATATTTCATATCTGGTGAGCCAAACTACACAGATTTCTGGCTAAATGATGGATTTGCTTCACTGAAGCAGCATGCTAATTTACAAGGTCAAAAGCAATTTCATGTTGCATTAAAACAACACTTTGGAACGAACATAAAATTTCAAGAAAAACAAATTAAATTACTAGGATTACTGGAATTACTTTTCAAGATGTAGTCAAGTAATGTAGAGACTTTCTCCCTGGAGTACCCTTGGGTCAAGTGCCTCGCTCAAGGTCAAAATTGGTTTTCTAGCTCAATGACCACTTCATTTGTGGTTTGCACCTGCAACTTGGTTATTAACTCAGATTTTGTTAGCCTCATTATCTATAAGCTCTGAGCTATCAACATATCAGACTGCTGAAGGTCTGACTGTAAAGCGTAACAGTCAAGTTCAAGAGTCAACATAAAAAGTCCCATTGGCTTTTACTATAAACTTAAAAAAAAAAAAAGGTTCCAAAAATGAGTTTTTGCAGCAATGCCATATACTAGAACCATTTTGGGTTCCCCCAAAAAAGCAGTAAACAGTCCTTAAAAGAACCACTTTTTTGAAGAACATTTGAATAATGTTTTCCACCATAAAGAACCTTTATTGAATGGTGAGTTTCCACGGATGTTAAAGGTTCTTCGTGGAACCAAAGATTCCAAAAAAGAACCTTTATTTTTTATGTGTAGAGAATTTTTTTTTTTTTAAGATAATGTATTAACCTTTCAAGACAGCCCTACTATCAGCTCAGAGATTAACTGATGATATTTGCTTCTGTAAAAGTCATGTCAAATCACACTAATTGCCAACTTTCCAGTAAAGAACTAAACACAAACAAAACAAAAACTACACCAAAACAGCTTAGCAATGGCCTCCAAATTCCATGAAGCATTTTGAATGTAATTCGAGGTTAAACTACTTATATAGTTGTATATATTTTAATATTTTGCAGTATATTTTGTACAGTTGTTCTTGAAACAAATGCTTTATTTCCAATGTTACGCAGATCAGAATTAGTTGATTTGATGCATGACTTAAACTCTTTATTAAGAAATTACCTGACATCCCTATGGAGAAAACGATTGGGAAAAATACCTCTGGAATCAAGGCTGCTGAAAAAGTGATAAGTCTAATTTCTGATAACTAGCATTTGGAGTAAAACACATGACAGCACATTATCACATCAATGATTAAACTGAGGTACCGAACACGACTCCAGAGACCTTATGTGAGCCATTAAGACTTCAGATTTGAAGGATCTACCGCAGTTTATTGTTTGCTTGACCGACACAAATGAACACGGTGGGTATAAATTGGTCCAAATGGAATTTTCATTTTCCATCTTTTACTCTCCCACCCCAATTCCCCTTTGCCCCCTCTCCACGCCATCTCATAACCCAGGTCATTAATAATGTATAATATTGACTCAGCAAAGCCCATGCTTTCGGGATGAAGGGGTGCTGTACTTTCTCTTGAAGTGTGAGGCATGAGCTCGTCTGTTGCCTGGCAACCAGGTAGTTCCTAATAAGTGCTTCTCCTCAGAGAAATCCCCTCATACTATAATGCAGTGAAAGCCCAAAGTGCCACCCACATGCCCCTCCCAACTTACCTTTTATGAAACTACCTAATAATTCATTTCCAGTGCAAATACTGCGCGTATGCACAATTGTAATGGGATGCCCTGAATTTCATGTATCAATGTATCATCCCATAAAAGCTCTGTTTTAAATTAGATCTAAATACAGAACGGACATTGTCTTTCTGTCATGCGGCAAAATAGGCTGCTGTGCTGAGAACATGCCTCATAAGCCCCATATAAACTAATGGTCCACATTGCCATGACAACCTCAGTGTGGCGGACAAAGACCTTGCCGTTAGCACAAGTTTTTGCAATGCAGTTTTTATTTATTCATCAGTTTCTGCTTTCATCGTGCACAGAGAATGCGGTGCACAAACTCAAATGATTGACAGCCAAGCAGGAGCTGTAGCTTACATAAAACAGCAAGACCGGTTGAGGCAGGTGTGAAGATGTGGGGAATGGTGCCCAACAAAGAACATTATTCATAGTTTCTATCTGAGTATGAAATCACTGGGCCTTTTCTTAAACGAGTAAGAAAATGCATTCTTTTCAACCTATGACTTATTTGAAAAGGATATTTCACCCAAAAAATGAACATTCTGACATTTGCTCACCCTCATGTTGTTCCAAGCGAAAATATTTTGAGGAATGTTTCAATTGTTTTCATCCATACGATGAAAGCCAGCGCGGTCCAAAACAACATGGGGACTCTTTTGACCCTAGTGAAAAATAAATATCTTGCATTTAAAGACCGATATTATTCAAAGATCATACGGTCCTCGTCAATAGTGACATTAAAACACATTTTAGGCTTAATATTATGAAATGTGCATTGTGCAAAAGTAGTACTCCAAATTATAATTTTTATATCAGTAAATATTGTGCGATATGTCAGTAAATACTGTATGTTAATAGATTATACTTTGTTTATAGATTATACCTATACTTTGTTTGAAATAAAATATTGCTTTTTTACTAGGGGACTTTCACTGACTGAAACATTTTTAAAAATATCTTCTTTTATGTTTGATATAAGAAAGAAATTCATACAGGTTGGAACAACATGAGGTTGATGTAATTTTGATGCAAATAAGAGAAAGATGCTAAAGTGCAGAATTGAACGAGACCAATATGTTGCACACCCAAACAAATCATTCCTTCCCATATAAGCGGTGCAGTAATCGTTAATAATTTAATTTCTGGATAAGGCCAAAGGAAATGATATCAGATGCACAGATATTTCATCACAACAGGAAAGATCAGCATGCACTACTTTTCATCCTGTTTGAACTCTGATATGTCTGGCAGAACTGTAGATTTAATGCACAAAGCGACTCCAAAACATACAGAGACATCTTTAAAAATTCATATTATTTTCATAAGCTTGACACCATAAGACTGCATATTTAGAAGTCAAGTCTCTAAAAGAGTTCTCTTGCATAAAAAGGGCATTATTCATTATCCACACAGAAATCCCAAAACAAACAAAAGGAGAAGGACGACAACGTAACATCAAAATTTACTCTCGAGTGCATTTAACATCTGCTGAACCAGAAACATAAAACAATGCTTTATTGTCATTTTCAATCAACTGAGCCTTGCCCTCCTTGTGTCCAATTGTCACTCTCAATGTACATTTCAAACTCGCATCAACACCTGATCCACAGCTTTTAACACACTGTCATTTGTGTGTGGTCTACATTCAAAGTGTGAGATGGCAGCTGAATCAACACAATAGTGAAACATTTCTGTCATAGAGGAGCCCGGCTCGACAGCATGCTGGGATTTGGGAACGAATGCTTCAGAAGTGGCTCCTGTCACAACTGGCATTATAAGTGAGACTTATAGAAACTCAAAGACAGACACGGCCCGTCAGATAATAAAAAGTAGGAGTGCTATTGAGAAAAGCATGATTTTGCTTGCTTTTTAAGACTTCCTTTCGTTTCCACAGATGGGAAATTTTTCCATGGCACCGATGACTCTTTCATGAGCCTGGAATATATCCGTCCCCCTCAAATGGAGCGGGTCCCAGCTGGCCGCCGCTCCCCAGGGAGGTCCATTGCGACCTAAACAGCCACCTCCCACCAGCCACTCAAATATCATCCTTTCAGTTCTCACCTCGTATAAACACTTCACAGAGCCAGGTGGATTTGAGGTTCACCAGAGGGACCCGTCCATGGCAACCTTCAAAATCGATTGCCACTTAGTTTTTCAATTATGCCCTTTGCTTCTCTGCCTTTTGTTTATAACAGTCTGTTGAGAATAAATCACACGAGTCTATTGCACCACACCTTACATGACCAAATCAATAACCGCTGAGATCAACAGCACCTTGGAGACTGTGACATGTAGGATATACATTGAGTGAATGAGTAGAGAGGATTTTGTCTTGTTGTGGGACCTGTTGCCCCAGTGCTACAAGCTCACTCATAAATATGTTAATAAAATATGCAGCAGGCTATTAAATACTCAAATGGTTTTTCCTAGTCATTAGGATTTGCATATTCTTAATCAAGAGGATATATTAAAATCTATATGCTTGACTCATAATATTAAATATGTGATGTGATATGCGTCTTGATTTGCTAAAAAGCAGGTAAGGAGATGCTAGTCATAATAAGGACTGATCTACTTTAGAAAAATGCCAGTAAGTGAACCTTTTTGCTAGATGGTTATTCAGTTCACATCCTATACACAAGAGATTTTACAATATCCACAAACAAACATAATATAAAGAACTGAATGCACAGGTGGACTTTAGGCTTTTAAATATGTTTTCATAGTCAACAGGAATTCCATATTTAACCAGAGGCAGAGCAACAAGAAACGAGGGAAAATATTACAAAACAAAAACATAGAGGCTATGCTTTGCTAATGAATTAATTATGTGATAGATGCCATGATTTACTAAAAAGCAGGTTAAGTAGGTGCTAGTCATAGCAGGGATTGATTTACTTTAGGTGAATGGCAGAAAAATTGCTAGCTGTTTAGTTCAGTGAAATGCACCAAATTTATATAAAGTATATAAATCAATATATAAAATATCCACAACATGATATTACAAATTACAATGGCATACCCTTACAAAAATTAACCATGGTTTTATTATAGTAAAAGTGTAGCAACCATGTTTTTTTTTTTTTTGGTGTATTGATTACTATTTGTATAGCCACAGTTTTACTACAAATACCATGGTTAAATGTTAGTGTAGCAAGACCACGCTTAATTTGGGGTTACCATGGTTTAAATATAGTAACCATCGTTTTTTTTTGGTTTTATTTGTTGTATAAAACCATGGTTCATATTCGTAACCGTATAAAAGGAAGCAGATTCATAGCTGAACTTTAGGCTAATAAATACTCAAATCTGCTTTCATTGTCAACAGGATTTTCATATTTGATAATGGATAGAGGAAAGAAAAGTTGCGGGCATAATAAAACATTAACTTGGCTCTTGATTATTAATTATGTGATGCGATAAGTGGGTGCTAGTCATGTTAGCATAACCGCTAACATCTTTGTTAGCAAAGGCTGTAACTCCATTTGGTTCATTGTCTGTGCAAATATAGCTGATTAATCTCTTACAGGAATGTGTTTGAGTTTGCTAACCAGCTAGCAAAGCGATTCAGTTTACCAGCTGCTCTCAACTAAAGAAAGCAGTTCATTATAAGTTTATTTTTAAACTGCTAATGCATTGCTAATATCTTATTTTTTTTCTCACCATATTTTCATCATAAATACAGTTCAATTAACATCTTTAGTTATTATAGTTATTATCATGTCTTTGTCTTTGTTGATGAAATTGATGAGCACTGATTACAGCAGTTTTGCATTTTACTTTGATTAAAATTCTGCACACATATCAATACAGAAAACTGTTGCTAAGATACGTTTTCTTAAATACTCTGTCTCCGTTTTTAAATAAAGAAGCTTTAAATCACTCGAGAGACTGATGTTCCAGTAAGCAGCATTTTAAAAGCAGTCTGAAGCTACAGTATCGGCCATCCTAACCCCATGTGAAACCTGTCCAAATTTCTTTTGGGGAACAGGCTGCCACCTGCTGTATCATTTGTAATCTTGAAGGCAAATCCAAACTACACATCCAGATCGTTGCCCCTCAGTGACTTTGGCACAGATAAGTGTTGTTCTGTCATTGTTAAGCCAGAGACCCATTATCATTATCTAGACGCATACACACTGCGTCATAAAAATGCCATCCAGAGCTTTTACCACCCCTGAGGATCAGTATGAAAGTTTAAACTTGCATCAGTGTTTACGTTCGTGACCTGATCCATGAAGCTTGCGTGTGCTGCAGATCCAAAACAGTTCATGAATTTGCATCAGGCTGTCCTTTAAAGGCACAGATGTCCATGTCTTTATCGCTTCTGTACATTTGAAGTCATAAAACAGTGAGAAGACGTCGACAGCAGATTTGTACGGGCCTTGTTAGTTCCACACCATTGTGCTAAACACTCTGCAAGCCACAGGCCTAAGGATATACAGAAATTCAGCTGAACTGATATTAATCCTCAAACGCTCCTCTAATCAGCATGCTTTGGCTGTGACTGACTCCTCTTCTCCATATGCCCTAGACCAATAAATCATTCAGCTTCCTTTCCTATCGCTACATTCAAAGACTAGAGGTTACACAAGCACCGGTTCCCATCAGACTCTGCTGTCTTCAACCAAAACAGCATTAGATCTCCAAACGTCCACTCTGATTTCATCCTTTAAACACAATGGAAATACAATATGACCGTCCAAAATCAGAACGTACTGTAGGCTTATGATTTAAAGCTATAAGTGCATTTGAAATTTTCTTCTAAAATGAGCATTTTTTCCAGGAACCTGTGTGTAGGTTCAGTAATTTCAGTTTAATGGCAATGAATAGGTTATTTTCTTTGCCATTAAAGTGAAATCACTGAACAGAAACATAGGAGCCTGAGAAAAATGATCATTTTAGAAGAAAATTTCAGACGGCACTTAGAGGCTTTTGCATCTGAACTCTTCATTTGTTCCTGTCTGTGTTGTGCCCTGAGTGGGGTTTCAAAAACAAGAACATGCTGAGAGACTGCAATCTCTCTCTGTTTTCTCTGTCTCTAACCCCTTCTCTGCTAGCACAGACTTTCTTTTGTTTCTTTTGTGATGCACAACCCATGACCTATCCCACAGTGCCGAGCTTCATCGTCAAACCGAATGATCCACAACCGTGAACACATGCTTCCATTTAATGGTGAGAAATTGCTCTAAGCGGAAAAAGATAAAAACCTGCAGCAAGACAAGTTGGCTTTGTGCTAGTGTACAGAAAAAAAAATCCAGATAATAGAGGAAATGATACCGATAGCCATCATTGTTGTTTCTTTGGTAATCTGCACCTTGTATGATGCTGAGCAAAATCTGAGATTATTTCAACACTATGAACCCTCTTGATGATATTTGTCTCCTCATGAACATGGAAGCTCATGAAATCAATCTAGTTTTAATCTAACTGCACCCAGTTAAACAGTCTTTCTCAATTAGCACATCTTTTTTTAAAGAGACAGTTCATTCAATAATGAAAATTGTGACATGTCGAACAAAAAAGTAGTATTGTTTTGGACCCCATTGACTTTTTATTGTATACAAACAGTGAAAGCATTACTCAAAAAATCTGTGTTCCACAAAAGGAAGAAAGCCATACAGATTTAGAACAACACGACAGAATTTAGATTTTGGAGTGAACTATCCAGTTAATACATTCCCCACCTGAAATTGCATGCTTCCCTACTATATAGTAGGTGATAAAACAATGTGAAAAGAGCAGTATGTCCGAATTCACAGTATTCATAAAACAGCAGGTGAAAAGTATCTGTATATAACTTACTAGTTCCTATAAGATTCTGATGGACACTTTACTATTCCTATGACGTGATGCAGCTGGCACTGGTAGATCACATGACTGATGCAGTATGTCTGGACTGCATTCGTGCTACACACATTCATACTATACAGAACATATTTTCAGAAATTCAAAAGAAGTATCTACTCAAAAGTATGTGACTTTGGATGCAGCCATGCACACGCACATGGCAACATGCCTGCTCTGAACAGACTGAATGTTGTCACTGTGGTCCAGGTGTACGCCTCAACAGGATACTCACATGGCAACATGAACACTGCACACATGATCTATGATCACATGATCCTGCTTAAAGTGCCCCTGCAAACAGGATTGCAAATTCAATTGTGTGTTTTGAGAGCAGCCCTTTTGAACTATTCAGGCTGACATTTTACAAAAAAAAAACAGGCAATAATGATAATATATATATAGTGGAATATATAAGTGGATATATAAGTGGAATCATGTTTAATTAATGTAATATTTCAAGCCAATTTTTTGAAGAAGAGTTGGCATCGATTTAAAAAAAACGACACATACAGTCCCAGTTCTGCCATTGATGTCTACAATATGTCAGAATACGATTAATCATCACCTCAGTAAATAAGTGTTATGGCCTTGCAACACGTGTCTGAGGGCGGGAAAGCTCATGTATGACTAATCAAAATAAAGATGATACATACTTTCATCTGACAAGCATGCTTATTTGCAGCCTTCATTCTGCACTGCTACACTAATGCTAGCGTATTAAACTGACCCAAAAACAGCCACACAAAAAAAACTCACTTTTTTGGTTAGAAGGCTCAGTAAAGCAGAAGAGAGACAGAAAGACAGAAGAATATAAATGAAACATAATAAACAATAATAAAACAAATAACCAGCCGTTTTAAAAATGGAAATTTCCTACGAATGGCTGATGCTCTCGACATTTCAATTTCTGTTGTTCAGTACATTTGTGTAAATAATCAGTGGTATGATGCATTGAGGCACATCGCCATTTCTGTAATGTTGCACACAGACTGCATGCTTGGTGCATAGATCCTAATGCTGATTATAATAATCCAACAAACATTTGAGCAACGGAAGCTGCCATTTATATGCATTATATGCAAAGTGCCCCACCATGAAAAATGTAAACAACTCAAATAAAGAAGATTTCAATGGAAAATGCATTTGCACACGACACTAAGTAGTTCACCATCACGGAAATAATACAAATTGCAGTGTGGTTTTCCATACCCTCCAAATATCCCACAGAGTGCTTTCTGTAGCAGAACCATATGACAACAAATCCATTAAGTGTATATCTACACAAAAATTGCTTGGGTCTAATAGCTTACTTTACAGCTGTCAGTCAAAAAAGTGATTAAATACATAATGCACTTCAGACCACAATGTGGCCATCATAAATGTAATATGAAAACAATTGCAACCCAAAAGTAATTTGCTTTATGGCTAAGCAGCAAAAAGCAAACCACAAAATGGAAGGAAGTGCAGTGCACAAATGAGGCCAGCAAGTCCAATTCATCATTAAAAACTAGAAACCATAAGCACTGTATATAATCTAGATCATAAAGCAATATCTACAAAGTGCCAGGCTGCATTTTGTGCATCACTTCAGCAGTGAGCTTGAGCCGCCCCTACAGCTAATGAAGCTATTTATAAAATAGTGCTCTTAATTGCAACACTGCCAAAAGGACGCATCTTTGGGAAGCCTACACCAGTGGGAGAACGAGATCAGCTCTTATTTGCTGAAGTTTCCTGTCAAAATACACGCAGGAAGCTGCAAGCTGCCACGGCAACCAGCCAGCCATTCAGCATACACCTACAGATCTTAATTGATACCGAAGTCCTGTCAGGTCCAAGAAAAACAAAATAGAAACTGATCGATTATTGTGCATGATTAATGCCGCAGTCGTCGGCGTACTCTTCAAAAACCACATACTTGACTTCTAAATAGTAGATGGAACATTATTTAAAGGATATGGGTTGCAAACCATCCTGAGACACCAGCTCCGTGGACGAGTGGTCTGTTTGATGCAGAAGAACACCACGGGCGCGAGCGCCGGGTAGGGGGGCTGCTCCTCCTCATCCGAGACCAAATCCGGAGTGGGGTCCCGGGCCCCGGACCCCTGTGCCTGAGAACTCTCATGGACGGGGATCCATGTGCTGCTCTTTTCCTCGTCATCTCCGATTTCCTCACTGGGACCGGGTGCCCGGTACAGGGCTGAAATGGGAACTCTTACCTCTCCTCTCTCCAAGTAATGAAAGTGTTCTCTCCCCTCGCCATCAGTCATGATAAAGCGTCTGACAATGGTATCCTACAGTTAACAGAACAAATATGTCCAATGAACAATGACTGTATGGCAAGCTGATTTAACAATTATTCCTTTATACTAGCTAGCATCTGTTTTTATGCTCCCAGTATTTATTTTGGAATACTAGTAATGATCTAACAGTAACTATTATCTCCTTTAATTTCAGTATTAACTATTCATTAGATATGGGTACTTATTAGAGCAGCGACTATTAGCTATTCAGTTAAAAAATAGGACTTTTTCATTTGCTAGTAGTCACTATCTCAACAGTAATATGTACCTATTTCTCTGTACAATGGTAACAAATGGTTGTCACTGAATTCTAGAGAGATCTATAGTTATAGATGTCAACTATTCATAACTGGTATGTATAATCGTTGTTTCTGGTAGAATTTTACTTCTATTAGATACTAGTACATACTTGTAGTCATTACTTACTACTCTGAGTTTGTTCCAGCTTTACTAGCACAAATTTATTTGATACTATTACCTGAAACACTATCATAAATGCTACTAGTAACATTTCTTATTTGTCTTATGTAATGACTAGTCAGATGGTTATGTTACAGTTCAATTAAAAATGTTTTAGCAGAACTATATACAGTGACCAACTGAACAGATTGTCACTTCTGAAATAAGTACTAGTATTTAATAAATAAATACAGCATCAAATGAATAATTATTAGTGAAATAGTGACTAGTAAAAAAACACTGGCAATTAAAAGCTAATATATTTAATTAAGTTCTAATAATATATTAGTGCATAGGGTTAAATATTAAATCGGCTTGCCATATGATGTATTAAATGAAGGATAGTTGATTGTCACGGTTTTGTACAGTGAAGAGATAAGCGCTTGTCAGATGCATCAGATGGATCAATATCAAGCTTCATCACAATTTCCTAGTTTTACATAGGCTATATAAAAATAAGAAGGACCATGAATCGATACATAAAGTCATTAAGTTGCTTAAAACCGTTTTGAAAATTATATCAGATACAAATCTGAGCACAGCTGCCGTGAAAAATAATTCTGTTAAGAATATTTATATCTGCCTACTGTAGGCTATTTCTATTTTTTTCTACAGAAAAACATACTGTGACGGAAATTGATTTTAAGCACAACTTACAAAACAAAACAAATAAGTTACCTTATAGATAAGGAATTGGAGGTTCCCATAAGCATCTCCTTTACTTTCAGTGTTCCGCAGAAAAATCCGTTCTGGTAAGAGACTGAGACTCGCTGCGATCCATTTGTCTCTTTCAAATGCAGTTTCTGCCTCTTAACGATGAGTAAGTCCTTCGATTTTCTTTAAAATGAACAAATCTTGAGAGATTTATTCCAAAACATGTCAGAGTATCTCAGATGTGAAGCAAGAAAAGCCATTATCCAAAGAAACAACTGCGAAAGGGTTTGGCGCATCTATGTTGGTCGGGATTCTCCCTTGATGTGACACGCCAAACTTCTAGTGAGCAGAGCGCGCGAGCACGTGACGCTTCCTTTGGCTTTACCCGCATTACTTCACACCTGATGTCCTCTTTTATCTTTGTATTAAGACTGGGTATCTTTAGACATGTTGAAAACACGCTTAGATGGAAACTAAACCTTGTAATCTTAAATTGCATGATGATAACTGTAGGCTGTACACAGAATAGCTTCGGGGGGGGGGGGGGGGGGGGGGGGGGACTGCTACAGTTAGCCTATTGAAAATAATAAAAGTGAACGCATAAAGAAATTAATTCGGATAAATCTGTTCAATGTGTTCAGAGATACTCACCTTTGCTTTGTTTGGGTGCAAGCCTCTGCTTCTCATAAAATGCGTGTTTTTCTCTTGCCAGTCACTCAATATGTGTCTGTCAGATACCAAAACTCTGTGTTAAATATTTATCAAAAATCTAGCATTTACGCCAATGAATTTGAGACTATAGAATGGACTCAAAGCGATTTTCAGCTCCACCTATTGAATTGTCACCGCAGTCAAGTCCATTTTATGTTGGCGACAAAATAACTATATTTTCCCATCACACATGTGTTAAATGCACTAATCATACATTAATTGCCATTTTGTTTTTGTTGCTACTAGAATCTATTTAAAGAGAGGCAAAACACTTAAAAATATGTGTTGGAGCTGACATTTCAGTTGTGGCAGAAAATATAGCCATTGTATTAAATATTTATTAAATAACATTTAATAAAATGTATTAATAATAATAATAATAATAATATAATAAAATCATCAGAAGCTGGTTGACCTTGTTGAACTCAAAGCAGATGAAAAGAAGACTTCAGGATAAAGAATGACTTTTATATCACCTGATTTTTAAAAACGCTTTTAAATATGGTGTTAACAAAAAAAAAAAAAAAAAAAAACAAGAGACAGCTGTGAAATCAGCTGAGAAAATTCAATTAAACAACAACTTGTTAAAAAACAAAAACAAAAAAAAAACATGATACTTACTATGAGAAAAGCTGCTATTATTGCATAAACTAAAATAGTTGTACCTTTAGGTGTACAACATCATCACTGGGGCAGTGCACTCAAAGGCATACCTTTGTAATTTCTTTAGGGGTAAAGGTGTCCCTTTGAGGGTACTGCCCCAGTGACAAGATGTTGTAGCCCTAAAAGTACATTTTTACACTTTTTTTTTTCTGAGAGTGTAAGTTGGGCACATGTTTTTTCCAGTGTCCGAAGAATCAGTTAATTATCCATTTTTACAAAAAATAAAAAAGTATTAAAAATGATAATACTTTACTATTGACTGGATGAGCATTTTGCTGTTTTTAACATTTCATAAGAGTTGGCTATAGGCTGGTCAAATATGGCATTAAAAATGTATTCAAAGTGCTCTTACATTTAATAAATATCTGATAGGTTCATATGTTTCTGCGCAGTATCTTTAATAATCCCTGCATGCTTTCCTATGGTTCTGAATAATAAGCCATTGTTTCAGCATAAATCAATACTGCCTGCAAAAGGGTTAGACGTTCTGTAACCCCAATATGTCTTCAAAAAAATCTCTGAGAAAAGCGTTTTACACCATAAAGTATCACTGTTTCCATAGTATCTAGACTCTCAGCAAATTAAAGGGTTACTCCACCCCAAAATGAACATTTTGTCGTTCCAAACCCATAAAAGCTTTGTTCGTCTTCGGAACACAATTAAAGGTATTTTGGAAGAAAACCGGGAGGCTTGTGACTGTCCCATTGAACGTTGAACAATTAACACTGTCAAGGCCCAGAAAAGTATAAAAACATTGTCAGAATAGTCCATCTGCCATCAGTGGTTCAACCGTAACGTTATGAACCACGAGAATTCTTTTTGTACGCAAAGAAAAAAAAAAAAGACTTTATTCAACAATTCGTCTCCAATATCCAGTGGATATTATCCAAAATGGCGCTGCGCTGACACAGAGGAGACTAATTGTTGAATAAAGTCGTAATTTTTTTTCTTTGCTTACAAAAAGTATTCTCATAGGTTCATAGCATTACGGTTGAACCACTGATGGCAGATGGACTATTCTGACGATGTTTTTTATACTTTTCTGTGCCTCGACAGTGTTAATTGTTTGGCAGTCAATGGGACAGTCACAAGCCTCCCAGTTTTCATCCAAAATATCTTAAAATGCGTTACAAAGACGGGTTTGGAACGACATGAGGGTAAAATTTTCATTTTGGGGTGGAGAAACCCTTTAAGTGTCATTTTGAAGAAAATCACCTCCAATACATCAATTATTTCACACAGATAATCAATACATTTCTCCGAGGAGAATGACCTCTTAAGCTCGGGGTAAGCATGTGCTCTCTACTGATAACAGCACTGGGATTTTTCTGGATTTAGGTTGCACATGTGCTGTACAACAGCAGTGAAATATATATGGACTGAATGCATTATTGAGAGGCAGTGGGCGAGTCTACATGCTTTCCTTCCACGCTCAAGTTATCTTGTAAATGAGTACAGCAAAACATCATTTGAAAAAAAAAAATGCTTTTAATGAATATCACATGAACCCAGCTACTGCAGAAATTCACAATACATTAACATCAGACGTAAGAGATGAAGCCAAGGCATCATTTCATGTGCCTATCCAAAAATGTTAGCTTTTTAAGCTATTGCAATAATAATGTTTGTATTATGTATATGATTATATGACATAAAAAATGTCATATAATACATTATATTATATATTATACGTACATACTATACATTCTGTGTACAAGTGTGTATATTTCTCATTTTGCATTCTCATTATTACATATCTCATATTGTAATAAGGAAGAGTTTGTATTAAGGAACAGTTAATTGCTAGTCTTTAATGACCTGCTGAGATGTCAAACTCTACACCATCACTTGTTTAATTGATGAAGATAAAGACCATAAATCTATTGACAAGTCTGGAAACAGGTGTGCATCTTAAATTACATGGAAATGGATTTGATGATTGCTGGGGCCAAGGGGTTTGCACAGTTTGGTGAGCATCCAACAGTTGTGCTGTGTCAACTAAAGCTGCTCCAATAGCTGTGGTGAGAGAATCTGACGGGTGCTCACAGACGGGGGAATGCGAGCAGCACTATCGCCCTGTCAATCATCCCTTGGGTGGGATGGTTAATCCTGTCCCACCCCCAGTTGCTCCTCCGTTCCTTCCCTTTCAGCATTGCAGTTCATTTAAAAGAATTCTAGAATTTTAAGGATTCTATTCATTTTTACTGGTTCTTGCACAGTCAATAGTTGCAAGCACTATCTGTGGTACCGTAACAGGTCTATTTTTCTTTTCAAGATCTTTCAGAGAGGAGATTCAGCTTGATTTGAACTGCATATTTCAAGGGCTTTCTTCTTTCTACCTCCCATTATGCACTCATCAAGGAGGTACTCAAATATTGCTCTTATCCAAATGTTCTATCAGGTGTTCGTCACACTCGGCTCCTTCAGGCACTCAAACGTGTCGCGTCACTGCTATCTTCTGAATAGCAGCTGTACATTCCAATCTGTAAAGCTGCTTTAACCCTCTAGTTTCATTTCTCCAGGCTTCGCATCTCATTATCCTGGTGGCTGAGGAGCCATCTGGACACGGTCACCACTTTCTGCTGTTGTGCTTACAAATACAGGGAGGCCGACTTAAGACTGTAGATCTTTTATTAAAGCTATTGATGGGACAGAAATAAGTAATCCAATGGCCATGAATTCTTTTTTATACAACAGGTACTAGGTTTTCTAATCTGTTTAATCAGGGGTACTCCAACAATGCTGATATTTAGTATAACAGCCTGTTTTCTTCTTCCTTAAATGAGGATTGAGCTGCCTGTTTTCTTCAATTTCTTTTCTTTACTGCGACAATCTGAACATGGCTTGTGGGTCCAGAGCCAGTTTAACACAGATAATAATACTAAGTTACAGTGTAAAGAAAAGAAACTTTGCAGAATCTAATGAGAGACTTCTTTACACAGACATCATGCAGATTTTCTTTTGTTTTGATCTTCCTGAATGCTTTAATCCTCCAGTACAGAAAAAGATAACTTATCTTCCAGACATATCAACAATAAAGTCGCAATGCCAACATCTGTGGACAGAGTGATTACGTTCAATTTTTTGAGGATGAAATGGCAGAAACATTTCAAGCATCTGTGGGTAGAAAAACAGTGGTAATGAGAATGGCCTTCACTGATTCACTAACAAGCTGAGGCTGGAATAACAAACTGGAATAAAAAGAGAAGACAAAAAATCAAGCTGATATTCATCCACCGAGCCACCGCCTCCAGGCAGCATTGTGTAGACATAAAACCCATAGCCAGTAGTTCTCTAGACAGAGGTTTTGCTTCATGAGCCAGATTTGACACTGCGCATCAAGTGACAACCAACCCATATTTAATCTAGTCTGGTTTTGTTAAATGTTTGCGGATGAGGGCATGTCACACAACCTGTTCATGCTGGCATCTGTATGTTTTGGCTGCTTCTACCAAGTGACAGATGAATTTGCACCAAAATACTGCAGAGTTTGATTGGATGCTCGGCCTTTGACATCATCAACTTTTTTCCCTCCCGTTTGTGTTGTATAAAATCCAACTAACCATATAATCATACATAGCAAACTAAAGTCTATATTACATTAAAAATATTAAAACAAATCCACCAGTTGTAAATCTCATGAGTCTATAGCTGATGTTTTAAAGAAATGACTATTATTTATGTATAGGTTTGCATTCATTAGACTCTGACATAGTTTGTGAATTCTTGAAGTTGTGATGAAATGGAAGATCTTTTCTTCCATATTGTGACATACATCCAAATGAAACAAAAGTTATCCAAAAAAGACAAAATATTAGATGGTGTCTTGCTTCTTTCCATTGGTTGTTGACTGGATTTGGTGTTGGTGTTGGTGTTGTTGGTGTTTGATGTTGGTGTTGCACTCACAATTGTGAGTTAAAAAATGAAACATATGCATCGATGAATTATTCATGATAAGATCGATAACATGCATTCACGAAACAGATTGTGTAAATTTGAATTTCATGCCGACTTAAATCTTTTTTCCCTTTTAAACCGACTCTTAATATTGTATCATTCCTATATTACCTCAAAATCGTGTAAATATTATTTCCTTCTTTTTGTTGCAGATAAAGCTGGAGGCTCATCTGGCACTAATTTGCACAGGATGCTTTTCTTTAGTTTTTACATAATAATTTTGGCTGCTGTGGTTGCCAGAATAATTTTGTAACAAATACAGAGAAACACATTTACAGCAAAAAAACCTGTAAATTTTACAGTATAAAACTGTAATTTACAAACAATAAAATTTGAATGTAAACCAGTAAATTCAACCATAATAATGCAGGTGGTAAAAGAGAAAGCCACATGAAGAATCAAAGCTCGTCACACGTGGCTCCGCCACAAGCAGAAGTATATACTAATATATAGAAGGTGCACAGAGTCATTAATGCAAACACAAAACACCATCATGGTAACACACGTGATACTTAAATAATGCAATAAACTTTCATTAAAAAACAGAAGATGTAACATAAAGCCCAAATGTACATAACTGATAACAAAGACTATTTAAAAAAACATGATTATTAAAACAAAATACTTTCAAATATGGAGTGTCACGCAGGGAATTCTGGGAATATCATTTTACAGTTTTTGACTGTAAATTATACATTGATTTGTTCTTTTTTACTTCTAAAAACTGTACAATTAACAGCATTTTACTGTAAAATTACATGAAATGTCTGGTTAGATCTTTTACAGTTTTTCTCTGTATATAGTACAGGAACTTACTGTTAACCTATTAACAGTTTTTTTTCCCGTAGTGTTTTTTACAAAATTTTACTGTTAAAATTACAATTACTTTTTACAGTGTAGACATGATGCAATCTGCACATAAGATCCCCGCTCTTGACCTTTGACATCAGCACCTAATTTCCCCAAAGAGCAGGAGGGGCAAAGGTGAAACATTCCACAGCAGAGGCATATTTATACTCTTCTATTTAAGATTTATTGGCACTGTGTGAGCTATCATGAATCTTTACACAGGGCTGTGGGGGAGCTGTTGGAAACTGATAAGGAGCTGAGCCCAGCTCCGGCACTCTTATGATGGTACCAAATCATGAACTAAATCATGAACAGTCATGTAGTAGTAGTAGGACCTGGAATGAGTTCTCCGGGTTTGAAGTGGGCCACTGCATCACTGTCCTCTTGTAATCTAATGTCCAAACCAAAGCAGGAAAGGGTCACCCATGGGTTTACCCTTTAGACTGTCAGTAAGAAGGTCAGGAAGAGTGCAGTGCTTATCCATGAGCCTCTGGACCTTTAATACCACTGTGACTTTGAATACTGTACTTTCCATTAGGGATGGAACCAGCAATTATTATCTTGAAAAAAGCGATAAAGTGATATGAGCTTGTATTAACCATGTGACCCATTAATTAAATATATATTTACTCTACTCTTCAAAGGTATGTGGTCAGCATGATTTTACTGTTCTTTTAGCCATTGATAATAATGAGAAATGTTTTAGAGCAGCAAATCAGTGTGTTAGAATGATTTCTGAAGGATCACGTGACACTGAAGACTGGAGTAATGATGCTGAAAATCATACCACAGGAATGAATTACATTTTAAAATATATTTCTAAAACATCAAAAATTCTTACTTACCTCAAAAGTTTGAACAAAAGTATGTGTTATTGTTTATTTGACCATATTTTAACCAGTCTTATTGAATAACCAAAATGTGGTATACCCACTAAGTCAATTCATATTTCATGAATATTAGATTTTTTTAATGTTCCAAAAATAGCTGCCATTCCATAAAAATATCAAATATATTAAAAATATATTAAAAATGTCTTTGTCATGTAACATAATGACTCCCTGCATGTTACAACATTGAGTTTGAGTATTAATAATATATTAAACCAAAACTGTTTCAACTATATTTTTGAGCAATCATATGAAGGCTAATGCACGTATGCCAAAGATTTTCAGAAACTGTATTATTTTCATTTTTAATGTATTTTAAAATAACGTAATAGATCCAGACACAAAGTGATCGTCAATGGTTGCACAATTTCTGTGCAAGTACAGCTAAATCTATTTAAATACAATATTATGGGCGAGATCCACAGCATCTCACTTGCTTAATCATTGTAAAACTAATCTGTCAGAAGACACATGAGTCACCTCTTCCCTCTGTCACAGCAGTTCACACTGCCAGGGTTGGACAGCATTTGCAAATCAGTAACTGTGCTGAGCGGTAATCCAAGGCTTTGAGATCTCCAGTGGGTTTTCTTTGTGAAAACATGCTCATTAAACTTGTGTCAGACTGGCCCGACTGCGTTTACTGAGTTGTTTGCTAAACACAATGTAAAAGGCACCATGCCGTCTCCATGAAACAAACCCCAGAAATCATTCTCTCATATCAGTCTCCGGAAATTGAAACCAAATCATTCTCTCTTTTTGTTTTTGTTTTTTTTAAGAAAGAAAGAAAATTATACAGTTTTATTTTCTTTTCAGTATCAGAACTATTCTACTGTCTCAATTTCACCAGCCAATGACGTGAAAAATTACATGTTATATGTCCATCAGACTGACCAAAATCTGGAGCCACCCTTGTCACAGAATTTAACTGTCCAAGATAAGAGAGATCCACAAAGCCGCTATTCATCTCATTTCAATAATGCGCACAAAAGCCTGTCAACAGACACTGTCTGCCAAAAGTGAGTGATGGCCATTTCCTGGATTGGGCACGAGTCTAGTGTCTGTGTAATGAGAAAGGACAACGCTATACTTCCTTTAAACACTTTACAAGATAATTTTATGCCCGGCTCATATCATGACAAGGAGACACAATGATTTATGACGCAGATTTGCAGCTCCATGTAACTCACACTCGACAGCAGCTTCCAGTGCATGTCTGTAATATGCACCACAGATCAAAAGGGTTACCCAGACAACTGGCAGGATCCCGTGTCAGCTTGTTAAAATCCTCTCCTGATGCAGACGTGGAAAAGGCATTACTGCAAATGCACGTTTTGTCCTCTAATGGAGCCTCTATATGAAGCTGTGCGAATTAGCAGAAAACCAGTGACATGCAGAGAAATTTACACATTAATCATATGTGCATGTATGCCAAAATGACAAGCCCTGAGGTCCAGTGCAGGACTTAGTGATAATGACTCCCGCAGTGGGGATCTCAGGAAGAGTGACAATTTAAGAATTCACTGAATAGTTGCGTATAGCAGCACAAAAATCTATAAGAAGCCACTATCCAGATTAACCAGACGCTAAATGCCCTGAAACAGCATTAAGTGGTGAGCATTTAAATTAAGGCATTGTCATTCTTTTTCATGTAAATTATGCTCATTATAGATTACTCCTTATTTACAAAAAATTTATATTTTTTACCTGCCACAATTAACAATGCGCTAATAACGCCCATGAAAGCAGATGTTTGTGTGCATTTCCTAGTCTTCATGGCAACAATTATTTATTAAATAATACAACCGGCATATATCTAGACAGAGAGTGCAGCCAATCACATTTATGGATTTTTAAAGAGGCAATACAGTATTATGAAATAAGTATTCAAAATCCACAGTGTCATTTCTGTCACTTTGTGTGATGGAAATGAGGGGGTGGAAATGACATTTAAAATATTTTAGAATAAACCAAGCTCTTTGAAAGATTTGTTATTCAGCAAGGTTGCATTAAAAATTATTAACACTAAAGCAATTTGTAATGTTGCAAACAAACATTTGAACAAACATTCGAACAAATTTGTAATGTTCGAAAAAATGTGTAATGGTTACTTATACAATACTTATACACTTTAAGCAGCACAACTGTTTTTAACACTGACAATAATAACTCAGCTTATTAGAATGATTTCTGAAGAATCATGTGACACTAAAACTGGAGTAATGGTTGCTAAAAAAAATCAGCTTTACAATCACAGAAGTAATTTACATTTTAAATATATACTAAAATAGAAATCAGTTATTTTAAATTATAATATTTCACAATTTGTTATATTTCTTATATTATACTTTATAATAATATTCAGAACTGTTTTTACTGTACTTTTGATCAAATAAATCAAATTTAATTTAATTAAAAAAATAAATACCCAATTTTCTAAGGGAACTGCCTTCAAACAATGCAGACAATGTGTCCACATAAACTAAGCTATCAGCAGATCATGCAAAACAGGTCATTTGTAGAGGTGTTCAACCATTCCCCATTCTACCTGCTCATTTAGAGAGCCGTGTCCACCAGAGACACAAAACACTGCGTTCAGCAATGTAACCCAGAGATTGTACCTACTTCCAGCAGCAGGGTTTTCTAATGGATTTCTTTGTGAGGTAAAGACCTCAGGAGATCTGTAAACCTTCTGATTTCTGGTTCTGTGCTCAGTGTGTGAAAGCATCACACAAGGTGTAAGTTTCACATGAAAACTACTCAACCGAGTGATGCAATACATTTGCAATGGTGACACACACATTTAGATGGTGGATGAGTGGAAACTGTATGCATAAAACTACACACAGCATGACGGGTAGAACCATGTAGACAATGGGACTTTTATCAGTGTGTTTATGTTTGCGTGTTACTCATACTCACGACATACAGGGAGTTGTTGTGTTCACAGGCACATAGGTTTCAAGTCTCGTCTTGCTGAATAATACTGCGATTTCATTCCATAATTTAAATATATTAATATATATATATATATATTACATTTTTTATTCAATATATTGAAATATGAATATTTTTAGTGTTGTTTATTTATGGTTATGGATGCTTGTTAGTCAAACGCACAACATATGGGGAGTTGATGTGTTCGAGGGCACCCAGATTTATAAATATATGCGATAATTATATGTAACTATATGCTTTATAGGACTTGAATGGTTCAATACACACTTGTATCTGTTTAAATGCCCATGTCTGCAAGTAACCTAGTAAATACAGTAATTTAGGTCTTAAGTGAAATCCAACAACTGAGAAAGAAAACACATAGTATATTGGATCCGGGCAGCTCTTAAAGTGACAGCAGTCTAATATTTCTGCTTAATCAAACAAAATAGAGAAAATATCTCATTCTACACTTTATTTTAAGGTGTCCTTGTTACAGTGTAATTATACATTTAAGTACTTGTCACGGTTCATGGGTCCGTGTGCTCATTCCTGTGTGTGTGTTATGTGTTTTGCGGGGTTTACCGCTCCTGCACCCTATTTCACTGCCTATATCTGGGTCGCTCTTTCATGATCCTTTGTCAGTTCGCTTTCTCGCTCACCTCTGTTTGTTCTCTCCTCGGCTTCTAGAGTGTTTTTCTGTGACCTGCTTGGATTGTTCCCTCTTCGGCTGGACTTCTGTTCTCACGGACCATTGCTCTACGAGCTAGGACATCACTCTGGGATTATTTGAAACTGCTGTGGTTTCTGCATTCTGTGAAGCCAATAAACTGTTTCTTCACTCGCAATTAGATCTGAGTCTTTGATTACGTGACAGAACGAACTGACCAGAAGATGGATCCAGCGAGTGCCACTGAGCTAAGTAGCTTCTTTGAGAACAGTAACGCACGAATGACTCAACAGGAGGAACAGATGCTGAGCACTGGCCACGCCGTTCAGGCATTAGTCTCGCAGGTTTCTGAATTAACCTCCCAGTTTCAACGTTTTAAGGTGGAGTCCACACAACAGCCCATTGTGTACATTCCAGATGCATCTAGTACCATCCATTCTGCTGAAGCTCGGTTGCCACCTCCCACTGTCTACTCCGGTGAGCCTCACTTGTGCCATCCTTTTTTGACTAAATGCTCTTTATACTTTTCTCTTCAGCCGTCATCATTTCCCACAGAGGAATCTAAAATAGCATTCGCTATCACATTGCTTTCTGGATGGGCCGCTCTGTGGGGCACTACGGTCTGGGACAATAAGCACCAGTGTGTTTCCTCATTCCAGGCGTTCTCGAGTGAACTGAGAAAGGTTTTCAATCGAGCAGCATCCGGAAGAAAGGCGGCACGGATCTTGGTGGAGTTACGCCAGACTCACCGAACAGTTACAGACTATTCTATTGAGTTTCATACCTTGGCAGCAGAATGCAGCTGGAACGCCAATGTTTTTGCACGGACTGGCTCCGCATATCCAAAACGAGATCTATGCCCTAGATTTACCCACCCCTTTGGATGGGCTTATTGACTTGGCTATCTGGGTGGACGCCAGGTTGCGGCGGCGAAGTCAGCACAGACCTCTTCTCTCGACTACTGATCGTCTGGACCGCTCTTCATACAACCCCTATAAGGCGCTGGATAAAGTCTCGGATTCCGAGCCCATGCAAGTGGGACAGTCCCGTCTCTCTCCGGATGAGAGGGAGAGATGCCGTAGCTGCGGGTTATGTTTATACTGTGGGGAGGCTGGCCATATGGTGGCACAGTGCCCAGTAAAAGCCGGAGCCCGCCGGTAAACAGGAGGTTACTGGCGGGCGGGTTCACAATGGAAAAGACCTCCCACGCTGTCACCCATCTCCTGATCAAGATTCAGTGGGACTTGGACAATTACAGCTGTCAGGCTCTTATTGACTCGGGAGCCGAGGGTAATTTTTTGGATTTTACTCTGTCCTATAAGCTTAAAATTCCTGTATTTGTCCTTAAGAATCCCATTTCTGTCGTTGCCCTCAGCGGTCAATCATTGTCTCCTGTTACTCACACCACAAGCTTGATAAAACTGGTCACCTCGGGCAATCACACGGAAGACATTCATTTTTTTTCGAACTAATTCTCCTTCTGTCCCCGTAGTCCTCGGTCATCCCTGGTTGACTTTACACAAACCTCACATTAACTGGGGTCTCAATTATGTCCTGGCCTGGAGTGATAATTGTCATGCTTCTTGTCTGTTGTCTGCTTGTCCTTCTGTGTCTTGTTCTGTTTTTCAGGGTGAGCATGGGGACCTGTCTAACGTGCCCAGTGAGTATCTCGACCTGAAGGGAGTGTTTAGTAAGTCTCGAGCTGCTTCTCTTCCTCTGCATCGTCCCTAAGACTGTGCTATAGACTTATTGCCAGGTACGTCTCCGCCTAAGGGCAGATTATACTCACTTTCCGCTCTGGAGAGGGAGGTCATGAAGAAATATATTTCTGATTCTCTAGCGGCCAAGATCATCCGCCCCTCTTCGACACCGGCGGGTGTGGGGTTCTTTTTCGTGGAAAGGAAAGACGGTTCCTTGCATCCTTGCATCGACTATTGGGGGCTGAACAGCATCACGGTGAAGAAGTGTGTGCAGGGTGCATTGTTTTTCATGAAATTGTACCTCCGTAATGCTTACCATTTGGTCCGCATGAGAGAGGGGGATGAATGGAAGACAGCTTATATCTTGTTTATATATCTCGCTTATATAAAAATATCTTGTTCTTCCGTTCGGTCTTTCGAACGCTCCCACGGTCTTTCAGGCACTCGTCAATGACGTGTTGAGAGATATGCTCGATCAGTTCATTTATGTCTACCTGGATGACATATTGATTTTTTCTCATTCGCTCCAGGAACATATTCAGCACGTCAGGCAAGTGCTTCAGAGGCTGTTAGAGAATGGGCTTTATGTCAAGGCGGAGAAATGCATTTTCCATGCACAGTCAGTCCCCTTTTTAGGGTACATCGTGTCGGCCGAGGGAGTGTGCATGGACCCCGACAAAGTTAAGGCTGTGGTGGATTGGCCAATCCCAGATTCTCATAAGGCCCTGCAGAGGTTTCTGGGCTTTGCCAATTTTTACTGGCGTTTCATTCACAATTTCAGCCAGCTAGCTTCTCCTCTGACTTCCTTAACCTCCACCAAGACTGCGTTCAGGTGGTCTAATGCAGCTGATGCTGCGTTCACCAAACTAAAGGGCTGCTTTGTTTCAGCCCCCATTCTCGTTGCCCCTGATCCATCACGTCAGTTTTTGGTGGAGGTTGACACTTCAGAGGAGGGAGTTGGTGTGGTCTTGTCCCAGCGCTCTTCCTCGGATGACAGGGTGCATCCTTGTGCGTTTTTGTCTCACCGTTTATCTCCCACCGAACGCAACTACGATATTGGTAATAGGGAGCTGCTGGCAGTCAAGCTCGCCTTGGAAGAGTGGCGTCATTGGTTGGAGGGTTCGGGGATTCCTTTCATCGTCTGGACCGACCATAAGAATTTGGAATACATCAAATCCGCCAAAAGGTTAAACTCCAGGCAGGCTCGGTAGGCTTTATTTTTCGGTCGTTTCGTTTTTTCTATTTCTTACCGTCCGGGATCTAAAAACATCAAACCTGATGTGTTATGCTGTATTTTTGACCATTCTGAACGCCCGTCATCTCCCGAGCCCATTTTACCACAGAAAGTGGTCATCTCTGTGGTGTCTTGGGAGATCGAATTGAAGGTTCACACGGCCTCTGAAGGGGTAACGCCCCTGCCCAGATGCTCACCGTGTCGTTTGTTTGTACCTGAGAGTTTACGGTCAGACGTCATTCAATGGTGTCATTATTCCAAGTCGGCTTGTCATCCTGGGGTGAGCTGTTCTACATTTCTTATTTAACAATGATTCTGGTGGCCGTCTATGGCTCGTGACATACGACTTTTTGTTTTGGCTTGCTCTGTCTGTGCTATTTCTAATACTTCCAATCGACCCACTCCGGGACTCCGGCTTCAGTTGCTGTCATTGACCACATTTTTCGCGTTCATGGTCTCTGACAAGGGGCCTCAGTTTATTTCCAAATTTTGGAAATAATTTTGTCACTTATTAGGGGCGACTGTTAGTCTTTCTCCTGGATATCATCCTCAGAGTAATGGTCAGACAGAGAGAGCCAATCAAGATTTAGAACGCATGTTACGTTAGGTTTCTCAGAATCCGTCCTCCTGGAGCCAGCAGCTCTCATGGGCTGAGTACGCTCATAACTCCTTACTGGTATCGGCTACGGGCCTATCTCCGTTTGAGGGTAGTGTAGGGTACCAGCCACCTGTTTTTCCCTGTACAGAATCCGAAGTCGCGGTTCCCTCCGCTCACGCCTTTGTCCAGAGGTGTCGTTGCACCTGGAGCAGAGCCAGACAGACTCTCCTCCAGGTGGGGGCGCACCCCAAGGCCCAAGCCAATCACCACTGGTCTAAGCCTCCCGTCTACTTCGTTGGCCAAAAAGTGTGGCTTTCATCTAAGAACATTCCTCTTCACACCGTTTGTAATAAGCTTGCTCACAAATTTATTGGCCCGTTTACTGTCACCAAGATTATTAGTCTGGTGGCACTCCGTCTCAAACTTCCTCCTGCATACAGGAGAGTTCATTCCATCTTTCATGTTTCTAGATTAAAGTCCGTATTTCATTCTGCTATTAACCCCCCTGTCCCGGTTCCCCCACCTCCACGTCTCGTAGATGGAGAACCTGTCTATTTAGTGAAACGTATTCTGGACTCGAGACGGAGGGATCGAGGACTTCAGTTCTTGTTGGACTGTGAGGGTTATGGACCGGAGGAGAGGAGTTGGGTGCCTGCGATAGACATACTGGATCACTCTCTTATCGATGATTACAATCGCCAGGCAGGTGCTCCTGGGAGCACCGAGAGGCACTCTTAGGAGGAGGGGTACTGTCACGGTTCATGGGTCTGTGTGCTCATTCCTGTGTGCGTGTTATGTGTTTTGCGTGGTTCTGCCGCTTCTGGCAACCCCACTTCCTAATCAGGAGTTTCACCTGCACCCTATTTCGCTACCTACATCTGGGTCGCTCTTTCATGATCCTTTGTCAGTTTGTTTTCTCGCTCACCTCTGTTTGTTCTCTCCTCGGCTTCTAGTGTGTTTTTCTGTGACCTGCTCGGATTGTTCCCTCCTCGGCTGGACTTCTGTTCTCACGGACCATTGCTCTACGAGCTAGGACGTCACTCTGGGATTATTTGAAACTGCTGTGGTTTCGGCATTAAACTGTTTCTTCACTCGCAATTGGATCTGAGTCTTTGATTATTTGACAGTACTGAGTAATATTAATTAACTGCATGTACTTACTATATGGTTAGGGTTAGGCTTAGGGTTACTTTCATGTAATTATGCATAATTAAGTGTTATTATAATAGTAAGTGCATGTAACGTGTAACAAGGATACCTTAAAATAAAGTGACTGTTTACTTGTCTTCAATGAGCTTGAGTTTTTTTTATTTTTTTATTTATTTATTTTTTTTAATTTAGGCTAGTATTAGTTTTGCTGTGATATTGACACTGGTGACTAGAATTATGAAATTTCTATGGTATGAAATTTTCATATCATAAAGACCTTATGATATTTAAATAAAAAATAACTATATCGTGATATATATCATTACAGTGAAATAAAAGATCATAAGATTTTGGTCATATCGCCCACCCCTACTCATATTAAGGAGGTTTCAAGTCTGGCCTGGCCATGTTATGGCCAAATATAAATAAATACTGAGATCCCATTCCTCATATTGGGATTCCATTCAATTTCCATTTAAATATATTTAAAGTATTTAAAGTACTTTTCTGTAATATACTAATATTAAATATATTTAGTGTTGTACATTTAGGGTTATGCTTGTGTGTTACTCATAATCACAAACACAGGGAGCTGTTGTGCACACAGGCACCCATGGTTCGACTTTGGGCTGACCGAGTCATGTTTCAATCCCATTTCTCACAAGTAAATACATCAAATAAACCTTTAAAAATGAAGACAGAATTAAAATAGACCATGTAAAATGCATTCGTCCAGCTAAAGTTTTTCTTTTGAGGTCCATTCTGAAGTGCCGCATTCACTGCGAGGCAGCGACAATGATCATATGTACTAAATGCATCTGTTATGTTGGCAGAGTTAAGCAGGCATCTGGTCTTGCGGTTGGTGTATCAGCTGTTGACTCAGTGGACTGCCCCTGTTTGTGGGCCACTTGCCCAAGAGCGTCCAACAATCGTCATTACAGAGAGATCAAGCATGGCCTATTTGAGCCTCCTCGGAGGACGATCACCAAGGTTACCACAGCGTTCAGCAGCCGAGAGATTTCTCGTCTCTATAACGCGCAATAAAACCTGTGGTTTCCTGTTTGTGCATGTGTGCCGTGTCCACTCCGGGTGATTTGAGAGAGGGATATGGCGAACTCTGATCTGCTTTGCCTTCCTGAGCTGTCAGGGCTTGGAGATTTCACAGACTGTGAGATGTCTGCGCAAAGAGATCGGTGAGAAAAACACGCATTTCTTTATGTAAACACGTTGTTTGGCTTGAGCCTGTGGAGGAGGGGAGTATTCAAGCTGTTCTTTGAGTGACAGCTTTTATCTTACTGCATTATCTGCAAGAACAGTTTTGACAGGTTCAACAAATGGGTCGCTTATGATACGTTATTGAAATCTTTGATAAAGCATAATGCTGTCAAAACAATATCATCGCCATTTCTGTTTACGCACTTTCCCTGATACATTTTGCATCAATTTTTCCACTGCACACGCAATGACCCATCTCATATGAGCATATCGCTATGCGTATTGTCAATTTCACAAATTCTACATTTCAATCATAGCCATGAATGCATTTTCACATCGATTTTATATCGAGCTCAGATGAGGTATGCAAGTACCAGTGCTGGGTGGTAACTGATTACATGTAATCTAGATTATATAATAAGGTTCCAAAAATGTAAGCACTAATTATATCATATTTTAAAATATTCGTAATCAGACTACAGTTACTTTTTTATTGATTGCATGACTACATACTATGCACATGGCCACATGACATGCAGGTGAACAGGTATAATATATCATTTTTATTAAGTGTATTAGCTTAATTATTAGCTTTTCTTTAAACTCACAAACCTCCTACAGTTCCTTCACGAACCCCAGATGCAATATAATGTTTAATGCACTTCATGTTGTTAAAGGGATAGTTCACCTAAAACTGAAAATACTGTCATTAATTACTCACCCTCATGTTGTTCCAAACCTGTAAGACCTTCGTTCATCTTTAGAACACAAATTAAGATATTTTTGATGAAATCCAAGAGCTTTCTGACCTTGCATAGACAGCAAAGCATAGACACGTTCAAGGCCCAAAAACACAGTATAAGGACAGCGTTAAAATAGTCCATGTGACATCAGTGGCTCAACTGTAATTTTACGGTACTTTCTGTGTGCAAAGAAAACAAAAATAATGACTTAATTCATCAATTTCTTCTTTTCCATTCCGAAGATGAATGAAGGTCTTACGGGTTTGGAACAACATGAAGGTGAGTAATTAATGACAGAAATTTCATTTTTGGGTGAACTATCCCTTTAAGAACAACAAATGGAATACGTTATCTTTCTCTTTGTATTTTTATATCAATATGGTACAAGATTATCCTATTCAAATCAGTGTAATAAACAAGTTAGGTCAAAAGTAATCTAAAAGTAATCAAAAAGTAGTCTGATATATTATCTGAAAAGTGTAATGTAATGGATTACTACCTACAATTTTTTGTCGTGTAATTTGGAATCAGTAACGGACTACAGTTTGTAAGTAATCTACCTAGCAAGTACTGCCTTGAACCATTGATCAACAGTGAACATTATCCAGCCCTCAGACCTCTCATAACACACTATTATTGGAAAAGGAAGAGGTCAGCCCTCAATAACACACATAGAAAGGTAACCAGTCACTTTAAAGGCCAGTTCGTGAACTCCATGACCCTGAATGCGATTAGCAAACATAGTTTATTGGCCTGTCTATAACGCGCTGGTCAGTATACCGTTGCCATGAGTAGTTGCCTGTCACCGCACCACAACTGAAGTGAAATATTCTTCACTTTGCTTTAATTAGTATTCTCTGATGTACACGTCTGCAAATCTCCACCGAGCATTATGGGAATACTGCATCACCATAGATACTCCTTTCAGCCAATGCTTTGTGTACAGAAGTGGCCAATCAAATCTGGCTATTTTATATAAACTATTCAGCTTTAAAGTATAGACTCAAGCTGGAAGTGTGTCCTCGACAGAGTGCCGTCTGATCTGCTGTGGACACGAGTGAGCGTGGAGTGGTGTAGAGAATGCCGCTCTAATGTCGTTGAGAGTTTAACAGCGGTGAGAGCTACAGTTACGGGATAAAAGGGGCAATAATACTCAGCCAGGCTGCCTGCTAAATTGTAACTGTGCTACGGTGAAGCAGGACAGGTGAGAGCAAAGTTGCTTAGCAACCTTTGTCCTTGATATATCTTTCCTTTTTGCCTGTATTATTATGTTTCGGAATATATATGAAAGGATATGTTATATCCTTACATAAGTGGTGTGATGTGTGTTTACAGGGGCTCCATGCAATAGATGAGTGTGTCAGATAGGCATGTTGGATATAGCTGACAAGGAGATTAATGTTTATCAGGATTGCTGTATCCAGGATACAAACAAACTGTCAAAGTGTTTCGACAACATGAGCTGTATAATTTTATTCCACAACATAACCCCCCCACCAAATGGAAAGTTAGGGTCAAGACAGAGATCACTGCTCACAAAATTTCCTCTCAAACTTTGTATTGTATAGGTAATACTGTATATTTTTTAAAACCAAATGAATTTGATAACACTTTAGTAAAGGGACCAATTTTCACTATTAACTCGTTGCTTATTAGCATGCCTATTATTAACATATTGGCTGTTTATTAGTACTTATAAAGCACATATTCTGCATGACCATATTCTACATCCCTAAACCTACCCAATACCTAAACTTAACAACTACCTTACTATCTATTAATAAGCAGCAAATTAAGAATTTATTGAGGCAAAAGTCATAATTAATGGTTTGTTAACAGCGAGAATTGGACCTTAAAATGAAGTGTAACCATGAATTTAATATTTATTTAAATATTAAATAATACTACTAAAGTTAAAATAGAAGTATTTATATATAAATACCCAAAATGTGAAATATATATCATTATTTAAATTTTAAATACATTTAGATTTAATTTCTATTTTTGTATGTTTTATATAAATAGTAAAAACAAAACAAAAAAATACATTTTTAATTATTTAATTAGTTCAAATAAAGTAAATATAAATACTCAAAAATAAGATGTTAAATATATGTATTTATTTTAAATAATAATTGAAAACGAATTTTTTTTGGTATTAATATTTAAATATATTAAATAAAACATACAAACAAATATATTTGAATATAAAAGTATTTATCATCGAATTTTGGGCTATTTATATGTAATATAATATTTATATTTTAATATATTTATATAATATTTGTATGTTTTTATTCAATATATTGCAATTTTATAGATTTATTTAACATTTTACATATTGTTATATATTTAAACTTAGTTTTACATATTGCAGTTATGTTGTGCAACAAACAGTGCGTGCATGTAATGCATGAAGAAAAATCAATACGGAATCTCAATAGAGCAGATTACAATTGTCGTCTTTTCTTTATGTTTGTACCTGGATAAAACACTGTGGCGTGGGAAATACGAGAAATGTCACAGGCAATACAAAGACCATCAGTCACCAAGCCACCTATACACATTTAAACACGTGATATCTGCTGCTAACCTTCCTTTATAACCTATTGTGCAAGCAAGAGTTCAAAATGGGAGATGCTAGGATGGCATCAAATGCTGCGTTCTTGTTGCACCAGCAGAAACATGTCATAGATTAAATATTTCATCAGATTGTGATGACACGGTGCATGAGAGACACCAATAAGCATGAGTTTGCGCATTTCCACAGGAAATTATTCCTTTCCTCCGTGCACAATGCTGCCCCTGACTTTTTTTGTTTTACACCAGTAAGACCCAATATGGGTCAGGCAGCCCCCTCCTCGCTAATTCCCACCCCTGCAGTTCCAGCGGCACGTGAGTGCAGCATTTGCTGGAATGCTTAAAGGCTCTCCCTTTCCTCCCGATTGCCATGTGAAGATTCATCTTTTATTTAAACTCCAACTGGGAATGAATATGTGAATACATTTAGTCTGCTCGCTCATCATTACTGCAACTATTTACATAAGCACTGGAAAAAAAGACATATTCCTCTTCACGAAGCACATGCTTTAATAAGAATGTCTGGAAATGTACATGAAAACAGATTGATTGCTGATTTTATGGAGAATACAATGGCTCAATTTATTTACAGGGTTTCCATGGTTTGTGTTTGCAGCAGAAGACAGTGACGGAGAAGGATTCTTATCACAGTGAGAGAAGCCATTGCCTGTCAGATATGAGAAGACAGTGCGTGGGTGTGCTGGGGTTAGAGGCTTGTGAAGCACAGGGCCCTGTTAACACCACCTCTCCCTCCCTTCATTTGTGCCACACTGGAGCATCTCTGCCGTTGCAAAACCTCACTCAATGGAGCTCAAAGGAGCAGATGGTGTTTAAAAGACCTTAATGAGATATCAGATGATAAGAGTTGACAGACGCATTGTCATCCAGCTCCCTATGGAACATTACATTGGTAACATGTTGGCAATCTCTTCAAAGAGCAAATATCAGCATTACTCTATTTCCAGTAACTGCTTTTCCAGATAACTTAACAACTGGATGCTGATATCAATGGTCCATTAAATGGAAATTATCCTTGGAAATCTGGGGAATTATCTTATTGTAGTAGTGCTTCTCTGCTACAGAAAAATCCATTGTCTATTGGCAATAGTAACCAAGTAGCTTTCTGATGGTGAACACTGCAAATTGGTTTGATGGTTTCCCAGACATTCAAAAACTTGGTCATATGGATCACTTTTTAATGCATTTACAGTTATTTTGTGACAGCTCTCAGTTTTTTCTGAAGCTTGAACGCTTCTTCAAAATGATACCTTTTGTGTTTCACAGAAGAAGAAAAAAAGGCAAATGATTGGAACAAAATGGGTAAATAATGCAATACTTTTCGTTTTTTTGAGGTGAACTACGCCTTCATCATATTGATATCCCTTCACACGCTCCCCAAATAATCATCACTACAGAAGATAACAGTTGACAGACACATCCTCATCCGTTCCCTATGGAACATTACATCAGTAACATGTTGCCTGTCTCTTGAGAGACCAAACGTCAATATGACTTCATTTCAATTAACTAGACAAATCAATGATCGGTACAGGTGCTGAGCTGATATCAAAGGCCCGGACAGGGTAGTTTGAGGATTTTCTGCTTTTTACAGTGTTACTTAAGGTCACATACAAACCCTGGGTTAGAATCCCAACAACAAACCCTCTTTTATTTATGAACCTGCATGCACTCAAGGTGAAACTGCCTCTCTGAGGATGTTTAAGTAGCTGTATACTGTATACATAAATCATCGTATAGAAGACCTGTCAGAATGTAGAGCATGTTGGGCACTTAGATGGAGTTGAAATTTTATTTACTTACAGACGTGTTAAAAAGCCCACTGTACAATGACTTCACATTGGAGCCAGTGTCACTGCGCTTTCTGTTCTATGCTGTGACCTTACATAATATGACACGCACAGTCAGTGGTGCTTGGAACTAGCCAAAGGCTGGAAGCCAGACGGTGAGGATCCTGGACACGGCACTCTGAAACTAGAGGCTCTGTTGGAGTGGTAGTACACTGTTATCACACGTCTCACTTATTCTGAAATAAATAATGCAAATGAATGGAATCACATGCACAAAATATATTACACAACACCACCACTTCCATCTGGATTACAGGATCATTTATCTGACAAAGAAAAAGGAAATGACAACACCTGCATATTTATACGCGAGCATTAAGAATAACTGATAGCGTGAGAGGATCGGATTCACTGGGACTGCTATGTACTTGTCATGCTCAGTTAAAGCTGTGCTGTGGAGGATGTGTGTACCGGAGGGGGCTTTGGCTTGATTGGGTAGAAATGTCCATTTCTGCTCTGAGGTGTGACCTTGTACTGAGTTCACCATAATTAAGTCTATTACCAGTCAGTCTTTGTCCAAAACTTGCACTCAAGCCATACACAGACCTAATGCTGTACTAATTACTAATTTATCATTCAGCTCAGGCTTTTATTGTGGCACTACAAAGACTGAGTGCACATTGTTTCTTACCATTTCACTACTGTAGGACTGTAGGGCAACAGTACATCACACACTTCTACTGCATTTTGTGGATTAGTATAGTTTACAAAAACCATTTAGCTACCTTTTTTGGGATTAATATTTTTGTATGTGTATATTAATATACTATGTAATAAAACCAAGTCACATAAAGATTTAAAGGGGTCATGAACTTCCTTTGTTTTTTTATTTTGTACTGTTGTCTGAGGACCACTTATAATGTAATCAGGATTTTTACATCAAAAAACAGCTGTTTTCCGTCCTGTTTTAACCCCCTCATCTGAATGCTCTGTTTGAATATGATGGATTGTACACTCAGAAGTAAACGCCCACTACTGTGATTGGCTAATAGTTGTGTATGTTTGACAGCCTACATCCTTCATAGATGGACGCTGCTGTGATTTAGGTTAAAACCGCATAAATAGTCACTACATGTCAAACAATCTGTAATAACAAGCATTACTGTTGGATCCATTATAGTAGGCACAGCATCATCTTTTAGTTTTAATCTTTCTGAAAATCCTATATTTACTTATGCCTCGTTTGTAAACAAATCCATGTGAAGTGAACAAAGGACCAAGTTCTTACTGATGTGGGCTGGAACTTCATTAAAAATAAAGTTCATCATATAAAGTTTATCATTTGGTTTCTGCGTAGACCTGCATTTGCCGCTCTTATCATTTACCTGCTACATGCACAAATTGGTGGGCGGGGCTAAACAGACAGCACGGTAGAAGCAGGCCTTGCTCATCTTTCGCCACACTATTACATCATAAATCGGCACATTCCACAAGCTGTCGTTTTGGCAGACTGACTTCAATATAACCTGTTTTTAGACTAACAAGAAAGTTTTGAGTTCTGAAACTTACAGGAATTTTTTTTATCATACAATGACCTCTTTTATGTCAAAAGATCAAGGGAATTTTGATTTTGTTCATGACCCCTTTAAATGATTTGCATCGCTTTAGATATATAATTACAACACTACAGGAACAAGTAAGTGTATTTATTTAGTTGTACTACTAGCTGGTGTCCTACTTGCCATTCCACCCTCACATTCAAGGATTTGTGTGTACATGCAATAATTTTCATCAATTCAAAATGAATGCAATCCAGTTTTAGATTCTGAAATTTCTGATTATATTAAACCTAACTTTTGCAATTCAGCTCATAAATTTGTTCACATGATGTGAAATAAACATATTCTGAACAAAAAACACAAAACATATGCAAACATAGGCATCACAGCATTTTTTAATTAAAAATATTTGGATTCAGGCATTTACATGCTTAATTTTTTTTTCTGTTAATGTGATTATTTCATCTCTACACCACACCTTCTGAGTTTTCAATCGGATCGATAGAGGTGTTTACTTGAAGGCTTTTCAGTCCAATTGAGCCATAAATCTGATTACTAACATACTTTTTTGGTCCGTGTAAACATGCTGGTGGAGAAAAAATGAGTGATTCAGTTATTTTCTCATCCATATTTTCTTCAAGAATGCACTGCCAACTCGCTGATTTGTATATGTGTACATACAGATGCTCATTTACAGTTATATTGTATATTTTTCTCCTTCTAGCTCTCTTCTGTACATTTTTATATGTTTCTATCTATGACTTTTCCATCTTGGGGGAAGCACAAACTAAAAACTGCACTGTACACTGAACCAGTGAACCTGAAAAATGAATAACTTGACTTGACAAATTATCCCGAGTCACAAGGACAGTCGCCCTGGAGCAACCTGGGTGTCTTGTTCATTGGCACATGATGATAATATCATGGATTGTTCCTTACGGGTTTTAAACCCAGAGCTTTAACCACCAACCTACACCATGCCCACGAAGTAATACGCAGCTCTAGACTAAATCTAAATCTAAACTACTCTTCGAAATTATATTTGGAGGTTAAAAGAAAGCCGTACACTGGATCACACCGCTGCATTTCACTTGGCAGAGAAGAACTGTCCTTATTTCCATTCCTGAACATGCTGGATTGAGTAACAAATCCGGTTTGCCAAAAGGAGGTGAACGGTACAAATGCCTCGGCTGATTTAAAACAGCAATTAGAGCGGTGCAGAGTTGCAGTACGCTACACAAACAAGAGGAGCGTAACCCCTGTAGACCTGAAGCTCAACGCGAACCGTATTTACATACGATGTGCTGGTGTACTGCAGTTGCTTAGAAAATGAAGGTAGAGTGCAGAGGATATATTTCCAAATTAGGCCATGGAGGGGGAGGAAAGGAGTATGACAACGCAACACTGATTATCCCAACATGCAGAATTCATAGCGCTGATGTTCCACTGAAAATCTCAGCAAAGCAAAGTGAAAAAAAAAATCTGGAAGGTATTTATATCGGTTTAGCTTTGGGTCACGGTAAAAAGAGAAGTGTTGTTTCTTATCAGCTGCAATAAAATCTGATTTCTCTCTGTTTTTCCATTGCCGTCCCTCTGTACTGCAGAGGCAGCCTGTGCAGACGCTTATTGGCATTTCTTGTGGAATGCTTTGAAGTGGGCTCTGATGGATTCAGTGGGGAAAAAGCCATTGCCGAGTTGAACCAAATTTTTTTCTTTCCCACTGAAATTTGTGTAGCAAATGCCATTCAATTCTTCTCTTTAAAGAAAAGCTCTTGGTAAAGATTTTTTTTTTCAGGTTGTAGTTGAAGTAGCATGGGAGGGGGAGGTTGGGGGTAGTCTGATAAGTTAGTTGCTATGCAACAAGACGGTTCTGTATGAAGGCATTAACATCCTCTCTGTAATGTAACCTGGTGCTATGAAAACACTGGCGCTCTAGATCAGCGATCACACAGGCGTTTTGAATGTCTTTACCCTTAAGATTAGCGATTATTTATATGAATCTCGAACAGATCCAAATAAAGAGCGAATATTGGAAGCGTTGTCTAAATCCCAGTTGAAATACACATCAGAGAAAGTGACGAAGACGGCAGGCAAGTATGGTTTGTCACAGTTATTCGCTCTTCCCTTGAGAGGACCTTAAGAACTAACAAAGACATCCACATCAGACATGTTTCTCTTCTCACAATCTCCCAAACCACAACATTAACAGATGTGAATCAATGGTTTCAGTGAGCTTTCGCTTCACTTCCTGTTGTGATGCAAAAAGACAAGAAAAAGCCTTAGGGGCGATTTCACTGAACTGTTGGGCAAAGTAGAAAAGATCTGAAAGGTGGTGTTATAAACTTTATCAGCTTAGCTTTTGCATATTAATTAGATAGTTAGATAATGAGTATTAATTATATTTGTTCATTGAACAAAACCCTGTTGGAAAAGGTTGGCTACAATGTTTTCTTTGCACTGTAACAAAATGACACTGCTACATTGTAAAAACATTAAATATATAAAATGTCCCAAATTTGATCCCAAAAGGTGCTGGATGGGAATTCAGAACTGTGAAAAAGTGGAGAAAATGTTTATGCATCGCAATTCAGTTTAAACCCATGCTAATGTATTGAAATAGTGCTGCTCCATTAATATTTAAATTAAGTAACTGTCTTTCTGTACTGCACGAACACGCCTCCTTTATATGTAAATGTGGCTCATTACAGATTTGCAACCTCATGCTCAGAAGTCAACCCACAAGTTTAGAAATTGCACCATGCAAATTGCAATAAGCCAAGTTTTCAGGGATGCGTTGCTGTCTTTACCTGATGTGCATAAGACTGAATCTGGTGTGAAACAATAGAGGGGTTAAAGGGATAGCTCAGAAAAACTAATTACTGACCCTTGTGTTGTTCCAAACCCATAACACTTTTAAAGTTCAACTCACTAAGGAATATATTTATTATGAAACCTGACAGATTTCTGTCCCTCCGCTGAAAGTACACAGAAGGGTTTAGTGTACTTTGAATACCTGGATGATGTACTTACTCAAAGGAAAAGAAAACAAACAAACATGTGAGACAACACTGAATAGTTGTAGTTTGTAGTGGAAGAGCTAAATGTGTCAAAGCTACCGGCCACACATCACATGCAAATTCATTTGCTTCAAACTGAATATTTGTAAGAATTTGTCAAAAGTTTTTATCAGTTCAATGAAATTCCAATACAATCTCATGGTAATTTGTAATGTTTTGGCAAATTGGTGACTAATTTGTGTCATTTTTACATCTCATTAATGTGTTTTTGTACAGTCTGCTTATGTCCCACTGGCAGCTATGTTTAGGGGACCACAATACTTTTTTCCTAAAAAAAATCAATATTGCCACCTTGTAAAATAGTTATGTTATCCTGTGAGGTAGGGTTTGAAAATCAGTGGGGTCCAAACCACTGGAAACTACTGACTTTCATTGTGTGTGCAAAACACACACTAATATATATATATGTACACTGTAAAAAAAAATCCCGTAAAAAAACAGCTGGGGTGCCAGAAAAATAACGTTAAATAATGGACCATAACTCAACCGTACAAATACGTAGTTAAAAAACGGAATTATTCCAGCAGCTGGGGCACCAGGAAAAAAAAAAAAAGTCAAATAACAATTAAAATAGGTTTGCTCCTGTAATTTTCATATTAAAACATCAAAAAGACTACAGTGCTGTTCCATCACATTTATTACTTAACACTGAAATATTACATTCTCACATTTCTGTGCACATTTTTTGTTTTTACAGAATGAGCATTAAATATTGTATCACAACATGTCATCAATATAGCAGGATGCATATTGAGTAATTTCATATTTCCAAAAACAGTATAAACATTTACTGTACTTTCATACCATTAACATTATCACATAGATTAGACAATTTCACTTTTTCTAAAAAAAAAATAAAAAAATAAATAGTACTACATGTTTTATTTTAAATGTACAACTTATGTGTCAAGGGCCTAAAAGTCCATTTCCTGGTTTCATTATACTCTATTTGGTTCAAATTGAATGCATGGAAACGCATAAGACACTGAATTTAAAAGCTCACCACACAGACATCATATAGCTTTGACAATCAAGGTATCTTGGTCACGTCACTGAATACAAATTACACTAAACATTCAAGGCATTCACATGAGGTTGTATCTTCAATAGCAACAAATTCCTACTGCAGCTAAATAAAAAAGTTAGTTCAAAGTCAAATGCACAAAAAAAAAAAAGAAGAAATTCTGATTTGAGCTTAATTTTTTCATGACCATTTTGAAAGAGATTCAGTAAAAGCACATTCACATCATGGAAATTAATTTAATCAGAATCCGAAATAAAGAGGTCAGAAATCAGAATCCGAAATAAAGAGGTCAAGCAATTAAACTGCAGCAAATCGAATCACCATTATATAGCACTTTTTACAATACAGATTGTGTCAAAGCAGCTTTACAGTATTAAACAGGAAAACAGTGTGTTGAAGGAACCAAAACCCCATTGTTCTCCTCTGGCCAGACGAATCCAGCAGTTTAATTCTAGGCTGCAACAAAGTCATATTGTGCAGAGGACTCATCTGGTTCCTGTGGTTTTTTCCCGATGGCCGTCTAAGTGACATGGTCTTAACTAATGATCAGTTTCTGGGGCTCATCTGTCCTGGTCTCCGCTGACGTTCAGGGCTGTAAAGGTCATCTCTAGATGCTGATCCACCGTCTGGTTTGGATACGGACTAAATCTGGATGGCTCCGGTGACCTTGGAACAACAATGAAAGAGACTAATATTAGTGTAGATGCTATTTTTCTTACAATATAACAAGTACATCATGGGAAATGTTCCCGGTTTCTGTTGGCCAAATTAATGCAGCCTAACAATCCTTAAACAGATCTGAATAATAGAAATTTGTTAGTGTGTTATGTGTAATCACTCAGAATAAACTGAACTTTATCATCCCTTTTGTGGATGCTAATATAGTAGAGGATGCAATGATATTATCAATATTGTGGTATCACAATAGCAAAACTCGATATTATCGTGGTCACATGACAATATGAAACGATAGGTCTTCTGGGCAAAAAGTGTAGATTTTTAAAATATATTTAAACTTCTTATTCTAACATAAAAGTTCTTTAAAGTTGTGTTTTGGGCTATTATGTTTTGGCACAGTCTCTGTCAAACTAAAACCAAAAGCACAATATGGCTTCATTTTTTTCTGACTTTTTTCTTTTCTTAGTTAAGAACATGGGTTGGAGCTCGTAATTTTGACCTCTCAAAGTGCATTAGACAGAAGAATTTAACTTTTAAAATGTAAAAAAAAAAAAAAAATTCCCAAGTCTTCATTTGCTCTTTTTTATTATTGCAATAAATATCTTATCAGGGACTTCATATCTAGATATTATTGTATCGTGAGATTTTGATATCGTTATTCGTTACATCCCTATAATATAGTTATCATTAGTTATTGGTCTTGGAGTGAAAGAGTGGGGCTTCAGGACAGGTTAGAGAAGCTATGTGTTAATGTACACACTTACCCCTAACATAGATCTGGGATAGGATCCTGGAGTTTCTTCAGACAGCATTATTCTCTTTGCTCTGAATTTGTGTTTGAAGAACTGGTACCATAACTGCAAACGTAGAGAAACAGATCAGATTAAAAGAAAAACCTCCAATTCTAAAAATGTATATAAACAGAAATGACAAACTTCTGAGTTATCTTACACTTTTTACATAAGGTAAAGTCTGCAAAGCAACTTGCATAACCATTTCCTTCTAGATTCTTAAGGAAAGTAATATTTCCCAAGAAGAAAACCTGCACATATTCTGCATTGGTAGGGTACCTGAAATATAAAATTACAACAGTTAGCCATTAAAAAAACAAACAAAAAAACACGTTAGCCATGTTTTTATTACTTAAAAAGTACCATAGATACTTTGAACGAATATTAGCGAAGAATGGGAAACAAATTACAAATAAGTTCACATACCGGACTTTGTGTTTTATTGACGTGTTTTTATCGGAGTCTGGTCTGAGGATTTCTGGAAAAGAGGGAATGACAAAACCAGCATGCAGTAAATTCAGCTTGAATCATTATAATTACCAATGTACCTATTACGACATATTACTTAAAGTTATACTTAACATTTCTTTTGTTGAAGACAAATGGCATTTTGATGGCATTCTGTTGGTACTGATTCAAGTGTAACCACCTCCATCTCACTAAATAGATTTTTTTTTTTTTTACAGTGTAGCTAATGGCTAATGATTATTAAAGCATTAGCGGTTTTCCACTACTTGCAATGTATTTTTCAATATTTCAGGGCTCCAAGGTCCAGCACCACTCATCTGTTCAATGAATTCCATTCCTTGATTTATACATATGTAAAGGGGAAAAGGGGAGACTTGATATCTTCAAATATCTTTAAAAATCTTCATGTTAAACAGAAACTAATAAGTCATACAAGAACGACATGCGGGTGAGTAAATGATGACAGAATTTTCATTTTGGTGAACTTTTCCTTTAAGACACTACCAAGGTCACCAAGTTCTACTGGAAGAACTGAAGAAAAGAAACAGGCATTTCATTTCAAGTGAGAGTTAAGACATCTACATGGGACAGAGATCGATTCCCTTTGTCAACTGCAATACCTTTTCACACAGCCCAGACACTGCAGCTTGGCAGCCTCCAACTCTCTTCATCACACGTCACGAATATACAACTGTGAATGAAATCTTTGAAATAACAGTCCCATGAGTCATAAAGCAGACTTCAATCAAAACTCTCTGGCATCAAATCTCCCACCCCTTCCTCTAGACTTACCTGCCTCCATGTTCTTTTCTGCCGCGATCTGGACGTGTCAAAGCATTGACCCTGTTACCGGCAGTCTGAAATGGACCCGTTATATAACCATTCCACTCGCAAATTCAGTTTTTCAAAAGGATTCCAATGGCTTTCATTTCAAGGCCAATAAAATTGTCCCCTCAGAAGCAATTGTTGCATTTTGAACCGCATGTTTCTTTAGATTGTGTTCTGTAAAATTGAGATGTGATGCAGCCTCTTTGCTTTGAAAACAATTATTGGGTTTTCACAGAAATATTTACTCTCCCAGTAAAAGCTCCCCCCCCGTTGTTCACTTTTCATCTTTATTCAATGCTGTTTTTCATGCTGCTTCTATTACGATGATAGCAATAGCAACACACCCTTTTTCATGGATCTTCAATAGAATTGTTTAGCTCTAGTGTGTAAGCGTGCTTCGACAATAAAAGAAAAACACATTAAAGCCACTGTTGTAAACCCCACCTGAAAATGAGTGAACCGCAGCTGAGTCCAGGTACTATAGGAGATAAACACTGAGTGAGAGATGGATTTGTTTGCAGTGGCTTTTCAGTAACAGCGTGAGGCGTGGAGAAGAGGAGAGGGGTAGATGCTGACAGGGTTTGTTTTCACCAGGGACTATACTGAAAGCATTACTGCTGTGAGAGCGCACACAAAGATGCACAAAAACAATGCACACTGCCACTATACTACAGCAAATGATCCACTTCTTTACAAAACCGGCGCTTGCTATTCAGATTAAGGGTGCTGTGATTCATTTTCTCTTGCAGATTCTCTTCGGAGGTCTTATCTAACAATGGCAAAACGCTGCAGGACAGAGCGGTCTGTTTGCGAGTCTCACAAACTCCTTCTCATGCCAGCACTTCACTGTAGAGAATGCTTAATAGCGGCTAGCGCAGTGTACACAGTGTTCAAAACTGGAAAAAAGCTGAGACCTGTCTGAGAGCAGAGAAAAATCTAGCAAAAACAACTGCAGCCTCAAAGCGGACTCACCTTCTATGAATCCAGGCTTCAAAGTAGACAGGCCATGTTCGGTGTAGGCTCTGCAGTTCCTGAAATATGGATTTCATCGCCTATGGGATTCTGCCTACCATTTCTTATATTATACACTTCTTAAAAACAGGCCATGGTTGTTTCAGCAACTTTAGGGCTAAATATTTGTTGCAGTAATGTTTATTAAGCAATTTTTTTAATATTAATATTATCAATTTTATCAATTTAAATATACAAAAACACTATATATATATATATATATATATATATATATACACACACACACACACACACACACACACACACACATGATATATACACAATCTCATAAAATTAAATATTAGTAAAACTTTGTTTCTTTTATATATAATGCACAACATATAGCTATGTTTGTAACGACAAAATAAAAATATATTGTGTACATAAATATATTGTGTAAAATATTCATAATAAATGCTATATTATATGCAGAATAATATTGAATTTACTAACATATTATTATTAATATATTATTACTCTCTATATTTTTTATTAATATTATTATTTTGAGTCATTGCTTATTATAATTTAGTTTAATTTACTTTCAATTTTTATTTTATTTTTTATTATGAACATTGAATTTTTTATGAAAGCTTTAAAAAATTAAAATCTGAATAATTTAGTGAAATAAATGCACATAATCATCACACATTAGTGCAAAGCACCTAGACTATGGTGTCATTAAGTATCTGTAGTTAATCTCAGGTCACTGATCACTAATCATTACTGAGAACATAATGTTACTTTTTTTGACTGGCCACAAATTATTCAAGTAATCTGAGGTCATATGCGGTGCAGTAGGCCGAGCATAAATGTCATCAGGAACGGACAGTAAATTTACACATCAGGCCTTAATTTAAATGGACATCAGTTAAATGAGGTCACACCTGCACAGGAATGTGCCGTTAAATTTATTGTGTGGAGTCAGTGTGTGACCGTCCCTTACCTTCAAATCGTTCAACATCTTTCTCCATTTTATTAAATGCCAGACAGGTTAGTTTCATAGTTACTCCACTTTTCTCACTACAGACAGTTTCTACAAAGAAAACAAAATAATTACAAAATTTATCTGAATCTCCTGCAGGTTTAGCAATAATTGGAAATGTCATCTTTAATGACACAAAATTGCGTGTGAGAGTCTGCAGATCTTCTCCTTAGTGGGTGAGAGTTAGAAGTCTGAAAGCATGTAAATTAAACAAAATTGCACAAATAAAGTAATACTAGGCATAATATGTCCATAAACTGTCTGATTAAATAATTCAGTCCAACTATGGTCCAGAAATGATTACCAAATGGTTTGTAAAATGATCGGTTGATTTAAACAAATAAAAAAGAATAATTGTAATCGGCAAAAATGACCAACATTAAATGATGATTTATGAGAGTTGTGAGAGTTCTTTGTTGTCCTGCGTCAGTAATGTAACTGACAGTGTGCATAGGTCTACCCAAATGTAACAATTTTTTATTGTATAAATGTTCCCCAAGCTGAAAAAAAAGTTTCAAAACCACTGATTAAAGCAAACATCCAGTCTCTAATGCTCACCAAGGCTACATTTATTTGCTGAAAATACAGTAAAAACAGTAATATTGTGAAATATTATTATTATTTAAAATTGCTATTGTCCATTGCGATGCAAAGCTTAATTTTCAGCATCATTACTCCAGTCTTTCTGCTCAAGAAACATTTCTCCTTATTATGAATGTTGAAAACATTAATAAACTTCACCTTAATATTTCATAGAAAATGTTGTATTTTTTTTGTAATAGTTCTATAATATTATAAATGTCTTTACTGTCACTTTTGATCAATGTGTCCATGTTGAATAAAAGCATTTATTGAATAATAATAATAATCTATTGAGTGTCAGTGTAAGTTCACACCCTTCCTATGCCATCGTTTCCTGTCCAACTTCAGATCAATCCGGGAAAATCAGTAAACACCAGTTACGGTAATGCCCGAGACAAAACCATTTATGTGCTCCCAAAAGAAAATTCATTCTTTTATTATTTATCAAACGGAAAAATCCTAAAAGCATGGTTGGGAAAGCTTTATCTTTCATGCAAACTTAGGGAGTGGTCGAAATGAAAGAGCCTTGATCCCTGCCACTGTAATTTGACACGTGCAGATCCACGGTGACCCACTCATCTGTCTGACACAGGCCATTATGCTGTCACAGAGCTGCACTCCAGCTAATGGAGAGGCAATATTAATGATTAGCCCTCATAATAAATGGCACTCTGCTTTTGACCATGATTGGAGTTTGGAGGGAAGGACATAAATCGATAACAATTTTATACGACGTACATTCAGGTTGTGTCTCAGCTTAGCTTTCCAGCTAAGTCGGAGAAACAGTGACCTGGTATTTTCAAATGCAGGTCAGGGACTGACTATTATACAGGATGGCAAGTTCAGTACATAAAAATCTAAAAGTCATTCTATTAAACAATATTATACATTTATGAGCTTTTAGGCCTTTATAACGCAGAGGCATAATGGCATTAAGTGGATGTTTCTTCCACTCCATTATGGTCATAACCTAATGTCTTCTCTTTACATACTGAGTGAATAAACATGAACTTGAATAAAATGTTCAAATCTACTAACAGTGTAGTTCAAAACAGACTACACTGTGGACAAAGCAGATTTGAGGGTCAACGATGTATAAGAGTGTCTACAATAAAAAAAAAAGTAATGAAAAAAAAAGTAAAACACACATGGCCATAAATGTGCTGTTTGTGTTCATGTCTTCATATGATTTAAAAAAAGAAAAAAAAAAGAAAGAAATTTAGTGACTCTACAAATGTCGTGTTGTTTATATATCAAATATAAAATAACTAAATAAAATTGTTCCTTACACCTTGGCTTGTATGTGTACCAGGGCTATTATAGTTAACTAAAACTATAAAAAGACACATTTTAGGCACATAAATGAATAGAAACATAATGTAAAATATTACATAAACATAAAAATAATAGTATCGCAGTGATTATTATTTTCAAGAAAGTTTAAAAGTTTTTAAATGCATTTTTCAAGGCAGAAAGTTAACAAAACGTTTTTACCAAAATAATTAATTATTTATTTAAAAATATCATTACATTTCTGGGAATCAAACAACATAACAGTCCAAGCAAACCTTGGTTTGTCATTAAATTGACATTTTAAAGAGATTTATCAACACTGGCGCACAGTCATGAAGGTCTGCAGGGGTCCTTTCTATGTTATCACTGCATACCAAAGTTAAATTTTAATATAGATATTAAAATCATGATCATTATATAAGAGATTCATTTAAGTCACTGTATGTGTGAACTGCTTTTTTTTTTTCTTTTTTTTTTTACAGAATTAAAAAGCGCCATGTCACTGACCCACAAAATGTGTCTGGATAAAGCCAAGCTATTATAAGCTTCCTGTCATCTTCAAGACTAAACAATAAAGAACACTTGTCTTTAAGAAAACACAAGATCATCTTTCAGACCACCAACCAGACCCTCCAAACTACAGCCCAAGGGCACATGACCTTTCCATGACATTTGCTATGGTGTGGACAGTTGCTGCATGTTTTGGTGACACTAGCAAATGTCAACCAAACAAAAAATGTCAATCAGATGGACGACGCTAAATCACAAACTGTAGAGATCTGAGGTACAGAAATAGATTAAATGGATTTCACAACTAAGCATCTGTGCTACGCAATTAATGAAGGACAAGAACAATACGCTCAACCTAAAAGCCACATGGGTTGGGTATGAACACAAAAAAAAAAAAAAACATGCCCCACGGAAATGACTGAATGAGTCTTTATTTCAGGCCTAAAAAGGGAGACACAGGTCCCGTAGAGGACTTGTAAGTAGTACAGACGTCTATTGCTATAAATAGTGACTGTAAGTCAAAGACCTGGTCCCAGAGAGGGAAAATTGGCAACAGATGAGGACAGCTCAAACTGGGACATCGTTGGGCCAAAAAGTGACAGGCAGGTCTTCATCTAGGTTAAAAAGCTTGAATCTGAGTTTACTGAGGTGTAGGACTAAAACCAAGGCTCATTTAGCTTCCCTCAAGCTGAGAGCTTTGCACAAGGGAAAATGTATTCAGAACAAAATAAGCACAGAGTGAATTTTCAATTAACAGACAGAATAAGACTTAGACTGATTTAGTATCTTGCCAATTTCTTACCAACTTCTTGAGATGGTTGTCCATTCTGCTCAGCTGAAACAACAGTAATTTGCCATTATAGGTCAGTTAGCTTGTTATATTAGCTGCTGTTGGAATTTATACTGACACCTGGCATGTGGCATAGGTGTGCTGCTTATTCACAAAATGTATCTAAAAAGATATTAAGTTTACTATTCACTTTTTAAAAAAAAGAATTTTAATACATATAGAGAGAGAGATGTTAAATGTCAAAATGATAATAAAACAAGGTACATCGACCAATAATGTGTAGTTTAAAATGATGACAGCATCTGTCAAATCAGGTTATCTCTTTTATTTTTTCTTGGATATTACATTTTTTTTTTTAGTTTTTGGATTCATAAAAAAAGAAACATAATACTTCGAAAGAGGGGGGCAGCAGATAAGCAGACAGTGGTAACCAAAAGTGCCCCTACACAGGAAATGGGGTGAAAACTCTTGACCTCTTGCCATAATTATACACACATTGTTACGTTCGTCCCTGCTTTACCAACCATAAAGAATTTCATTTAACATCCAATATGCCCATACATGCCAGATCCCAGCATGTGCAAACATATTTGTAAGGTGTGTGAAATATTACCATAAGAAAATGGGAATGGCTGGGACAAACACCAGGGACCTGCACACTTTCATACAATAAATAATACATGGAAAGATGTCACAGACATTTCGTATGCCTATCCATTATGTGGAAAATAATAATAAATATTGTGTCGTGTGCCTATAGTTTTGATTTGTAGTGAATTTAGCCTATGCTCTGGGATTATAAACCCGTGGTTATTGTGCAAAGGCCTTTTTGAAGCTTTTGTGTCTTGAGAGACAGCGAAAAACAAAGAGCCAATTTCCACACAGGAAAAAACAGGAAAAGTCTTCATCCATAAATCCGGAAAACCAAAAAGGTTACAATTTCACGTCCACGACAACCACCTAGCGGAGTAGCATTTTAAAAACGCATTTTTATTTCCGCTATTTTGGACCGTATTGCCTGCCGTACTGAAAGCGTCCATAGCAGCCAGAAGGATGTTGACAACGAGAATCCGTTCATTTTACATCTGAACTGATATTTCAGTGCAGCGAGGGTGGTTTGGTGTGATTTAAATGTTTTCCAGGGTGTTAATGGTGTGGAAATGACTTCAAACAACCCAGCTGTTTTTCTTCTCATGGTTAATGGGCAAATCGAAGCAGCCGATGTAAGTGAACATTGATTTTTGGAGGATCTGTTTAATGCAGTAAACTCTGTGCAAAGCCTGTTCTTAAAGTGGGTTAACTGGATTACTTACATGTAGTATTTTGTCTAAAGTTCCCAGAATATGACGATCTTTACTGCAAGTATTGCTTTGTTTATGGACACGACTGGGCGCCCACATCAGTGAGTGAAATCAACCTGCTTCACTTCCTTTTGTCTTACAAATACCAGTATATATATATATATATATATATATATATATATATATATATATATATATATATATATATATATATATATATTAGTGAATAGTAATATAATATTAAAAGTATCTTTAATCATCATTATTTAGTTGCCCCTGCTCTCCCTATTTGGGAGACGTGGTATATAGGCTATAAGCTTTTGTATTCTCATATATTCCACCACAGTAGTAAGTTTGTATATTTTTTCCACAATCTGAAGGGCTTGGAAGAGGGAATTTCTCAAATAACTTCAAAAGGTAGAGGATCTCAGAGTTTGGTGTGGAACTTCCCACTGGACATCACGTTCAAAAGCACGAACCCATTTGGCTGTAAGTGAACCACGTTTTGATCGAGTCAGAATCAGTTGTATGGAGTTTCTGTGGGTTTTAAAGGTAGAAAATAGTTTTAATTCACACTTCCACAATTTAAGGCCTTAAAAGTGTCTTAAATCAGAGCAGAAAATCACCAATTCATGAAGTTAAGGAATTAAATAATGCAAAAAAAATAAATTTGTTGCTAAAACAACTTATTGTGTGCTTCCTGGACATTTACATTCAAAGAACACTCACATACAGGGTTCCCTTCAATTTATTCCTTAAATTCATTTACTTGGTCTTAAAAAGGTAGTAAAAAGCCTTAAATGTACCTTCATAAAACCTGATCTGATAAAGAAATATTATTCTGAATATTGTAATGCAGCTTAATGATTGTGCCCACAGTATATATTTCTAAGTATCCATCTATCTTTTTATTTTATTTAGGGCCCCAGATTGTGGTTAGTGTGTATGGCCCCGACACTTTCGGAAATGATGTTGTGAGAGGTTATGGAGCTGTACACATCCCGTTTACACCTGGAAAGTGAGTTACTCTTAAGATTTTGTTGTCATAATGCAAGCTTAAAATCTGTGTGAAATGCGCAATTACATGTGAATGCTCTCTGTCCAGACACACTAAGACCATTCCCATGTTCGTTCCCGAATCTACATCAAGACTTCAGAAGTTCACAAGGTTGTAACTAATTTCTCATAATTCATCCAAAGTTACCTCATTCATTTGCATTCACATGTAGACATACAGCAGAACATTAAAGTTACCCAATTTATAATGTAGCAGCTTTGGGTTATGATCTGAATTTAATTTGCTGTTGCCCTTCCCTTTTGTTCTCAAGACTTAACTTGAAGTACGTTTCAGTGAAATCTGCGACTTGTATGAACGTTTCAAATGAGAAGGTACATTTGTTTTCATCACTCTATATCTAACATGTTATATCTTGTACTCAGCTGGCTGATGGGAAGGCTTCCAGAGTTCACAGATCCCAAAGTTGTTGCCCAAGGAGAGGGAAGAGAAGGTAAGCTTTTGTTTAACCCTTGACTCAAAATGAAATATGACATTTTAGTGGATGCTTATCACCTCAAGCCAAGGCATAGGTCTTTAGAAATTGTTCTTCTGCAATCAAGTGTACTTACAAGCCATAACTCATGCAATTTTGTCTGTTTGCAGTTACGAGGGTGCGCTCACAAGGTTTTGTTACACTACAGTTCAACATTGTGACTAAAGACATGAAGAAACTGGGTTATGAAACTACATCAGAGCATTCAGCTGCTACAGGACCGACAAGAACATCTCAACAGCTCTAATAGCCACTTTCAGGATATTTTTGTACCTTTTTGTAATCTTGGTCCATTTTCAAGTCACTTTTATTGTCGCTTTGTAACTCTACATGTGATATCAGCTTTGTATGTTTTTAAATAAACTGATCTCATACATTTATAGAAGTTCATTTGGTTCATATTTGATTTGCATATTTTGAATTCCACTTCTAATCTGCAGATTCCATCTTTGCCTGTTTTGAACCTAAACACCAAATATGATTAACCTTTGACCAGGGTTATTATACTGTACTAAAACTACGAAAACATTCAAGTTAACTGAAATAAACATTACTGAAATGAAATGTGAAAAGTGAGCTTATTTTATTTCAGCTAATTGCCAAGGCAACATTTATCACTTTAACTTGATATACTAAAATAAAATGAAAAGCGCTACTAAAACTAACGAAAATCATAAAACCACAACAAAATTACTAAAACCTTGAAAATAGAAACAGAAAACAAAAAAAATTCACAATATTAATAAAAACTAGGTCTGCAAAATGATTAAATCGCATTTACATACCGTGTGTGTGTACTGTGTATATTTATGTATATGTATATAAATACACATGTATAAAAAAGAAAAATGATATATTTATATAATATATAAATTATATACAAGTATAGATTTTATATATATATATATATATATATATATATATATATACATACATACAAATATATTATTTAAACAAATCTTTTCCACTTTTTTGACAATATTTTTTGATCTTGCGCCTGGTTTAGACATTTTTCGATGTGCGTACCTTCACCCTTTTATGGATTTTTTTATATATATATATATATATATATATATATACGCATAATAAATATATACAGTACACATTTATTAATTGTTTTGAAGCCCTAATAAAAACCATAACAGTATCTTAATGATGCTAAAATACTGGCTCTAGCGCCACAATAAGATGTGATGTCGGTGTTTATTGACACTAACAGACAGATCAAAAGTCATTGATACAATTTATTTGTTTTACCACTGCAGCTACAGGTCCTTTTATCACTTGCTGCTGTTTAGATGGCAATAAAACATCACACTCCTCCTGTGACTTTCCTACAAAACCATTACACAGAAATAAGGTACACAACAATATGTTACAATAGAACAGATGATAAATTATATTATACAGTTATAATGCCAACAAGTTGAGCACATATCCATAAAAGCAGCCTGCTCCCAGTAATATGAGACAGTTTGGTAAATACACAGACACAATAACATGGAAAAATAAAATGTTATGCATGTTCACAAGGTTAGTCCTCCACAATAAATGCATGAGTACATAATAACAGAAGAACGGGTGATACACGGTAACAGCAAAACAAGATGGTCGAGACAAATTGAGCTAGATATCGTATGGATTCAAAAGTAAAACTAGTCTGCATAATCGAGTACAGTGATGTTCACTAGCAGGGAGTCTTGTTTAGCAGGATCAGTGCCTGCCTTAACCATCACGGCCATCAAAAGCGCATTACATACAACTTAAAGCTGTCTTAGCCACCCCCACCCCCCAAAATGCCTGAGTATGCCTGCAGATTATTGACCATAACACACCCAGGCTCTGCTACAAGGCTGCATGTGGGAAGTACTACCACAATATTTCCAGCAGAGGTCACTAGCTCACAGATGAGAGAAACCGTAGTCAATACTCTAGCTGTAACAATAAAAAAAAGCAGGGATAATGATGATAATAACTGGGAAACAACTGAAGAGAGATAAATGTGTAGTCAGTTAGGAAACGACCGCAGCTCTGCATTTAAAAAGGACAAGCAAAGTCACTTTGGTAACTACTATCGGTGGCAAACATTGCCATCTTGTGCTTAACCTGGTTGAATTAAAAGTGTAGACACAGCAAGCCACACGAAACACCAAAGTCTAGGCGTTCTCGCTTTAAATGGACTGCTAATTGTGATCTAAATCTCATTTAATGATAAAATCATGGCCAAAATAAATTTATGAATACAGAACAATGCAAATCAACCACAGGTTTCTAGCTGTTGAAAGATGCATATGACCCCAAACATACATGTATACCACATATTCAACAAACAAACAAACAAACAAACAAAAAGAGGAATCAATCATACAATCTATTACATGACTCCTCCCACACTATAACCTGTCTTAGCATGTCCACTCATTCTTGTAACACTATAAGCAAGTTAGCTTCGAATACAGAACTGAGGATTTAGTTAACGGCAAGCTCTGATACACGCTTGGCTTTTTTCCCGACGTACATAAACAGATTGCATTAGGAAGCAGTGATTAGTGATACAGCTGTCGGTTATAACAGTAAGATGCATTAGGACCTGACGAAGATATATCAACACCCATTTCCTCCCGTTTCCCTTTGCTCCTTCCATACGCACGCATACATAAATTAAAAATAAAAACATTACTGAAATGATCACATTTCAGATTGTTGGATACTCACAGAGAAGCGGATGAAAACTAATCATTAGTATGGATTAGCTGTCGAATATGGAGCTATGCTGTGCAAATAGTGAGCCGTACTGAATCGAAAGAACCCATTCACCCAATAAACAACGTCTCGGGATTGTAAAGCAGTATAAAACAGGCTTCGGTATAAAAGTTGAGCTGTATTATGATATGCAAACCAACTCCCCGTCATGCATTAAAAATGAAAAGGAAGAAAGAACAACTCTCCACTTCAGTATGAAGTTCATCTTTCAATAAATCAGGTTTGAAACCATTCACACATGCAGTTCGCAGACTCCCTCCTAGTCCTCGGCTTCGCCCGTGTCTTAGTGAACGGTTTCCCATCGCTTCTCACGCTAAGGACTAATGGTGGGCCGACAGTCAAAGGAAGATAAATCAGAGCATGTGCAAAATCCCTGCTTAGAACATCAAAATCATTTCCATGTAAACTGACAGAGAGTCCTCTAAACTGTCTACTCAAGCGTATTGTAAATACACATAGTGTATATGCACTGTGTAGAACGTACAGGCTGCTTCGATTAAAAGGGTTAGCTTTATCTAGCACGCTGCTTTCAAAGACTAGAAATTAGAAAAATTAAGACAAACCAGTACTCCTAGTTTCAAGCCTCTGATAAGAAAAATAAGCCATCAGAAAAAGAAGTTAAAAACAGGAAGGTTGCTCCCGGGAAGAAAATCTCCTAGACGCTGTATCGCTGATGGTTTCATTTGAGGAAATTTAGAAAAGAATACCAAATTGTCGTATGGTACCAATTTCTGACAGGAGAGGAAGGGAATCGCCTGCCAGTGTAAAACCTGTAAACACCACTGCTACTCCCAAAAGTCTCAAAATAGCACACAGGTTTAGGGGAACACAACAGACTACGTTGTCTATGTCATAGGAACGGGGATGAGAGAGAGATTTGTGTGGGTTTCAGGGAGGCAAATGTTGTTCCTCACAATAAGAAGGGGTTGGTTGTGCCGCCGGCTTGTGTTGCTGCGCCTGTGGGCGGTAGCCCTCCACTCATGAGTGGCTGGGGCATGGACATGGAGGCTGGGATCCCCATGTTTGGCATCTGGCCCACGGGCCCGAGAGGAGCCATGCCGGCCATGGGTACCATTGAGACGGTGCCGGCTGGGGGCATTGAGGACAGAGGCAAGGGCTCGTTGCTTCTCTGGGCCACGCTGAAGCCCTGTCCGCTCAGGCCCATCATGGGACTGACTCTCATCTGGTTGAGGGTGGGTGGCTGTGGCTGGTTCACCTGGAAGGGGTTGACCTGAGCTGCAGGAGCTGAAGCTGCTCCCGAGACTGAAACGAGACCAAAGGGAGGTACAGGTGAGTGTGCTGCTTAATGAGAATGAACAAAGGGCATCTGCAGGGTTTTTCAAATCAAATTTAAGGCTTTTTAATTAAAGTAATACTCTGACTACTCAGAACAAACCAACACAATCTCAAAAGCTGCAAGTTTAAAATGTGTTTTAATAAAAATGTAATGAAATCAGTACCAACATGTTAATGCATACACACGGGTTGAGTGATATTAGATTTTGCTGAGACAGTATTAATGTCTTTAAAGACAGACAGATTCTAATCAAATCTATATACTGAATGTATATAGTGTATATATTTACAACGTATTACAATATGAAAAACTTACACATTGTCATATTCTTCAGTACAGTACACGTATGCGTGTTCTAGGTCAGCAGCACCACACGCATGTGTTGTTTACGTGCAGCGGTACTCTCGATAATGATTTGGAGGACAAGAATTGTTGAGTAAAGTTCTTATTTTTGTTTTCTTTGCGCACAAAAAGTATTCTAGTAGCTTTGTAAAATTTCAGTTGAAACACTGATGTCACATGGACTATTTTATCCATGTCCTTACTACCTTTCTGGGTCTGGGAACATTTCAGCTGCATTGCTGACTATGGAGGGTCAGAAATAGGGATGTTCATTTCAGTAATTTTTCCTAACCGACAACTGATGCTTGTTAACCGATTATTAACCATTAACCGACAAGATTATTTTAAATTAGAACTGAATTAAATTAGAAAGGATAAGTGTCTGTGAACCGTTAAAATTCTAACATTTGTTTCCCGGGGATTCATTTTACATGCGCAAAAAGCAGCAAACAACAGCACATGAGGATTCACATGGTCATCATATCACACCATGCACCTGCAGCAAAAACTGTGCAACAAGTAGCGTAGTATGCAGAGTATCGGTTCATTTTTGTGCTGCGCAAAAGGAAACCAGATGGCAGAAAGCGGCATCCTTCAGGCTTATTTTACAAAAGCACAAAGATTTGTTTTTATTGTGAATGTACACAAATAAAAGCAAACCTTTTACAATTCCGATTATCTTTATGACTAAAAGGAGTAGCCGCTTCCACTGTTAGAAGGAAAAAATTCAAGTGATTGCGCCGCCGCCACATGCGTACCATAGCACACAGCACTGCTACATTGATAATGCAGCCTGTTCATTATCATAATAAAATACAGTCAGTTAAACATATGGAAAAAACACACTGCTCAGTTTAAATATGTAGTAAAATCTGTGCCGTTAAGCATCATCACCGTACCGCCATGATGTTATGCAAAACATTTTGTTTTACGTGGATATTGGAACATATTGATGGAATATATTGCCATTCAAATACATTGCGAATATGGAAACATTTGATTTTGTATCGAATGAGAGACCCAACATTGGTTTCAGTTTCGTTTTAGCCTAAATGAATTTGTTTTGGCTTGTCATTTATATAGCTGTAGCTTCTCTTATTTTTAATTCTTGTTCTTTTCTAAATACTGTTAATTGAAAGGATTTGTTATAGAGTGAGGGGAACTAAAATAGCCTAGCTATGTTTACAGTGTTTATTATAATGTTTGTAAACATTTCATGTTGGCATTAGGCCTATTTCCGAATTAAATAAAATGTGACTTGTTTTTTTTTTTTCTCTCTCTAAAAACTTTTTTTTTATACGCATAGCGTATATTAACCATGCAGGAAACCTTTTGAAATATTTTGATAAATTACTGAAAAAAACCCAAAAAAAAACGTCGGTTAACATCCCTAGTTAGAAAGCTCTTGGATTTCATCAAAAATATCTTAATTTGTGTTCTGATGATGAACGAAGGTCTTACGGGTTTGGAACAACATGAGGGTGAGTAATTAATGACAGAATTTAAATTTTGGGGTGAATTATCCCTTTAAAACGATAACTGACCTTGAATTTTACAAAACTGAATTTAAAGACCCCTGTAAATGTACAAGTGATCTCCTAGAAATATGTAATTGGTTAAGGTCACCTCCAGCGAGGAAGGGGTTGGAGACTGGAGCCTGCTGGGGAGGTTTGGTGACCAGAGAGTCTAGGTTGACAAGTGCTGCGTTGGGACCCAAGAAAGACTCTGGAGTTTTTCTGGTTGGGCCACCCGGTACGTCAAACAGATCAGAGCCTACAGACAAGCTGGTCTGTGATGGCAAGGCAGAGCTTCCTCTACCATCACCTGTAAAATAAGCATCACATCCTCATGTCATTCACAAACAACAGACAACACTTCTTTTACTAGTAAACTAGTAGTCAGCATTTACCTGTCACTGCTGAGGAGCGAAGACTGTCAAACTCAGAGAGGTCCTCCCTGGAAGTACCATTTGGTGTGGAGAAAAGATCAAAGCTACCCACTGAGGGAACACAGTTGGGATTAAAAATTAAGAAAGCTTTTAATTTTTAATATACAAGAACGCAAAATAAGAGAGCAGTCTTATTTCTCAATGTAACACAAATACATTTCAACATGAACTTCAGTTTTCAGAGCTCACCTGTGGCAGGGGCTTTGGGGCGGGTGGCAGGCATTGGGCTCCAGGGATCAGCAGCTGCAGGAGCTGGGGTCGACCCCCAGGGGTCACTGCTTTTCAGAGGAGCAACTGAGGAAGAGGCACCGGGAAGACCCCAGGGATCCACAGGAGCAGCTGGCTTAGGGGCTGCACCTGGAAAATACACACAGATGTGTTAAGTAACACCGTAGGTAACACTACAATGAAAAACCACTGCCACTCCCCTTAATCTGCATCAATACCTGAAAAGGGCCTTTTTCAGAGCTATTTTTTAAAAATCAAACCCTAATGAGTTTCAATATAATGAAAGTAGCAGCAGGTCTTTTCTTCCATATTGTGACAGCTGAATGAAATGGATTATTGAAAGAAAAAAAAAAAAAAAAAAAAAACATTGCCTGAACTTGTTTCTATACATTGGTTGTTGACTGAATGGAAGCAGATCTGAATGAGAGCCTTAACCTGCCATTTCAGAGGAAGACTGAGTTATGACATTTTGATCTAAAATGACAAAATTTATGAAAATTAAAAAAGGCACAGATGAATCAGATCACAAGATGCACTGAACTAGACAATTTTAAGCACAACACAATTAAGAGCATACTGATATAAATGAGAAGGCCACAGAATTACTGTTACATTATCAATAATATATCTTCACATTTAATGTTTAACTTCCTTAGAACAGAAACCAAATGGATAAAACCTGTACAAACTACAATACGACAGGAAGAGAAAAAAGAGACCAGGCTCAAATTCCAAGTTTAAAGTGGAAGTGAAACAGTCAGTCAAGTTTTCATTGTTTAGTAAAGTGACTTCCAAATTAATTAAAAAAATAAAATAAAATAAACAATAATAATAACAACAACAACAACAACAACAAACACAATTAATGAAACCATTTTAAGGAAAAAAGGATGTTTTGTTATAGCTTTTAGAGCAAGGGCGCCGCCATCTTGCAGTACCACCGCGAGTGACGTCACGGGGTTGGTTCGCTCCTTTGGCCAGTTAAGTAAAATAGAAGAATTTTTTATTACTTTTTGTACACACGCTTGTTTAAACGGAGGAAGATGAACTTGAAAGGACCGTTGAGCCCATAATAAGTGAAACTGCGTATATATTTGATTTGATCATCAATTGTCATATCCCTTTGCACAGCCGGTGTGAAAAACGTGCTTTCTCCGCGTTAGAAAGCCGAAAAAGCAGAGGTTTTACCTGCAGACATTGATGATAAAGGCTGTGGTAATTGATCATTACAACGCGATATAAGTTAAATCATAAACATTAAATATGTCTACATTCACTACGGAACTCAGATGCAAATTAAACTGAAAATCGTATGGTAAATATCTAAAATAAAATGTGGCATTATAATTCATCTCTGTTTAATATATTATAGATACAGTCATTTGCATTAAACTGTAAGCCCTCACACCACTAATAGAAGGAAATCATATATGGTAATGTTATTTGCGGCAGCTCGTTAATACCTGGCGACTTTTTGTAAGGATTAAGTTTCCTTCATTTATTTGATCGCTCGCATCGTTGTTCGGCATCCTAAATTAGCAGGAATCTTCAACTTGGTTCAGTCATGTCAATGTATTTATTTGCATAGCATCCACAATACATCGTTTCAAAGCAGCTTCAAGTTCTGTTACCTCTATAATGACTTAACTCTAACACTGAGCAGTTTTACCAGGCAATATGATGATATAAAATGATCCACTGTTTGAGATCTAGCGTATTCTCCCCTTACAAAATTAGCCATGGTTTTACTACTCTAACCATAGTTTATCCATGGTATTTAATAAGATTGTGGTTATAAGAATGGTAATACATACACCAAAAACACGGTCGCTACACGTTTACTATAGTAAAACCATGGTCAATTGTCGTAAGTGTTTTAGCAGTTAGCATATATCAGTACCACTGTAGTGAAGGAGACTGATTAGTAATGAATATTTGCAGCCTCTCAGACAAACAACAGAGCGATTTTCTTATTATTTAAAGAGATTTACATAGTAGTCCGTTTTATTCTAAGCGTATGTAAGATGTTTTTCAAAAAATATGAATGTAAAACGGTCGGCTTTTTCTGTGGCGATTTGCATTTGTTTACGCTGTGTGCTACTGAGTGTGACCTAAAACATGGCGGAATCCGACGCGGCGTGACGTAGTTTGCAAAGCTCTACAGGTGGAAGAAATCGTGAACCTGCTCTGGTTTGGGGTGAAGAGCGGGTCAGAAACAAATCGCATTTACATGGATACTCATCAAAACAACCATTAACATAATATACTGTGCATTTGCTTAAACGGGAAAGAAAGCGGACTCAATTTGGTACTCGCATGCAGTCCGAGCCGAGCACTTTTTGCGTGCGTGTGCAAAGAAACAATCTGTTACGGCGCGCGAATACCACATTGAAATATCTTTCGTGCTGACTCGCAATTTAAATGGCTTAAAAGAGTTTAATGTTTAAACTGACAAGGCTTAAAACACTGGAGAATGAGAAAGCAGTACTAGCCCGATCATTCAGATAGGTGATTAGTTAAAACACCGCATTCTCCTAACAGCAGGTACATTCGCAGGTTTTACATACGAATACTGGTGATCGAGCCAGTGTAATGCAAATATGTCTGAAAGGTCTGACATAAAAAGGTGCCACATAAACGATACTGTATGAAGCATTGTTTGTTTACATCAAGTTGCACCTCACGCTAAGAAAACGATGTTTGGGATATAACTTAATGATCAAAACTTCGTGAAATCGGCCTAGATAATGTGAAATAGATATTTATGTTGACTATTCATCCAAATTATGGTGAAAACCAAAATATGTGTGTGTTCAAAAAAATAAAGAAATGCCTTTATTACTTAACTGGTCAACCGAGTGAACCAACCACGAGACATCACACACGGTGGTACTGCAAGATGGTGGCGCCCTTGCTCTAAAACAGGGGTGTCAAACTCAGTTCCTGGAGGGCCGCAGCCCTGCATAGTTTAATTCCAACCCTGCTCCAACACACAAACCATGTAGTTTTCAAATAAGCCTGAAGGACTTGATTAGCTGGTCAGGTGTGTTTAATTAGGGTTGCATCTAAACTCCGTAGGGCTCCGGCCCTCCAGGAACTGAGTTTGACACCCCTGCTATAAAAGCTACAACAAAACATCCTTTTTTCTTTAAAATGGTTTCATTAATCATGTTTGTTATATATTTATTTAAGTGGAAATCACTTTACTAAATAATGAAAACTTGACTGGCTGCTTCACCTTCACTTTAAGATTAATCACACATACTTCAGAAATATGAGATCAATCCATTATTTTAAATCTACTAGCAATACTAAAATTATATTAAAAACAGCTGCAAGAACAAGAGAAATTCTATTTTACAAATGAGTGTGACAGGCAAGTACAAGTAAAATGGGAGTAAAGGTTATTGAATATACAGTGAAAATTGAGTTCGAATTTGGCAGTATTTGCTGTTTCCACTTCAAGAGGACATGCACCCTTCCCTCAGTGCTGCTCTCCATACACTTCATGACTTAAGTCCGGCTTAAACTTAAAAGAACTAGGCTGTTGGAAGAGGAACCCTTTACAGGCTCAGCTCTCTCTCAACCAGTGCGGATCTGAATACTGAGTCTCTTTGTTTTGTTCACACTGGAATGCACAACTACCAGCCTAGCTACATTACTGAGCTGCAGGCCCAAACGACATTATGAAATAGAGCCTGAGGGGGGAGGGGCTCTAGAAGAAAAGTGGGCTTTTGGCAAACAGGTGGTCCTCACATTCTGACCATTAACTTTTTTATTTGATAAAATTAAGATTCAAATCTGCCTTAAATTGTAACAATAAAGCTAGTATCTATTATGCAAATGGTCCTGGTGGGATAAGTTTTAGTACAAAGCCTAATGTGATCAGCACAGCAGGAAGCTGATACAAACTGTTGTCAATGTGCTATTATTAGCCACAGCCAAATGTGATCTTGTATGTGAAGGGTGTTTACTTGAGAAACTAGCTAGTGTTTGTTTGTGTGTGTCTAGCTTCAAGATAATAAACCTAAAAATAGTGTCTGTTATATATATATTCCTCATCCATTTGACAGAATTTATTATAAATCACAATATTTATGTGTTTTCTCCAAAATGGTTTAAAAGGGTGATTTTTTCCCCCCTCTTGATGAATCATTCAATCCATTTCAATGCTGCTAAGCAGATGTTTAAATGTAAAAATTTAAAATTAACAAGACCAAGATGGACAAGTCTACTGACACACTACATAACTGCCAACCAAAAGTGCTTTATAATCATCATGATATTTACAATCTAACTGATATTGTCAAGGCCAAGTTTGTGTGTCTATTTACCGTAGGACTGCCAGGGGTCTGAGGCGGGGCCTGCTGCAGCAGCTCCTGCTCCCCAAGGGTCCGATGTTTGATTGGCAGGGCCCTCGAGAACCGGGTCCATCAGATCCATCAGAGAAGACTGTGGAGGCTACACACACACACACACACAACATGAGATTAGCGCCCACAGATATATCTCACCATCCAAAGCAATCACATCAGTTTTAGTGAATAAGAACTTGGAAGCTGATCTGAACATAAATACTCACTTCATGAGTAAACAAGTCCGCAAGCAAAGAAAGGGAAAAAGAAGTTCATTGAAGAGATTAATGAAATGGTTTTCTCGTGATATTATTAAGAAATACACAAAAATCTGAATTTAGGTAACTGAACATTTTCAGGTAATATACATTTGGAAAGCAGACATACTGAGGAGTGACAGGTTGTACCCCATCTAAAAACATTTTTTAAAAGAATTGCCTATTTGGATTTGCTTTTATGAGCTCATTAACTGAGAGAATAAATGGAATATCTGAACTTAATATATTTGTCACACCACATGACTATTTAATAAGAACTAACAAAGGCAAAAGGTGACAATTTCACAGCCCCTAAAAATACACTACTGTTAAAATATATGGGGTCAGCAATACTCTTTTATAGAAATGAATACTTTTATTCAAGAAGGAAGTATTAAATTGATCAAATGTGATAGTAAAAACATCAAGGTTACAAAAGTTTACACTTTACAATAAGGTGTCATTTGTTAATGTATTAACTAACATGAACAAACAATGAACAATGCATTTGAATGAATGAATGAAGCATTTATATAGTGCTGTGTGTATTGCTATACACCCAAAGCGCTTTACAATCATACACACACTTATTACACTGTTTATTAATCTTTGTTAATGAAAATCCAGTTGTTCATTGTTTATTCGTGTTAGTTCACAGTGCATTAACTAATGTTAACAAACAACTTGTGATTTTAATAATGCATTAGTACATGCTGAAATTAACATTAAGATTAATGCTGTAGAAGTATTATTCTTTCTTAGTTCATGTTTACTAATGTTGTTAACTAATGAACCTTATTGTAAAGTGTTACCCAAAAGTTTTATATTATTTCAAATAAATGCTTTTTTAAACTTTCTATTCAAGTGTATCAACGTTTCCACAAAAATATTAAACAGGACAACTGTTTTCAACATTGATAATAATATTAAGTATGTCTTAAGCATCGAATCATCATATCAGAATGATTTCTGAAGGATCATGTGACACTGAACTCATGGCTAATGAATGTTCATCATTGCATCACAGGAATAAATTACATTTTAAAATATATTTCAATAGAAAAGATTGCAATTTAATAATTTAATGTACATAAAAACAAATTGTAATATTTCACAATAGTACTGTTCTTACTGTATTTTTGATCAAATACATTTTGAGCATAAGAGATAATCTTATTTTTTTGAGCAGTGGTGTATTTATATATTCATAAATTTTAACCTATGATAAAGCCAAAATATTTACTGAAAAACAAGTCTGCTCTACCTCTGTACAAAAGAGAGTTCTTCTCTACTCTTATGTTAGATAGCATCATTAAATTAACCATTTGGCTTTTGAAGACTTTGAATGAGATGCATAATATGCACAGTTCCTATACTGTACTTTCTCAGGGTTGTGAAGCTTGACAGCCCCCGATCAATATATGCTTTTGATATTTGAAATAGCGCAGAATGAACATTCAGGTAAAATGTCTTTGTTCTACAGAAGAATGAATATAATACATGTTTGGAATGATATAAGGATGATCAAATGATGACCATTTTCATTTCTGGGTGAACTGTCCCTTTAATAAATGAACATGCAGGAGGTAAGGGATGTGTAAACATTCTGAGTTTTGTGTGGCCACAGATTCAGTTCGGGCCTGCTGATGAGTTGAAGCACTCAGAGGCTGCACCTACCTCTTTCTTCTTCTTGGCTGTTTTCCCTGCGTTGGTGTCCTTGCGGCTTTCTTCCAGAGCCATCTGGAGCCGTAGGTCATCCCCACGACGCATCCTCTCCTCCTGAACAACCACACACAGACACACAAAAGAATTCATGTTATACCACACACATTATGGAGTACGTGCCGTCTGCTGAATCACAGCGTGAACCTGCCGCCCTGTGTCCTATGACGATACAGCCCTGTTGTTGTGATTCACGATGATTCAGCATCAAAATACAGTTACCGAGGCATGTAAAAATCTGCAGATTACACAATTACACATTGAAGCCAAGACTCAGAATTGTGTTAGAAAACCAAGAGACACACCCGACACTTTGTTTCCTCAAAGGGTCTGTTTCAAAGGGCAGAGGAGACAGGAAGGAAACTGGAAATGTAAAATGTCAGTGAGAGGCAACCGAGGATAGGCTGTAATCTAGTCCCTATGTTAATTTGGTGCCAGTAAATAATTTTGTATTTGGTTAGCCATATTCACAACAATTAATGCTTACAAGCTGAAGGGGTGCGAGAACAGATCAGCTGTAGGGTTCGACCTACAAACCAACACATTTGAGCATTTATTTTAATAAAATGTTGTTTCAATAAACTCTCCAAGTGAAAATCTTCCAAAACTGGAAATTATCAGCAATTATCAAACATGGGTTAAATGAGGCTGTAAAATGAGGCAAGCAAAGCCCCTTTAAAGAAAGCCATTTGGCTTAATCAGTGAACATTTCTAATGTTGCTACATGCAGGACATTTTAGTGCAAGGCTGAAACATGAAAGATTTATGCAAGAGGCAAAGAGGACAGAGAAAGCAGAAAAAGCCGAGATGAGTGATGCTCTTTCACCGTTTCACCACAAGCCTCATTATATCAACGATTAGAATGCTATGGTCCCCTTAACCTCATAATGATCACAAATCTGGGACATCTGACTGTCTCATACAATTATGTCCACTTTTTAAATGACCCCTAGTTTACGTCAAGATCTGACAGGGAGGGCGCTCACAGAATGAATCACGATCCCTATGATAGACACCTGACAGCTATACACTAAGAGGCAGGTTTAAGAGGGCCAACAGCGATACACAGAAATGTAGGAAGTCCCTACTGTGCACCTCCCTTTCAGACAAGCCCCTCCTCAACAGCACTAACATGCCTGCTTTTTTCATTTGTAAATTCATCCCAGATGTCCAAGCACGCACACGGTTCCTTCACATTATTCTTAGAGCAGCGAGCCCCAAACATATTCAGAGCCTTCAGGAACATTACATTTCCTACTGTATCAGCTGCCCCACTTCATCACTTTTATAAGACATGTAAGATGCGGTTTTAAATCCCACCGAGACAGCTGTGTGGTTGTATGACTCCCACACTAATTTGTAAGCTTCCTAAACAATATCCTGTTGCTGGTCTGGCCCCATGTTGCAAGAAAAGGACAACTATGTAACATGTAATTGGGAAGAAAACGAGCCAGCAGAAGGTCATCTTTCCTATTCCTTGATACCATGCCAATTTGAAATATAAGTACAGTGAAAGTGGCTTTCATGTGATGCAAATAGCCCTCAGCTTGCAATTAGAAATGAAACATTTTCCTAGAAATAGAGTAACCATATCACCATTGACTAATTATACAGTGACCTGGTTAGAATGTGTAAAAGATGTCTGAGAGGCACAGTAAGGTAAATCTGCATCTAATAAGACCACATACGAATGAGTTCAATCCTGAATCAGCCGTTCAAAGCTGTAACTATAAATACTTTAACAATTTCCACTCCTGTGTCACAAATATTTTTCCACATTTGATGTAGTAAATGAATATTTGATTATATTCACTGTGGCTACATCTTGCTAATAGGGAACCATTAGAGCCGGCATCCTCAAATCTGGCCCATTCCTGCAGAGTTTATGCTGCCTTCACGTGCTATTGGAAATTTCCTATTTCCCACTTATTAAGTCGTGATTATGAGCTTGTCGTATTCAAGTGCTTTAATGTCGGAAAGAATAAAATGTAGCATCCCATTGGTTGACAATCATATAAACATTCACCGCGCTATACATGCAGTTCGCTGACAATTCTGGAATTTCGGTCAAATACGTGCTTATTTCACTGCTTATAAAACATACAATATGCTTCGCATGATAATTCATATCTAGCCTATAAATAGACTACTTTAGCGACAAGACAAAGGTATAGTTGTTGTGAGAACAGCATTGACAGCAGCAATGGTTGTCCCCTCCACCATGTTTAAAGTTTATGACCCGCCCAACTTGGAAACTCGGGTATCAAAATTATTTCCGAATTTCACAGTAGTAAATACGACTTGAGAGGCCGTTCACGTCCAATTTCCGATTAGGAAACTCGTATTTACGATAATTCCGATAGCACGTGAAGGCAGCATTAGTTCTAACCCTAATCAAACACACCTGAGCATGCTAATCAGAGTCTTCAAGATCATTAGAAAATCACAGGTAGGCGAGTTTGATCAGGGTTGGAGCTAAACTCTGCAGCAGATTGGCCCTCCAGGGAAAGATTTGAGGAACCCTGCATTAGAGCTGCATTCTGCACCCTGCATTCTCCGAAATTGCTTGCTGATTGTCTGGGAGGTGGAACAATCCAGTTGTAACTATGGAGTGATGTTCATTCATATTAGGGCAAATTAAAAACAAGGAGTGAAAACAACCAGAATTAATAACTGAAATAAGTCAGCAAAACCAGTCAGTCTGTGATTTGGCTAAAATAAAATCACAAGACAACAAGTGCAGAGATGATGCAGTGTTTTATATTAAAATCTTCTCCAAATATTAAGATTTGGAAAAACTGATGGCCTGAATAGTCCTCACAGCATGTGATGTATATTCATAGGCCAAAACTTGGAAACGAATTAGCATTTTAGCACTTGTTACATCACCCAAAAGTCAGTGGGTTACTTGAATGGGTTTTTGGTTAAATGCCTGAAATAAGTTCTGTGGTTAACATAAGCTCAAGATATTTTCATGTTTTCTTTTACAGTATACTATACACAAGTACTACCTCTGGTGATTCTTTTGAATCTTTCGTATGTCTTGGAAAAAGTCTGTTACAAATGAGTGGCTAAATAGGTCTACAGAAATTGTCAATCAATCAATCAATCAATTAATATATACAATTAATATATATTGCAGCCTCATTGTGTTTACAATCATGCTCTTGCAAAATACACTAACTTAAACTTTCAGGGAAAAGTTTTTTTTTTTTTTTTTTTAAATAAAATCTGAAATAACACTCTTTAAAAGCTCTCTTTAAAGGATTAGTTCACTCATTAAATTAAAATTTACTCACCCCGATGTCATCCAAGATGATGAAAACATTCCAGGATTTTTCTCCATATAGTGGACTTCAATGGGAGCCAACAGATTGAAGGTCCAAAATGCAGGTTCAGTGCAGCTTCAAAGGACTCTACACGATTCCAGCTGAGGAATAAGTGTCTTAACTAGTGAAACGATTGGTCAGTTTCATGTCGCAGAGCTAGTGCAACTTGAGCATTTGTTGTTAAAGTGCATAAATTTTGTATTTTTAGAAAATAATCGTGACCAATCATTTCACTAGATATGACCCTTATTCCTCGGCTGGGATCTTGCAGAGCCCTTTGATGCTGCATTTAAACCGCAAATTGTCCCTGTTGAAGTCCACGATATGGAGAAAAAATCCTGGAATATTCTCTTTAAAAACCTTGATTTCTTTTCGAAGAAAGAAAAACATGAACATCTTGGATGACATGGGAGTGAGTAAATTATCAGGAAATTTTTATTCTGGAGTGAGCTGATCCTTTAATGTACATCTGTGCTTTTAGGTAGCCCTGCCCAACATTAGAACTCACCGATCCAAAATCCTTCTCATTAAGCATCATTATAAATCATAATTAGCTGTAGATGCGTCACATCTGGCAGCAGTTTTAGGGTGGCATTGAGTGACATGATGTACCTGCTCAGCGGCCTCTCGGCTCATGGCAAGAGCCAGTTGCAACTGTAGTTCCTCTTCTCCACTGGTCTGAGGTCTAGCTTGCTCCAACTCTGAAGATGCATTGGGAGATGTGGCTAAAAACAAACAAAACAAACATACGATGACATTGTCATTCAAGCACTGCAACCACACCCGGCTGGGTTATCTTAAGGCAGGGCACAGGTGAGCGAACAAGCACACATTACAATTACTGTTGAGCGGGTTTTATCAGTTACTCATACGCCACGACACAAGAACAGCTCTTATCACAGTCATTCACATCTGTCACCCAATGACTATGAAGTTATTTAAAGAGACAAAAGTGAATACTGAATGAACATCCATGAGTGTTGCACGTGCCAGGCCAGAACGAAGCAGCCAAATTGGGTAAATCACAACAGCCTACTGATTATAAGCTTGTTGCTAAACCAGAGGACAAGAGTACTTCAATACTGATCGGATTAGGCCAAGCCATGTGTTTAGAAAACACAAGTATCTCTAGCCATTTTGGAGCACATGAATCAGTCACAGGCCATTGAGAGCCAAACACCTTAGAAAGTACAGGTCACAAGGCCAGAATTAATACCACGCTCAAAACAACCACAACTGCTCAAACTATAAGCACATGACACGCAACAAAAAGAGCAGCACGATTGTTTTAAAGGTCCCATGAAATCAAAATTGAAGTTTTTTGGGTGTTAATATCAATATGTTAGTCTTAAAGGGATCCCCGGGTATTAAGACATGTATAGCTTAATATAACGTAAATGATGTCTCTTATTCAAATATGTAGTAAAAAAAAACCATGAAAATATATGTTATTTGAAAAAAATTAGAATGTACTGTGCCATTATTTTATGTGCGCAGTACATTCTGCGTCGATGACGTCAAATGGTTGCACTCAGTGAGCTACTGGCGCTTTTTACCGCAACAACTCAGAAAATAAAATACTGATACGATACCACATTGTGAGACTTTTGGTTGTAATTTTCAGTCGAAGGGCAACAAAAGAAGCAATGTAATGTAAGACTTCACAGCTTTTCTAATGATAAGAAAAGGAGAAAAGAATGGGAAGATGCCTGTGGACGAATAAAACTTCCTAAAGACCCGCTTCTTTTTTCTCTCTACTTTATCCCTGATGCCTTTGAGTCTTTTAGTAGACCACAGCTACTGAAAGAGCTTACAAACGGCTGAGACAAGAAACGCTAGATGCCATCCTGTTAGGATGTAAACATGCCGATGCGCGGCTGCTAGAGGAGTTTCTCAGCGCGGAGTTCCCTCGATATCCGGGGCGTTTACACTCCTTGTGGGGAAAAAAAATAAAAAATAAAATAAAATCGATGGTACAGCATTTGGTTTAAATCTATACTTATATCCATCGCCATCTATAAGCTCTTTCAGTAGCTGTGGTCATCATATCAGTATTTTATTTTCCGAGTTGTCTATTCCGAGTTGTGTTGTGGTAAAAATAGCAACAGATAGCGTTAGTAGCTCATGGAGTGCAACCATTTTACGTCATCAGAAAAATGGCGTCCCCCATAGTTCAAAATATGTATAAAATGATGTGATTTTTTAAAATAACACATCTTTAATGGGTTTTTTACTACATATTTCAGTAAGAGACATAATTTACGTTATATTAACCCATACAAGTCTTAATAACCAGGGATCCCTTTAAGGTTATCTGTACGCCAGTGTGCTCCAAAACAGTGACAAAATTTCGCATTTAGAAGAAATAAGCATTCAAAGCTTGCAGTTCGTCACTTCTGCCAAAACGGCTCAACGATTTTTTTGACGTCACATCGTACTTCATCTTCTCATCAAACTTTCTGTCCAATCAAATGCTCTCTAGAATTCGAAGCACCTGCCCCCTACACTATAAATAGACGCTGAAGCCGCAGCTGAAATAGGTCACTTGTTCACAGAATTAGTATTTTCTGTACGGTGAATGGCACGTAGTGCACTATATAGGGGACAGGGAACGATTCAGACAGTGTAAATATGGTTTCCATTGAGGGAAAAAAAAAGAAAAAAAAAAGGGTTTCGCGATGTGTCATGCTAACCACCGCACCGCACTTTTCATTCCATTGACACGCAAGCGAATGCGTCAGACCAGAAACGCAAGCCCATGCGAAAAGTTTTCGCATTCCTCTGCGTCCCAAAGTTCAAGCTTGGTGAACTCTGCCATGTAAATTCGCATCACGTGACACCGTGTCACCAACGGCAGATCGTGGCCGAATTAAAAGAACATAAAATTAAAACTCCAGTGCTGCAGTGAAGTGTGGTAGATTGTATGTTTTCACATTGTAGATGTATTACTGTGTGTCATGTGTTGAATTTAGCTTTTTAAAAAGACGAATTTTGCATGCTCAAAGTCTACTGTGACCGCGACTTAATGCTGCGTGTTTCAAAGCATTTCAGGGGACCTTTAAGGCTCTGATGTTTTAAGTCACCATCATTAGTCTAGGCCAGTGGTTCCCAAACCTGTCCTGGAACTTTTGTATGGCTCCCTTATCTAACACACCTGATTCCACTCATCAGCTCGTTAGTAGAGACTGCAAGAACTAAATTGGGTGTGTCTGATTAGGGAGACATACAAAATGTGCAGGGCAGGGGATCATCCAGGACAGGTTTGGGAAGCACTGATATAGGCATTTTTGTTGTAAACAGCATCAATCAATAGACTGCTCGTCTGTAATCCATAAGATCTCTGACAGCCATTAGGCCTAGTCTTGATGTATCACTTCAGTAACAACACTGGACCTGAAGAATCTCAGTGCCTTTTGAAACACAAGCTTCCCGGTTTCTAAACCCTGAGGGACTAGAAATTATGACCAAAGGGCTTGAGTCTGTGGGAAAAGCAGTAGAGGCAAACAGGGGAAATGAGGCAGCGTGGGCGTGGAGCTTCGGTGAGATAACAGATGACATCACAAGTGCTTCCAGTCCACACCACGCCACCCTTACTGGGCTAAAATGGAAATATGACTCATATGCCAACTGCATGGTTCAAAGTCAATTTCTCAGAATCATAATTTAAATAGCAAGGTTGAGTTTTCATTCACAGTCACAGAGAGATTTTTGATTATTGGCATAAAGAGTAGTCTACTCTTTCTTTTTTTTTTTTACTTATTTTGGCCAATAACCACAAATACAGACAGTAAGAGACTGACTGACATGCAAAGCAACCAATCTGATTAGAGTCAGCTAGATGAAAAAGTGATTTCCACATTTGTATGCAACCAGACAGTAAGTGAACAGACTGTCTCAATAAATAGTCTCAGCCAGCACAACCACTGGACTTCTTAGACATCATTGTGGGGCTGAGACAAGACTATTTTATTAATAAATCTGGCACTGTTCATCATATGCGCTCGCATTAAGGCAACCACAATCACAATTTTTTATTTATTTTTTTTTTAAATTGCCATACAAGCATATGGCTATTTTCGTTACGGTCTGAAACAAAGCTGGGTGTTTAACTAATAGTTAAGTGTTTAACTACTGAAATATTCAGTTGTATCTGAAATGTGTTTCAAAATGTGGCCAAAATTCTTTTCAAAGAAAATAACTGGCGTCACATTGTCAAATTAATTCAACAAATTTTAAATGATAATTTGATTTAAGCATAATAAAAACAAAACAAAATGTTTTTGCAGTTTGGAGGCATGTGCAGAGTTTGGCTGCATTATGTTGGCTGACGTATAGGCATCCAGAATCTCCTTTAAACAAGATCAAGATCTTTCCTGAGCTATTGGTTTAATGTGCTGTCCTTTGACTAAGAGGGTGTCATTCACTCTGAAAACAAAACTTAGGATCTAAGAAAAATAAACAGCTTGACATTTCACTGTTATACAGCTTTAAATACTTTGTCTTGGATATGTGCACCTGTGAATGTCTCACACACAGTTTACCAACACAATGAGCTTTTTATGTGCATGGAACTGATAATGGGGGTGTTTTCAGTGTAAGCCATAAAATAACAATTTTGATTCAATGACAGAAGGTGTGCACAAGGGGAAAATGTGTGTTTTGACATCTGACGATGACTTCATACGAAGAGGTTTCTAATTTAGAAACTAAAAAGGTTTTAGAGGTTTTCCATCAGCCGTTTTATAAGCAGTACAGTCACACTTCAATTCACTCTACTAGAGAAGTTATACACTTGTTGATAGCATGCGAGTTATTTCAAGAATACCTAAAAGATTGCCATGTAAAACTGCAAAGCCGGATTTTGTGAATCACTCCAAAAGACACAATAATTGGTGGAAAAATTTGTATATTGTGCTTCAAAAAAAAAAAAAAAAAAATCCAAAATACATTGTCAAAATGTTTTTTCTTTGGTTGTCGAGTAAAAACAAATGCATGCAATGACACAGATAGGGCCTATTACTTTTAGCATGTATTTTTATGATTTGGTTGGATAGTCATCACGTTTGAGCTAATTTATTTGACAAGATCTATGTATGTGTTGATGTTTATACACAAATTAAGCGTACATTCAATCTGCTCATATGACAGAGTCTCTTCAGAAGACTTGGTTTAAACTGCTCAATTTATATGGATTACTTTTACAATGTCTTTTTAGTGCTTTAAGCTTGAAAATAGTGATTACATAGACATTCAAATGGATTAACAAAAATGAGAGAATATTATCTTAATTTTATCTTAATTTGTGCTCAGAGGACGAATGAAATTCTTATAGGTTTGGAACTACATCAGTGTATGTAAATAATGATTATTTTCATTTTTGGTTGAACTATTGCTTTAACTTACATGATCAGTGAAAGACAAACCACAGAATAATTTGTTGGTTCTAGATCAGGAAAGCTATATGCCAGAAAATCCTTATAATCAAAAGCTTCTATCATACAACACTGAATTAATTTTACAAACCAACAAAACCACATCTTAACATTTAGCACCTCATTTTCTTCAGTCTGATGAAGTGTGAATTACATGTGACAGAGCCCATTTACACTTTCTGGAGAAACAATACCAGGAAACTAGCAGAGGAATGCAAAACACTCCTGTTAACAATTCAGCTTTTCTTCCAACTCTTTTTCCTTTCTGTTAATGACTCAGCTGTTTACATCCTCTTTCATGCAATGAAGCTCACTATACACTTTTTCTGTCTTCTCCTTAATCCAACACGTTAATGCATTTGATGACAAAAGACACTAGGAGAAGGTCACAAAAAATAAAATTTACTTTCAATGGGTAGATTTTGAATTGTGATTAAAAGAAATTGGCTGACTTCTTTTGAGCGTATTATCAAATTCTTTTCTTTTTTTTTTTAATACTGTATAAAAAGAGGCAGGGGGTAGTAGCAAAAAAAGGAGAGACACATATGCAGCTTCCACCCTGAAGCACAGGGCAGAGCAAAAGACCTCTGGGAGTTCAGGAATTCTGTCTTCCTGTAACGAGCTGAGGGAGAGGGGAGGGGCGTGAACGGCACACAGCTGTCCGGGGCAGACATACAGCCACTGAGTGCTGCAGGGAGGCACAAGAGAGGATGTGTCTCCTGCAGGGTAACAGCAGACAAGCAGTTTCCTGGTCTGCAGCGTAAAGAATTTGCACCATGCAGTCTGAGCTCCAGGTGTGCAGAGTTTCTCAAAATGAATTCAACAAAGTTGACTCTTTTACAACCACACCAGCCCATGTTTAGTTGTTGGCATTAACAGCAACATTTCAGAGATAATGGGAAAAGATCAGCAGGCTACCAACCTTTCATTGTCGGTAAAGAGCTTAATATGGTCCTCAAGAATAATGCAGCCTGTAACATTTAAAAAAGCTTCAGTTCAAGAGCTACAGCAAATGTACCTGCTAACTACCACACAAAATAAATACCTAACCATTAAACTAGTCTTAAAGGTATAGTTCTCCCAAAAATGAAAATCCTGACGTATAACCCGGATGCACTGCACTTTGTTCACAAGCAGAGGAATGCACACGCATGTTAAGCCTGGTACACACCAAGCCGACGGTCGTCCGTCGGGCAGTTTTTGTTCGTCGGCCGACTAAGTTTTCTCAGTGTGTTCTGCGCCATCGGCTGAAGTCGGTCCTCTTTGGCTTTTTTTTGGCCGATTCCACATGTTGAATCGGCGTCGGAGCTCGTTGGTCAGTCAGGCCATATGATCGTTCTGATTGGCTGTTCAGCTGGCGAACCATTGCGCGAGAAAGGTGCAGAACCGACGTGCTACTTGGCCATCGGGTGTCAAGCGTCAGCTTGGTGTGTCAAGGCAACTTTGGACCCAGATGCTGCCGATGTGAGCCGAACCTGCAGTCTGCTTTCGTCGCCACTAGTTTGTCGGCGTCAGCTTGGTGTGCACCAGGCTTAAGGATGGCTCAATACCATAATTTTGGCTTCGGTATGATACCAGAATGTAATACCTTGGTATCGATACCATAGGTTACAAATAACCAGCCACAAAAGATAAGTGTATTGAAAACAATTTTATTAAAATAATAATAATAATAATAGTAATAATAAAAACAGATTTATATCTTAATACCTTTGTATCAAACTGTAACAAAATATCTAACGGGAACATAGATTACATTTTGACTGAGTTTGAAGAAAATAAAATACAACTGAAGTAACGCAATTAATGTAAAGTATTATTCTAACAGTCAAAGTAATATTCAAAATCACGTTATTATTTCTCTCTCAGACTGTTTTCAGATTTCAGACTCAGCCAAAGAAAAAGCTTTAAATATAAATTTCACTCGCTTCATATTAGCGGTCGGCAGCACGGTAGAAACATTCCGTTCATATTACTGATAATAAAGTTAATATAGCAAAACTAATTAATATAGCAAATCCTCTGACCTGAACCCTATAGAAAATGAGTGGTGAACTGAAGAGAAGAAGCACCAACATGGAGCTGGGAATCTAAAGGGTCTGGAGTGATTCTGGATGAAGGAATGGTCTCTGATCTCTTGTCAGGTGTTCGCTAACCTCATCAGGCATTATAGGAGAAAATTTAGAGCTGTTAAACTGGCAAATGGAGGTTTCAAAAAGTATTGAATAAAAGGGTGCCATTAATTGTGTCCAATGTGTATTTGAGAAAAACCCTTATTTATTAATGATATTTCCCCCCCATTTTAAATTCTTATTATCCAATGAAAGGTTAGATTTTTGTTTATTTTTTAAATAAAAGATCAAAAGGATCAACAATACAGATTCATTTTCACAGCCTTCTTTGATCATATTTACCAAGGGTGCCGATATTTTTGGCAATGAGTGTATACACTCTTATCCCTGAAATTGTTTTAATTCAAACTACTTAGGTACAATAAACAAACTCCAAAATGTTTGCACAATTACTCCATGTTTTTAGTTTATTGTACGATTTGCATGATACTTTTTATTCTATTGAAGTGTTTAAATTTAATGTACTTAACTTAGCTTGTTTTAGTCTGTTGTCAATGCAACGCAATGCAAGGAAGATGTTGATTGGCTCTTTGAACTGACGTCAGACTCAGACATGGATGCAGCGCGCATTTTCATCAACGTTTGCTGGTGAGTAAGTTAGGACTTTATATTTTGGTCTGAAACAGCGAATACAATATAAAACATCGATAAATGAAATGTATAACATTTAGACAGTGAAACTAAATGTAAGTTTAGGCTGTGTTTACATGTTAACGTTCACCATCGTATTGTATCGATCAATCGCAACCGACACTTTTATATAAAGGTTAGTTCTATGTTACGACATGCTCTTTGGGGTCGTCACATTTAAAATCTAATGCTTAACCTTTTTTGATCAATAATTCTCATTAAACAAATGAACAAAAACGTCGTCTGTTGTGTAAAATTATATATTTTTTCAATGGTGTTTTTGCATCTTGGCGGTTTGCCATATTATAAATGTTCAGCATGGCTTAAATACAATTTTTTGGGTCTCTTGATCGTCACTGTCCTCAACTGATTCAGATCTTCAGGTCAAAGAGAGGTCTCACAGGGCAGATTTTGAGCGATCTTCTGCAACAAGCCAAGGTTTGTACATTTAAGTTGATGCCATTGTTTGCTTAATTTTAAAATCCAGTCTGATATGATTATTTTTAAAAGGGTTAGTTTACCCACAAATTTAAATTCTGTCATTAATTACTCACCCTCATGATTTTCCACACCTGTAAGACCTTCGTTCATCTTCAGATCACAAATTAAGATTTTTTCAGATATCATTCCATTGAACGCAATTTAACCTCCACTTTCAAGGTCCAGAAAGATAGTAAAGAAATCGTTAAAACAGTCATATCAACTATAGTAGTTCAACCTTAAAGGATTAGTTCACTTCTGAATGAAATTTTCCTGATAATTTACTCACCCCCATGTCATCCAAGATATTCACATCTTTCTTTCTTCAGTCGAAAAGAAAGGTTTTTGATGAAAACATTCTAGGATTTTTCTCCTTATAGTGGATTTCAGTTGGCCACAAACGGTTGAAGGTCAAAATGACAGTTTCAGTGCAGCTTCAAAGGGCTGTAAACGATACCAGATGAGGAATAAGGGTCTTATCTAGAGAAACAATTGGTCATTTTCTTTAAAAAAAACAAAGAAACAACTGTGTATACTTTATAAACACAAATGATCGCCTTCCAAGTGTGTTTTCCGTATTCTTCAAAAATCTTTGCTGTATGTCCTAGGGAATAGGATAGGGAAGGCATAGGACATACAGCGTAAACTTTTTGAAAAATACGGAAGACGAAAGCACTTGGAAGGCGATCATTTGTGTTTATAAAGCATATACATTTGTAAATTTTAGAAAATGACCAATTGTTTCTCTATATGAGACACTTATTCCTCGTCTGATATCGTTTAAAGCCCTTTGACGCTGCACTGAAACTGTAATTCTGACCTTGAACTGTTTGGAGGCCATTGAAGTCCACTATAAGGAGAAAAATCCTGGAATGTTTTCATCAAAAACCTTCATTTCTTTTCGACTGAAGAAAGAGAGACATGAACATCTTGGATGACATGGGGGTGAGTAAATTATCAGGACATTTTTTGTTGAAAGTGGATTAATCCTTTAATATTATGAAGCGACGAGAATACTTTTTGTGCACAAAAATAACGACTTTAACAAAATCCTCTATTCTGTGTCATTCTCTTATAATGTTTACGTCCAGCACTTCCAGGTTCAACATCAATAATGAGTCGACATTCTGATGTAGAACCTGGAAGATCTGAATGTAAAGTGTATGAGAATGACACAGAGAGAGAGGATTTTGTTGAATAAAGTCGTTATTTTAGTTGTTGTGCACAAAGTATTCTTGTCTCTTCATAACATTAAGGTTAAACCACTGCAGGCACTTCAACTGTTTTAACAATGTCTTTAGTATCTTTCTGGACCTTGGAAGTGCTGGTTCAATTGCAGTTTATGGACAAGTCAGATACCTCTCAGATTTCTTCAGAAATATATTAATTTGTGTTCTGAAGATGAACAAAGGTCTTACAGGTGTGGAACTAAATGAGGGTGAGTAATTAATGACAGAATTTTAATTTTGGGGTAAACTAACCCTTTAAGACTGTTAAGTAACAGTCAAAAGTATGAATAATAGAAAATGCCTTCCTTTCATGTTGACAAATGATACAATGTTTTCTCTGCAACCACCAGACCTCTGATCTCGTTGACATGCGATCTGTTGCCTTGAGAGGGCTTCCAGTACTTCTTGGTGATGACCCCAACTGAGTTCTTCAAAGCATGCTTTGTAAGTATTATTAATGCATTTTTACTGTCATAGGTTTATTATAATATTTTCAGCTGGAAATATGTAAACCTTACTGTGCATTTATGTTAGTAAGAACAATTAAAAAAAACACCAAAAACAATGTTATATTTTACATAAATTTAAATTTCTCCTGAATGATTTAAAATGAACTTCCTCACTCATTTCATTCAACATTTATGTCATGACACCTTTGAAACACTAAAATACAATCAAGGTTAATCTCATAACGTTTTATTTTAATCAGTACTTCATATCATATGCAAAGACTTGTATACAAAAGAAAAACATACTTAACGTTTAAATATAACTGAACTACTGGATGCACTTGTGTAATTAACAAAAAATTATGCTTGCATACAACTAAACAAAAAAAATGTCCAATAAAATTAATATCTAGCAAAAAACTGTACACTGCTAAAATGTATTTTAGTAATCTCCAATCTCTTGTCCAGGCTTCTGATGACTCGTACCAACATGTGCCAGTTGGAATCCTCAGCTTAGAAAATGAAGATGTGGCTCTGCAACCCCTGTCCATCCACCTCCACCCATCCTCGGTGGGAATCATCTTGGAGGGGAATGTTGTAATGGACAATTTAGACAACATACCCCAGGCCATGTGTCTTCTTTTTGGTTTAACTTACGATGCACCTAGACTACCCAAAGTGCATGGGCAACACCTTTCTTTTCATTCAGCAAGTTTTGCTAGGTTTAGGCAAGAAGGAGTTGAAGGGCAAGATTCTGGCTGTTACAAATCAGCTTACCATGTAAACAGGTACAGTAAATGCATGTTTCTTATGGTTCTCTTTCAGAATCGTTAGATAAAAAAACTGTCCCTTTCATTGAACTATGCCTTAGGGTTGGAAAAATGTTCATGTTCCTTATTAATACAGTGTAACAACACTGTGCTTGTTAAATATTGGAAAAGTTTTAAAATACTGTTTTAAATATTTAAAATTGGTACTTAAGATATTTCAGTGTTTTTGTCAGTCTTTGAAAACTGATTTTGATAAGTGAATTCAAATAAATTGTAAGTTAAAATAGTTGAAGGGCAAGATTCTGGCTGTTACAAATCAGCGTACATGTAAACAGGTACAGTAAATGCATGTTTCTTCTGGTTCTCTTTCAGAATCGAACACTGTGCTTGTTAAATATTGGAAAAGTGATTTTGATAAGTGAATTCAAATAAATTCTAAGTTCAAATTAATGATTGTTACCCTTTGTCCTTATTTGTAATGCAGGTGTATTTTTATTAAATCATTTACAGCAAATAGCTATATTTAAATTAAAGTTTTGGGTTCTCTCTATCACAACATTCATCCAGATTGCAGGTTTCACATATGTTGAATAATTGTAAGCCTTTACAGGTTGATTGAACTTAAAAAATTTATGGAAACTCGTTGCCCTAAAAAAGTTAATTTTGTATTATTGAAAAAAACAGCACATTTTAAGTTTAATGTACCTAAAATCTCGATTGCACTGCATTAAAAACTGTTAGTTCAATGAACTAAAAGTTTTCAATTAAATGCATTTGAAATCTTAAGTACATTAAACTTAAAATGTGCTGTTTTTTCAACAATACAAAATTAACTTTTTTAGGGCAACGAGTTTCCATAAATTTTTTAAGTTCAATCAACCTGTAAGGGCTTACAGTGTATACACCGGTATTTTTCCAGTACCGGTCTACCATGCATCCCTACACGCATATGTCATGGTGCTGTCTTGAACGCGCATCGAAGACTGACACAGAAGAGAGGAAATTGTTACACACAAAGTATTCTCATAGCTTCATAACATTATGGTTGAACCACTGATTTCACATAGACTACTTTAACGATGTCCTTACAACTTTTCTGGGCCTTGAACATGGGTAGTTGCGTTGCTGTCTATGCAGGGTCAGAAAGCTCTTGAATTTCGCTGACAATAACACACCTAAAAGCTGTCAAAGACAACAGAAGAACACACTGTCTCACACGCACACTGTAGACTTGCGTGGCATTAAAAAGACTTGCATAACATATAACCGTTGCAGTAACTTGGGACGATGTCAAATAAGAGCTCTGTGTGGACCACAAACACCTCCAACTGGGTTAGAGGTGTGGATGAATCCGTGAAATGCTTTCTACAGAGCCACAAAAGGGACATAGTAAGCCGCTTGCTAGCGGTAGCCTGTTACATTACAGTACATAAAACTTCACTCACCACATAAACAGATGATTTACAGATCCTGAGCACCACTGACAAACATCTAATCTTACAAAATGTGTGGCAAGTACTAGGGCTGGGCGATATGGCTGAAAACTGTATCACGATATCAGTGTTTCATGTCGGTCGATATCGATAATTATTGATATTTTTTATGACCCATTTAAAATAAGGACCAGGAGAAAGATATATTACATTTAAACATTTTTATTTTAAACTTAACCTTCCTCTGATCATAATCCCCTCAGTTATTAAGACAGAAATGTAAACAACCATGGAAAACTCAAATAATTAAAATGTAAACATAAGTCTAAAGTCACAATGAACACTTAACAATTATCTCTTAACATTTAAGGTGCAAAATGAAAGAAAATGTAAGAAATGTTTAATAAAGTGTAATAAAATAGTGCAAAGTGTTAAATATAAACAGAGAAACCTGAGAATTTTGTCCCAAGTTTAGTGCTAGGAAGTTCACTAGCTGTTCACCTTCTGGTGAATAAAGTGTTTTTAAAATATGTGCAGTGTTTTGTAAACAAATAAAACTGAGGTAGTTCGTGGTATTACCAGTCTTGGCGGGGACGACGGTCTTGCATAATTTGCAGACGACATTGGTCTGACTACGGTCAGACGTATAATATCCAAAACACTGCCATACTGGCGAGCTGACTTTTCCTCTTTTATTTACAATTTCCTCGCTCGCTGCGGCACTCATTTTCTGCTTATGAAAAGGAATCCAGCAGACCAGCACGAGACAACGATATGGCGCAACCAAACTGATACTGTTACATGATTGGCTGTTAGCGTGTCACTCCCTACGTTGCTAGGTTACCAGAGAGCAGTGCCTTTGTCTTCTGACGAAGAATAAAAAATATCGAACGTTTTATCGAACACATTTTTTATTGATATCGATCACGTGTCTATCGCGATACATATCGTTATCGTTTTATAACGATAGCCCTAGTAAGTACTGTCGAGTGCTGCTCTGTACACATGATCGCGAATCTTGAAAGTGAAAGTAAAAGTAAAAAACAGGTGCGTGTTCAAAAGCGATTTCAATGCACCACATATTAATAACAGCTCCCTGATACCCGCACTTTATATACAGTATAATTACCCAATGATATAATTGCAACAGAAGATATTGAAGTATATTTTTCTTCCCATCTCATATTCATTTCCTTTAGGGATTCAATTATTTGAAACCGAAATGTCCTAGCCTTATAAGCAGTTGATTTATGCTAATCGATGGACTGTTATGTTAATAAGTGCCGTCATTCAGTTATGTTTATTATATTAATGTTTCAGCACGTTACAATCATTATACGGCTTGAATTAAGGTAGCCTATCTTCTGAATTAAACAGTTTATCATACAGATTGAAAGCGTGAATCCCGTCTCTCTCCCTCTCTCTCTGTTGATGGGCGATTGTGCATGCATGCAGGGGAGGGGTGCGATTTTCAAATGATAATCGAATACCACCCATCGATTTTCAAATATTATTTTTGCTTGGAATGCCCATCCCTAGTGTATTCCAGGCTTTAGCTACCGTAAGTCTGCTAATCTGGCACTAGATACATAGTGTGTTCAAGTCCTCCAGGGAAAGTTTGTATTTACAAGTTTGGAAGTGCATTCAAGCCACTATGGTCAGAGTGCAAAAAATCAGCAAAAATGATTAACTTCTATAAAATGATGAATAATGAATGTGCATTAGGTGTGTTTTTGCTTTTATATTTGCATTTGATTTATGAACTGCATTGTAAATGGAATAGTTACATATTGTGTCATATTTGTACAATACCAGGTACACCCCCAACTTGGAAACTGGGGATTTAAATAAACTTTCACACGCGTTTTCCACACGCAATTATGATCTTTCCTACATGACTTCACTGCACCAAAAGTACCCATCAACTAGGGGTGTTCGATATGACGATTTTTGATCGTGGACGATAAAAATGTCTCCACGATCTGCTTTTGAAGAAATATCGTAGTATTGTGCTACAGCGCACATTCTATCAGCTGCAGTTCTTATTCCTCCGTATCAGTATACTGTACAATGCCACATACATTCACATCAGTGTTAACTCAGCGGTAGAGTTACTCTCATGGGACACTGCACTTATTCGCAATCACAAATGTACATTATTTGGATCTGCTTTAAGCCTTGCCAGTTAAATGTTTTATTCATGCGTGCCTCTGTATAGATATGTGCAGGTCTTAAAGGGGCAGTATTGAACATGCTGCCAACTGTCATCAAAGGGACAGTTCACCCTAAAATGTAATTTCTGTCATTATTTACTCTCACATGTTGTCCCAAACCTGTATTAATTTATTTCTTGTGCTGAACACAAAAGAAGAAAGTTTGAAGAATGTGGGTAACCAAACAGTTTCTGGTCCACATTGACTTTGATAGAAGGAAAAACAAAAATACTATGGAATATGTCACTGGGGACTAGGGATGTGCGCTACGACTAATTTGACTGTCGTTTAAACGGATGTTTTGTATCCGACTAGTCGACTAGTCTAAAAGCTAGAACCCCCCCAAAAAATAACTTTGCATCACACTGTCAAATCCCTCAATGAAATCTGCTAAAAATAGGTCATGATTATGCCATACACTTGCCTCACGTTATCATCATTTAATTTTAGGCGGTCGTTAAACAGAAAATAAGGAAGAGCATAACTCAACAAACCAGTGCATAGCTTATTTATTCAGATCAGCTGGAGCAATGCAGAAATGGAAAATAGACTTCTTCATTTTCAGAATTCTTCATTTTCATATAACGTTATCCAACATATTAAAACATAAGTCAAAAACAACAGGAAAGTTTATCAAGGAATAGCGTTAAAACGGCTTTTAAAAATGTGTTGGCTATATTGTCTCATTTGTTCAGTGAATTTAACATTAGGGCTGTCGCGGTAACCGCAAGATCGCAATACCGCACTATTGACGAGCATAACCGCAGAGGAATGCAACAACCGCAGCAACCGCGATATTTCAGTGTTTTCTTTTTCGTAAGGTTAAGCCCTTCTTGTTTTACACTTCGTGCATGTGTACTGAATATTAGTAATGATAACAATGTGTATCATGCTGATTTGCACAGAGGCTCAGTAAATTTGCATATAACAAGCCTAAAAAGACAGCGAAGGAGAGAGAGAGAGAGATCGACTGAGCGCGTGCGATTACCTGCGTCTGTCTGTCCTTCAGGCCAAGTCATATGTGAAAACAGGTTGTCGTGTCCAAGAAAAGCGAAATCTGTCTTAGCATCGATGCTCTGCTGGTCAGCTGAGCCTTTAAGAGTGGCGCTCAAAGTTAAAATGATTTCAACAGCGTGTTTCATTACAAATCTCTGAATGAATCAGCACTTTTGAACGTGTAGTTGAATGAACGGTTTAAAGGCTCACTAAAAGACAGTCTCTTGACGCCACCTTGTGGCGAAACAAGGAAACTGCACTGACTGACAGCCGTCTAGAACATGCAGGTGAAATATCAACAGAAAAAGTATCTTGTCAGTCAGATTCGAGGATCAGAACTAACTGTTATATATAGGCTAACAATATACTAATGATCTTATTGTCAGGTTTAAGTTTTGTTATGTGGACCGTTATTTTGTCATTCTCTTCTGTTTACTTCACTTCCTGTTTCAACGCAATTTAGTTTCGGTTTGATTGGTTTCTTAATATGACCTCCTTACATCGTAACACATACACACACAGATTTTATATAATATATATATATATATATATATATATATATATATATATATATATATATATATATATATATATGTATAGGTATAGGTATGTGTATGTATGTATGTATGTATGTATGTATGTATGTATGTATGTATATGCGCGGTAATACCGCATACCGTGCTATTGAGCCACTCAAAATTACCGCAAGGGAAATTCCTTAACCGCGACAGCCCTATTTAACATGTTAACATGATCTGGCGAAAGATTCTGCACTTGGAAAAAAAAACACGCTCGGCAGGAACTGAAGTTACAGGCACGCTGAGAGATAACTACAAGCAGACAGTTTCGAAAAGAGCCTGGAAATCCGAAGTGGGTCTTCGTTTCGAGGAATAGACGGCGCACATGGGATCGCGGACCGCAGCGGCGGGTTATAGTGTATGACATGATTGACATTTGCTGGCTTTGGCTAGCCTCCAAGCTAACACGTACGTGCCTGTATTGAATATGATTACGCATCGCTCCAGTAGAGTTATTGTAAGCCAATTTGACATTACACAGCAAACTTTTCCGTTTCCTTCTAATTCAAAATAATCCCACACCTTGCTGGTTCTTCGCTGGCCATTTCGAGCTCACCACAACTAGGGCTGTCGCGGTTAAGGAATTTCCCTTGCGGTAATTTTGAGTGTCTCAATAGCACGGTATGCGGTATTACCACGCATATATATATATGTAATCTGTGTGTGTGTGTGTGTGTGTGTGTGTGTGTGTTACGATGTAAGGAGGTCATATTCAGAAACCAATCAAACCGAAACTAAATCGCGTTGAAACAGGAAGTGAAGTAAACAGAAGAGAATGACAAAATAACGGTCCACATAACAAAACATAAACCTGACAATAAGATCATTAGTATATTGTTAGCCTATATACATACAGTTAGTTCTGATCCTCGAATCTGACTGACAAGATACTTTTTCTGTTGATATTTCAGCTGCGTGTTCTAGACGGCTGTCAGTCAGTGCAGTTTAATTTTTGCGCCTCAAGATGGCGTCAAGAGACTGTCTTTGAGTGAGTCTTTAAACCGTTCATTCAACAACACGTTCAAAAGTGCTGATTCATCCAGAGATTTGTAATGAAACACGCTGTTTAAATCATTTTAACTTTGAGCGCCACTTTTAAAGGCTCAGCTGACCAGCAGAGCGTCAATGCTATTTCTCTTTCCTTGCGCATGACAACCTGTTTTCACAAATATATACATGACAGCCTGAAGGACAGACGCAGTTAATCGCACGCACTCAGTCGATCTCTCTCTCTCTCTCCTTCGCTGTCTGTTTAGGCTTGTTAAGTGCAAATTTACTGGGCCTCTGTGCAAATAAGCATAGTACGCATTGTTATCATTACTAATATTCAGTACACATGCACGAAGTGTAAAACAAGAAGGGCGTAACCTTACGAAAAAGAAAACACTGAAATATCGCGGTTGCTGCGGTTGTTGCACTCCTCTGCGGTTATGCTCGTCAATAGCGCGGTATTGCGATATTGCGGTTACCGCGACAGCCCTAACCGCAACTGACATAAAGAAAACGCATGCGAGGTCTGAGGTAAAAATTTAGTTTCCGCACAGATACGCTTTTAAAAATATTTATACATTTAAATATTTTGATATTTATTATTTTTCAAAAGTTTGATTTTAGCTTGTTGTTAAAATGTTTTAAATGTAACATTAAAATGATGGTAATTTTTTTTCCCTCGTGTAATCGACTATTCATTTCAGTGTCGACTAGCAGGAGCTGTACCGTTTAGCCGACTAGACCCGCACATCCCTACTGGGGACCAGCAATTGTTTGGTTTTCCACATTCCTCAAAATAGCATTTATGTTCAGCAGAAGAAACTCATTCAGGTTTAAAGCAACTTGAGTGAGTAAAACACTAAAATATAAAACACTTTTTATTTTGGGGTTAATTATTCCTTTAATGTTAATAAAACACCAAAACACAAAGAGAAAAAAAAAAAAAAAAATCACTCACTACTCTTGACTGAAAAACGTTAATACAGTTGATTTAATAGGAATCAATCTATATAGTGATTTATTTTTACATTTGTTGATTCAATTTCTTGAATGCTCCTGCTAAATACACCTATTGCACCTGAAAATAAAACACTGTTTAATTTGTATATTACGTGTATTTGTAATGTGTATCTTTTGTTCTCATTTTTTTAATAACAAAGATAAAATAATGATAAAGATTTTTATCTTCGCCCACTTTGGCCAAAATATCCGCCATTCTTTTTTAACATTTTTGTTACCTTGAAAGGCTTTGTCTTTATAATAAGGAAATTAGTTTGGCTGTAATGCTCAGACAACTTGCAAAATAGTAAAACCAACATGACAAAGAATCGTGATAAAATCGTGAATCATGATTTTTCACAAAAAAAATATTGTGATATGATATTTTTGCCATATCGCCCACCCCTATCATCAACTAATGGAATCCTTTTGGGGTCCTACAGGGACTTGAATCAACAAGATGACACTGGCCTCTTGCATGTTTGTTTATTAAATATTTCAGCTAATCTAACCTGGCTTGAGCTGATCAAAATATTTAACACAGTTTTCCATATTTTAAACCATTTTATCCCATAGTTGGCACCAAACATGTGTTTATGCCTGGCAAGTTAACAAGTTAAAGAAACTTACATCCATGATATGATGCAGGTGAGCCCTCAGACTTGCCATACTCCTCTGAGTAGCTGGTAGAGAGGTTGGGCTGGCTGGAGCCACGGCCGAAGCTGATCTGATTGTTGCTGCCCACACTGGTGGCCACCTGTGCCATGCGCTCCTTAGTCTTCAGTGCCTGAGAGCGTTCACCCTTCAAACGGTCATCATCCTTCAGTAGCACGACCAGCTGCTTTGACTTCTCTCTGACATTGATGCCTTGGTCTTTGCCGTCCCGATCGATGTACTGGAAATCTTTGAGCGTCTGTATGGCAAAGATGTTCTCTTTGCACTGCAGGGCCACTCGCTCGGAGCCAGTTTTGATCAGGTAGTCCAGCAGCGTCAGGGCCTTGTACACATGCCGCCAGTTCTTTCCGTGGTCATTCAGCCTCTTCCAAATCATGCTCATTATCTCCGAAAAGGCCACCACATTGTAAGTGAGGTCGGCGATCTCTGACATCAGAGAACTGGAGGGGCCCCACGGGTCATTGGAAGTCGCTTCCCTGACCTTCTTCTCCGGCTCTGAATAGTTATTTACCACATTTTTCATCTGTCTCCGAATAGTTGAGCTTGGCATGGTGGCGTGTAGTGTTAAAATCCTTGAGAATTCAAAATAAAAAATTCAGTTTTGCTTAGAAAAAAAAAAGAAAAAAAAAAAAGAAGTCTGTTGTGTAATAGTTCGAACACACGTTCTCCGTTTGAACAGTTTCTCTGTTACTCTGTGCCTGTTAAAACCATTTCCACAGAGAGAAGGAAGCCAGCTCGATGAATTCCTCCATTACCTGAAACACAAAACCAAAATGTCAGACAGAAACGGAAAAGGTTCAACCCAGAAGGTAGTAATAGTTGTTAAGCACAGTTAGACTGCATAAAATCTAGTGCACATAAAAACAGTAAAAGCAATTATCATGTTTGTTTTTCTTTCCACAAACATTAAACGAAAAGAAAGTGATCGTGTTGATAACCATGGTAAATTGCACAATGTGCATACAGAAGTTTAATGGTCCATTACCAAACTACACTTGCATCTCATTCAGTCAATACCACAGTTCAGATAAAGAGAAATGGATCACAGCTGTTCACTTTTCAAAGCATCATACCACCCAGGTACACGTGGAGTAAAGCATAACTGTGTACACACAGAAGGGCGGCTTAGTGTGTGAAGTGCTTCCTATTACTCATCTTTTACGGTAACACAACACTCATGTGGGAAGACATCTTATTTCCCAAAAGTAATTGCACCATACCATGTTCTCCATTACAGTATGGCATGTAAAATCAGTCTATGCTTTAACTCAGCACAAATGTTGCATCAAAGTCATACTAAATATAAGTTTCCTGTCCTGAGCACACCATGACGCTTCAATCGCCAAGAAACCATCTCAACCCATCCCATAAATTCATTAAAAGCTACTGAAATGTGACTCCTGCTCTCCCACGGAGGAGCCAATAGAGCGCTGCCTTACGAGCAACCCCCACTGCCGCTCCCCCAAGCCCGCATACACATGAATACAGCCGTGGCCTAATGAAACATCTGCTGCTTTAATGACCAATTCAGGCCCAGCACATCAGAGGAAGAGAGGGGCAACTGTATCACAACCGGAACAAAGCTCCAGTGGCTCTCACTGTGACGGGGGCCCAGGAAGCCAGCACACAGGACCGGGTCTGTGCAAGGATGGCCTCCTCCATACTAAAAGAACAGGTCTGGCAATGTCCTGCCAATATCAAGGAGTCTCAGTGATCGGTCTTGAAGCAGAGCCAGAGACCTAGCATAGCAAGTCCTGTGAGCAGCACTGGCTCTGTTTTCTACTTCGAGAAGACATAAAACCTGTCCAGGAAATCGGCTGAAGTAATACTAGGACACTTTAAAAGATGTAAAAGCTTCAAGAGTCCCAAAGAGCCTGATCTGCTTCTATAAAATACAGTTTTGACAACACCCCTCTTGCACGAAATGCTGCTATAAATTTATTTTGGGGAATTGGCAGTGTTTTATCAACACCAGATCGCTACAGAACTTCCTTATTCTGAGAACTGTTGAATACCTCCTCGAAATCACTTTCAATATTTGGATAACAATATTTTCCAACTTAACAACTTTCCAACTTTGTTTGCAAGCTAATTTTACCTTTGCCAAAACCAAGGTTTAAAAAAAACTAGTAATTTTAGTTAGCAGCAATACACACAATGCATATTCACAATGTAAAACACAAGAAAGCTGATTGGAAAAAGTGTAAGGTCTCTACCATATAAAAACCGAAGACCTAATTAAATGGTTTGACTAACACTTTTCTTTCCTGTGTTGAGGTATTCCCTATTGAAACAGGTGGTTTGGGTACAACATACTTTATTTTTAATTATGCCACATCAATGAGTAATCATTCACTATTTGGCTACTCAACTACAGGGGAGGGGAATTCTCATTCCAGACCACATCTGATTGGAAAACAATATGAGCAGCACAAAAAAGGTCTTCAATATTTTTGGCCCATTTTCCCAGAAGTGAAAGACTTTTTCTTTTTTTTTTCATTTCACGAGAACAAAAAACAACCCTAATGCAAATTGCATACAGGCACTAAAACGAAAATCAGCCCACACCACATAGGCCATATAATATTGGCAGCAAAAAGGCAAGAATCACAGTGACCTTGCTGCACACAGCAATTGCTTTGACCTATTCCTCCAACATTTGACATGCGCAGGCCATGCTGATCCATGACCGGCCGCATGACACCCATGCAGTGAATACTAATCCTGCGTAAGAAACCGCAAGAGCAAGTTCTGCACAGCTGTGAAGGACAGGTTACCCTGATGTGACTCAATCCAAACAAAAGACGAGCATGGCAAGTGCCAGCATGTCTCATGTCTTTAAGGATCCATTGTGGAAGCGCTAAGGAAGGGTGTGTGGTGGCAGAGCGAATCCAACAGCGAAGAAAAAGCAGGTGTTAAGATTTTGCATGCTAAAACACTACAAGAGTTAAGAGGGAGAATTAGGGGGGAAATGCACACATATCTTGAATTACTCCATAGAAGTCAGGCCTGCAGGGTGAACTGAAAAATGTGGATGTTATATAAGCCAGCGCTTGCGAGAACGGGCTTCTACTCACAGGTAAACCAGCCGGTCCTGCCACTTCAAGTCAACTGCTTCCTATACATAATACTACAGAAATCGCTCAACATCTCATGTATTCAATATTCTAGCAATAAATCAGTAAGAAAAGACGTGACAAATGGTAAACTCCACTTTGGTGGCTAAATAAAGGCAGATGATCGGCTCTTGCTGTGCTGTCCTCTAAAGACTCTGTCTGTCTAATTACAGGAAGCAAAACATTAAAAGATGAAGATGCATATGCTGCAGAAATTGATCACAGAAACAACAGACAACGGTTCCCCTCAATCACGGGTGTGTCCAGCAAGAGATCAGAGGAGGAACAGAGAAATATGGGGATAAAACCGTTCCGGTCATACTGTCAACAATCCTTGTAGTGTAGACAAAAACTCGTCAAACCACAAATCCGTCTTTACCAAAACTTAAGCAACGGATTTGTGACTACACAGTAATCTCACAAACAAACCTTCGACAAACTAATCTAAGAATACCATAAATGTAAACAGAGCAGAAAGTGTGGTGAATATCTCAAGAACGGATTGAATAAACCAAAGTAAAGTCGTGGTAAAATATTTATATAAGAGACTATAGCTAGAGGAAACACACTTACGGTTTATATACCGAATAGACCAAGATTACAGAAGTGAATAGAAAATCTCAGTTTACAACTCCATTTAAATATATATATATCCGTTACACAAACACAAATAATCCCAACGAGGCTTGTTAACAGCAGTTTAACCAAACAAGGCCGGTTACAAATGTATAAAAGTACGTTACCGAGCTAACTTTAGCACAACCAAACTAATAAAATGAACTATTTTATGGACCAAAATACAAAACAAACCTAGGCTTAACTGCCCTTGTATATTTTTAAAACGTATAAAGCAACATTAACGACTTTAGTCCGTTACCACCTAACGTTAAGGTTTAAGTTAATTGCTAACTAGCAAGCTACAGAAACCACGACGAAACTTTCGTTAACTATGAGAACTTTTTAAAAACTAAACTAATTTATGTTACTAATATAATGTTGTTGAAAATGTTGTAAGCCTCAGCGCATCCAAAATGTGGTGGGTTGGTGTCTTATTTTTAGGGACACCGACTCTTTAAAAGCTATAAAGTGAGTTTAAGTATTAGCCGTTTAGGCTAGCTAACTGTGGCTATGCTCCGACTAACTTGCTAATTTAATCAAATATCGCTCTAATTCCTCTCAGACCGCAAAGGAAACCGAGCTTTATCGTAGCCCTCACTTTAAATAAATTGTTTAAGCAAAAACAACCAGAATTAGTTAAACCTCAAGCCGAAATGTGTGTGGTGCTCGGTGGAGATATCGCCACACTGAGAGAAGAGACTAGAAAACAAAAACAGTAACTTACCAAACCTCCTGTGCCGATGATGGCCGGGGGTAACACCCGGCATAAGTACAAACTACTCGTGTGAGAGATATAGAAACTTTATTTTCTAAGACACGGTCGAGGTGTGTGTTGATATGAGCGTTAGTGTTAGTGTGCTGGGCTTGTGTGTGTGACACCCACAGCGTTCAACATGGCGCTCTGACTGCACATTCATCCTCCTCCGAGGGGCGAGACAAGCCAAAGGGTGTGACCAAACTCACTGGGCTTCATTCTTAAAACTCTTTATTTACCAAATATCACCGCTGTGAGACTCTTTACGGCCACGAAAGCCAACCAAGACACCCGTTAAACGGTGTTCTGCTAAAATGAGTGTACACTTTCCGTCATCGTGAGATAATGTGTTCCTGAATTACCGAAACCGATCAAATCGGCGGAATGTGGCCCCCAAGTGGGCTTATATTGGAGACATCTGACTGTGACCCCGAGGTGGAATGTTTCTAGGAAATAAACTTCACGTTCTCATCGTGTTTAAAATAGCTCTGTCTCAGAAGAAGATGTACAGAGTGGACGATTGCAATAACAGTAAAATATGTACAATAATGTTCCCCTTTGTTGTACAAACATGTAAAATAGTCATTTCCACCAAAACACAACGATTATGGTTAATAAGATAAAGCAATAAAAAATAAGCAATAAAAGAATTTAAACAGTCTTAGGACGCCAGAATCTTAGGATTACCAAAATTTAATTTTATTACATTACATTATTATTACATTACATTACATGGCTACTACCATGTTACCACAGTTTAACTGTACTAAATAGTATTTTTGAAAAATAGATATGGAGGGATGATGTGGAAATTATATAGCCTATATAACCCCTTGCTAGAAACCGTGATCGCGTTCCCCTCGGTAGAAAGGTAGGTCCATCTTCGGGCCCTTAGAATCCCCCTTAAGGCGCCCCTGTATAGGTAATATATTTTAAACTGTTCTTTTGGTGAAAGAAATAACAGTATGTAGCCTAAGTAAGTAAGTAAATAAATACATTATTATTATTATTATTATTAGGCTATTAATGTTATTAAATATAATTAATATCAAATGGTTTAAATTAATACCATTTTAGATGGTTTTGCTTTGAATAGACAGACTTATACGCATAGACTTTGGTTTCCCTGTCAAACCAGACAATTACCAAATACAGACAAAAGACACTTGAGGTTTATGAACTTACTTGGACCCAGATGTAACAGTAAAAATATTAGAATGAACATAATTTGATTATTTTATTTTATTAAACATAATATATGTGTCACAATGTTTTGACTAATTGTTGGACACAGTTCAACACATAAAAGCAGGATTTTTAGTGAAATGTGATGCATACATTAGACTTGTGGTTGGCTAGACTAGATAGTATTGACACAAGTTGAGCAGTAAGGGGCAGCATGGTGCAGATTTTCCTTCTCATGGTACTGAAGAGGCGTGTAATGATAAATACTTTTTGGGGAAAGTGAAGTGAAAGAACTTCTAAATCTGTGTACAATCATTATAACTACAAATTATAACATCTTAGTATTGTCATATCATTAATTACAATATGTGGGGTAAACAATAATGTCGTTCTCCTCTAAAAGTGTTCAAACCCTGTCTTTGACTAAAAGAACAGTGTGGTGAAGCAGTGTGGTCCCTTTCATGATGCATGCATTTATTTCTGCATACAGTCTGCATGTGACATCCCACAGTGAAGCAAAACCGTAGTTTCCATTTTGCAATGTAGAAATGTTTCCCAATCTAAATAATTTCCCTCACATGACTTCTAGACTTAAAATGGCATTCCTCTGTTTCTTTTGTCAAGTCAGAGTAATTTTCATTATCTGTTGGTACTATCCACAACGTTTGAACAATAATGAGCAATGAAACTCAGATTTACATCCCAACATGAATATTTGTATTATAATAGCCTTTAAATGTGGATTATAATATAGGCATAATATAAGACATGGCTTACTGTGAGAGATGAAATGACTACAAATTATTTAGTCATCTTTAACGGATGATGCACACACAAATGACAATTCTGTCATCATTTACTAATGCAATGAGGCAGAGTAAATTATGACAGAATTTTTTTTATGTTGGTTTATCCTTTTTATTTTATTCTAAACTATTTGTTTAAGAGAAAGTTTTTTTTTTTGTTTTTTTTTTTGCCAAAGAATAGCATGCATAATGTGTAAATGAAAATGTATATGATGTGGTTATTAATCATAGGCCACAGGGTCATATCATATTGCTCATATGAGCAATACTAGCAAGTATGAAATGGTTGCACTGCATCTATATTTTTCAACCTCTGTCACCGAGACACCCCTCTGTTTGTGGTTTCCTTGTTTCATGCTCAGGAAGCCCTTTTTCTGTCCCCTGTATAATATTTATATTGTCAATTGTGTTGCTCCAGATACACACACACACACACACACACACACACACACACACACACACACACACACACACACACACACAGTGTAAATATATATAGGCTATATAAATATATATATATAAACACACACATACATACAGTGTGTGAATGTGTGTGTTTGTGTGTGTGTTTGTTTGTTTGTGTGTGTGTGTGTGTGTGTGTGTGTGTGTGTGAGAGAGAGCGAGAGAGAGAGAGAGAGAGAGAGAGAGAGAGAGAGAGTATATATAAAATGTAATTTCATTAAATAATATCCATAAACACACATGCACCAACACATATATAGTTTCCTCCAAGTGGTGAAATTAATGCTACAATGGGCTTTCTGCTATGAAATGTTTCTTTTTACATAAGCATCTTGACTTTCTGTCAGCAGCTTCACACTACCAGCAGTTTCTCATGTGCAGTACTACATCTGGGTGCAAGTGACATTCACAGATTGTCTTTTGTGGTGCAAAATGTTTCCAAGTTGAAGTAACCGTTTAAGTCATGGAAAATATTGTGTTGAGTGCTGTTGACATCCTAACTAGAAGTTTACGTCTGTACACATACAGTAGGTTTATCACATTTAAGTGATCATTCAAGAAGCAACTTTCTTTCTTTATGGCTAAACTTCAAATGTTCTGAAAGGGAATTTGTAAACAGCTCCTCTCCGCCTTGGGGGGTGCTCATAACATCAGCTCAAACAGCAATAATGACTTTCTGCGTGCGTAATGAGTCCCATTATGGTCCTCTTGCATAGGCAATGCCAAGACAGACTCTTTGAATTTGATCATGATGTCTCGAGTGTGACATCTTACAGTAAAGTAGTGTATTTTAAAGATCTAAAATGAATAAAATAAATAAATGTATTCCCATTCTGCAACTACTCATCCCTAGAACATGTGAAATACAATCAGGTGCATATCAATTGAAATGATAATTTAGTTGTGTGTTAGAGAGAATGTGTGAAATATCTGGCCAAAAATGGGACATCCATGTGCATTTCAGGCCTAAACAGCACCACCAGTAGAGAAACATTCATTGTGAGGTGTTCAGTGAGTCACGCAGCTCTGGGGACGTTTGCTCATCTAAAACACATATGTTCTTTGAATCAGGAATTCTTTCAGATGAACTCCTCATCGCTGATTTGATTCATCTCCAGCTATTTCCAGACAAAGAAGGACTAGTAATATCTGAGGAAAAGTCTAAACACTTGCTCAGTGACAGATCTGCTCATAAAACAGCAGTCAGGCAAACACATGCGTGTTATTCTTTACTTGTAATACGCAGGTCCGGCTCTCTGATGAGGGGAAGTTTTCAAGAGGTCATTCTTTTCGTCATCCTCCCATCATTTTTTCAGCTTTCCTGTTTCTCACATAGCTGTATTTCCTTCTATTAGAGCACACTGAGACAGGAACTGCCACCCCTGCCTCCCTCCCTCATGCTTCTCTCTCTCTCTCTTTTAGACCCACACACATTCTCATGCTTGTTCTCTCGGTTCATTTATCTCAGTGCGGTGTTTGACAGTGAGCGTGTTTCTGGACGGGCTGTTTCAGCGTGGATGCTCTCTGGGCTCATCCTTTCCTCTCTTCTGTATTCTGTTGCTGTGGTGGGACGTCTACCCACATTGATCTTCTGGGATCTGGCTTCACCTCCAGCTCAGGATGGAAGCAGTAGCTCTTTACAACTTTTGTGCCACGGAAAGTGACGAGCTTAGCTTTCAGAAGGGAGATGTACTCAAGGTAAGAGCAGTTTTGTGTTAGGTTATGCATTGCTTGCTGAAGGATATAATTTGCTTATTGTCTTTTCTTCCACTAGATCACTAATATGGAAGACGATCCTAACTGGTACACAGCAGAGTTGGTGAACAGGAAGGGCTATGTACCTAAAAACTATATCAACCTAAGGCCGCACACGTAAGTACAATTTTGTGTCTGTAATCCTTGGAAATTATTTATTTGACTTGTGTTGGTATTGATTTTGGTGGGTATAGTCTTGATTCACACACACTAGATCAGAATGGTTGTGGGAACAAAGAGCACATGTGAGAATTGTCTCAATGTCTCCTGCTTCTCAGAGAAAAGGACTACATAAATCTCAAATTTGACTCCAATATACCAAAGTGTGTTATCATATGTCAGATATGTCTGTATAAACTCAAATATTTCTCATAAAATTCTTCCAGGATCAAATTATTTGAGCTGTTATATTTAGTTTTTATTTTTTACATTATTTTATAGCTATGTGATGTCAGTATACAGTGGGGAAAATAATTATTTCATCCCCTGCTGATTTTGTAAGTTTGCCCACTTAAAGAAAGAGAAGGGTTTATCATTTTTATAGTAGGTTTATTTTAACTGATAGAATATCAAACCAAAAAATCCAGAGAAAAAAAAGCAGCATTCAAATGTTAAAAAAAAGATTTACATTTTAGTAAGTCAAATAAATATTTGATCCCCTTCGCAAAACATGACTTGGTAATTTGTGCAGAAACCCTTGTTGGCAATCACAGAGGTCAGACGTTTCTTGTAGTTGGTCACCAGGTTTGCACACATCTCAGGAGGGATTTTTGTCCCTCTCCTCTTTACAGATCCTCTCGAAGTCATCAAGGTTTCTTGTCTGTCTCTTGTAAACTCGATGTTTCAGCTCCCTCCACAGATTTTCTATGGGATGAAGGTCTGGAGACTGGCTAGGCCACTTCAGGAACTTAATCTGCTTCTTCTTGAGCCACTCCTTTGTTGCCTTGGCCGTGTGTTTTGGGTCATTGTCATGCTGGAAGACCGATCTTCAGTGTTCTGGCTGACGGAAGGAGGTTCTCATCTAATATTTTACAGTACATAGCCCCGTTCATTGGCACCTCAATGCGGTGAAGTTGTCCTGTACCCTTAGCAGAGAAACAGCCCCAAAGCATGATGTTTCCACCTCCATGCTTGACTGTAGGGATGGTGTTCTTGGGGTGATAGTCAGCATTTCTCTTCCTCCAAACACAAGGAGTCGAGGTGATTCCAAAGAGCTCGATTTTGGTCTCATCTGACCACAGCACATTCTCGCAAGCCTTCTCTGAATCATTTAGATGTTGATTGGCAGGGCCTGTACATGTGCTTTCTTGAGCAGGGGGACCTTGTGGGCGCTGCAGGATTTCAGTCTTTCACGGCGTAGTGTGTTACCAATTGTTTGCTTGGTGACTATGGTCCCAACTGCCTTGAGATCATTGACAAAATCCTCTTGTGTAGTTCTGGGATGATTCCTCACCTTTCTCATGATCATCCTTACCCCATGAGGTGAGATCTTGCATGCAGCTCCAGACCAAGGCCGATTGATGGTTATTTTGTATTTCTTCCATTTCCGAATAAATCGCACCAACAGTTCTCTCCTTCTCACCAAGCTTCTTGTTGATGGTCTTATAGCCCATTCCAACCTTGTGTAGGTCTACAATCTTGTCCCTGATGTCCTTTGACAGCTCTTTGGTCTTGCCCATGGTAGTGGAGAGGTTGGAATGGAAGATACATATTCTGTGGACAGGTGTCTTTTATGCACACAACGAGCTGAAATTAGAAGTATCTTCTTAAAGTGACAGGACTAATCTGTGTTCCACATGTGCACATAACCAATGCATGGGAGCCAAAATTCCTGCTGGTTGGTAGGGGATGAAATACTTATTTGACTTACTAACATTTGTATGCTGCTTTTGTTCTGGATTTTTTTGTTTGATATCCTGTCTCTATCAGTTAAAATAAACATACCATAAAAATGATAAACCCTTCTATTTTCTCTTTTTTTTTTTAAGTAGGCAAACTTACAAAATAAGCAGGGGATCAAATAATTATTTTCCCCACTGTATTATACAATGTAAACATACACACACAGTATAAAAAATTATATTATTATGGATGTTGAAAACAGTTTTTGCTTACTTATATTTTGTGGAAACCAGGATACACAACCATTTAAAACTTTAGAGTAAGATTGATTGATTAAGATTTAATACTTTTATTCAGCAAGGATGCATTCGTGAAAAGTGACATTAAATACATTTATAATGTTACAAAAGATTTATATTTCAAAGACGTGCTGTTCAAAAACTTTCTATCCTTTATACTATCTGATTTTCACAAAAATATTAAGAAGCAAAAACTGTTTTTAAGGAATAATTGATAACAGCTGAACTGAGCCTGGTTTCTGCCAAGTTTTTTTTTTCTTCTCTCCATTTCTGTCACCGATGGAGTTTTGGGTCCTTGCCGCTGTCACCTTTGACTTGCTTAGTTAGGGACGCTTGATTGCACAGACACTATTAGAAGAGAGCTGAACTGGACGAGGACATCTCTGAATCATCAATGAATTGACTTTAACTGGAAAAATGACTCTTCGTTATTGTCCTCTTGCATTACTGACAAACTGTTTTCCTGTTCGACACTGTAAAGCTGCTTTGACACAATCTGTATTGTATTTAGCGTTATTAAAAAAAAGGAAAATAAAAAAAGAATTCAAATCTGCATATCAGAATGATTTCTGATGGATGTTCAGGATGTGACACTGAAGACTGGAGTAATGATGCAGAAAATTCAGCTTTGTCATCACAGGAATACATTTCAAATGATCAAATAAAACAGTTGTTTTAAATGGAATAATATTTCACAATATTACTGTTTTACTGTATTTTTTAACCAATAATGCAGCCTTAAACGTATTTGTTTATAAAGATTTTTAGCAGAAACACCAGTATCTGCTAAGCTACGAAAGAGCAAGCTTTGTTAAACAGAAATTTCCCTATAGTTTGCCAGTAGTTTTCCACATAGTAATAAAGTGTATAAAAACATACACACAATGCTATTTAAGTTACAGCAACCTTTTTAGCTGTTTATCGCATGTCTAAAAGCGCTGCTGTGCCCCTCTATCCTGTCCACAGATGGTTTGCGGGCCGTATCTCCAGACATGTGGCCGAGAATCGACTGTGCAAGCGGGAGTGTGGAAGCTTCTTAGTAAGAGAGAGTGAGAGTGCACCTGGAGAATTCTCCATGTCGGTGAGGTAAGACACATTCCAGCCTTCCTAACCAAGTCTGCTTTATGCGCTGTTGTTGGGGTCATTGTAATTTGTGACCACAAAACCAGTCTTAAGTCGCTGGGGTATATTTGTAGCAATAGCCAAAAATACACTGTATGGGTCAAAATGATTGATTTTTCTTTTATGCCAAAAATCATTAGAATATTACAGTTTTTCTCGATTGCTAAGACACATTTCTTGAAAGCTGCTCTCCTTTTCTCTAAACTGTGAACACAAAACCCAATTTTCAAGCTACATTCACAAAACTTCAGACTCTTCTTGCAAAACCAAACTTTCACCTCAAAACAGTTCAATCTCTGCTCAAAACTGAACCATGTTGTCAAATCGTGCCCCGAGTCAATCAAAATTAAAAACACTACGGAACAGTCACTAAACACTACGTAGAAAAATAGAAAACACAATGCTCAGGACATGAAGCTGGAGAAATAAATGTTTATTGTTCACTGTAGGCTAAATGGATGTTGCAAAACAAAACAAAAAACCTTTGCATTTAGCACTTGTACAAAAAGACAAAACAGAAATCTTGTGCATTTACACGTAGCACTCAAAACAGAAATCTAATGCGTTTTCCACTTGTGTACAGTACAGTAAGCCCATGTAAAAATATAGTACAAAAATATGCATGGAATACTAGGCCTACAAACAGTTAGACCAACCCTCCATTACAATACTACAGTACATTGGTACAGTGATGTACTGAAACATATATGTGGTACAGTATATAGTATGTCATACAGTAATTGCTGTCAACATTTACATACTGTACTATAATGTCAAAAAAAGGTAATTACTTGTTCTCTTCTCTAAATCTTCGGATTATGGTGGACAAAGTGAATCTACTGATGTTTGGTTGTACCCTTTGTCCAGCCTCCCTCATGCTCATACCATGGACAAGAACATGGTCAATTACAGTAGTTCTGATTTCATCAGATATTACTGTTCTTTGTCTTCGCTGACCACCTCGACCTCCTCTCACACAAACTCTTCCTCTCAGATTTCTATCCATTGTAGGGCCTCACAAACCAGTGCTCTCTGAACTGGCTTACTGTATATGTTCCCTCACATCATTAGCCACAAGTGTGATCAATTTTGAGTTGTTGTGTTCAAGTGGTGACATCTGTGCTTTAATTGTGTTTGACTTTTGTCACCTGTGCTCACCATTATGCAGCATGGGTGCATCACAATGAAAATGTGTTGGCAAGTTGTGTCTAAACAGGTGAAAAGTGCTTATGGTTTTGCCAAAAGAGTGATTGATTCAATCAGTGGGTTCAGGCAACTGAGCATTTGGTTCAGACAATAGGGTTTAGTGTTTTAGCAATTGAGAAAAACTGTAAGTAAAGATCATATTACATGAAGATATTTTGTAAATTTACAACTGTAAATATATCAAAATGTTGTTTTTGATTAGTAATATGCATTGCTAAGAATTCATTTGGACAACTTTAAAGGCGATTTTCTAAATTTTTTATTTTTTGGCACCCACAGATTCCAGATTTTCAAATAGTTGTATCTTGACCAAATATTGTCTTATCATAACAAACCATCAATGGAAAGCTTATTTATTCAGCTTTCAGATGATGTATAAATCTCAATTTTCGAAAAAATTGACACTTAAGATTGGTTTTGTGGTCCAGGGTCACATTTGTTGTTTGCTGCATGCCTCTTAAAGCTACGCAGCCCCGCACATGAAAAATAGTAGGCTAAATCATGTGCACGATTTACTATTTCGTTCCTTCAATTTATAAATTGTGCACACGATTTACTAATTCGTTCCCTCGATTTGCTAAATCGTGTGCACGATTTAGCAAATTGAGGGAACAAATTAGTAATCTGAAAAATGATTTTTTTTTCTTTTTTTTTCTTGCATGTCACATGCAGGGCTCCATATAAAAGCATAACTAGAAACTGAATAATGAGGAAAAAATGTAGGGTCCATCAAAACCCATCTGACCTACTTTGCAAAGGACGCCAATATCCTCTGCTGCTTAAGAAAATGTACCATGAAGTTGTCTGAAAATGAGAGCATCAGAAAGCTATTACGTCGGAGCAGAGATTTCATTTAAAATTCATCAAGTGTGCTGGCGCTGGAATCACATTATTATTCTGACTGGCTCGTTACCATCCACTTCTTGATGGCTGAGTTGGGTTTGGATGGTAGAGCACAAGCTTGTCTGGGATCCTGGGAATGAGCTGGCTGGGATAATCAGTGCTGCGGTCTTGAGCGAGGGCTGGCCTCAGGTGTGGAAGCGCTGGTTTGGGTTATTGTGAGATTGAATGACTGCACAGCACACTATGAAGAGTGGAATTGGCAGCTGGTCTGCAGGTCCAGGGCTAATGTGTGACACAGCTCTGCATGCATTCCTTGAGAGTGCTGTCTATGGCTACAGATTACTAATCAGACTGACACAGGTGTAATCTCTATGTGATCGATGAAATCTAACTCTCGCATTTTAGTTTAATGTCCATAAAAACTGTTAAATGTCAAAACAAGGTCATAGTGCAAAATAAGCAATGTGAGTGCCTGGAACGGCTCTGATTTTGTAAATCTTTGATGACTTTGGGCATTAATGTCCAATGCCATCCAGATTTGAACTGGGTTAATGGGAAGAGACCCTAAGAACCCTGTTATATATTTTCCACAGTACTCGAGTTCCCGTTTTTCTTTGAGACCATAAACCACTGTTTTAAAGAAGATATCCTGGGATTTTCAGATATGACAAATGTCTGGCCATGACAGCTTCCTCTTTTTGGGTTTCAGCATATTCATTAACATGCTCTAAATACCCTGAGTAGCCTAAGTGTTTTTTTTTTTACTGTGCAGGACATGTTTAAAAGATGATTTAAGAATACGTTTATTGCTTAACAGAATCGTTGAGCAATTTATGTTGAGTGTTGATGTCTACGTCTGGTTGGCAACTCAAGCATGGTGCCTGCATTGAGAGGCGTCATGCCCATTCAAAGTGAGGGGGCATGTGCCCCCTCAGATTTCTGAGCCAAGTGGATTTTGAATGCAGTTTCCAAAAGATAAAAAAAAAAATGGACGAATAATATTCTTTATATTTGATACAATCACACCTGTGTGATTAGATCGTTCAGTGCGGCACAGCATCAGCTGCTAAATTCAAATCTGCATTCGCTGACTGGCACTGAGCCAGAAACAGACGAGTTTGTACAGCTCTGCATTGTAACCAATCACACACGATTCTGTTGAGCTTATGAATGCAAAGACCAATCAGAGACGTTCAGATGAGTCATCGCTGAAACGCGGTGTTTTGTTCACTTGCTCGCTGACTGAATTTTCTTGCGAATTCTCTCATCAGAAACAACAAAGCGCAGATGTGCTAACGAATGTAAGTTAAGATATTAATTTCACAGTGTAAACAGCTTCAGTGATTTTAATGGGAGTTTTTGAGAGTGCCTGAACTCTGGCTAGACTGAATGAAAATGTTCTTTGATAATGTAAATGTTCTTTGCTCTCTGTAAAATGAAAGTGTTATAATTAGTAACTTACAATATTGTTATTAAATTCACATTAAATACAAAGTCAGTCGTATTAAAAATATTTTATGGCATGACACCCATATCTGGTTGAAAAAGTCGGGTTTTTATGTGTAGTTAATAGATAACACTATATAGTCTACTTTACCCATCACCATTTATTGATCAAATTATAACGTAATCTATAAAGGTGCAAAACGCATTTACTTACACATATTTGAGAACCGAGATATTTCCTGAAATTTTGAATAAAAAGGAAAAAAATAAATAAAACATAAGCCTATATCAGTAATACAGTACTATCATGGTTGCTGTGTGTCAAATGAGAAGCATGCCCCCCCCCCCCCCCCACGTGCCCCCTCAAAAATCATGAGTGCATGACGCCCCTGCCTGCATTGATTTCAATATAAATTCAGAAAGCAGTTTTTATAGTATTTTTATAGTAAATTCTTAAAATCCTGGAAAAATGTACATTAAGATATAAACAAATCATTCTGCAATATCTTTCATAACTAGAAACTAGAAATTACACACAAAGTTTGGGTGATATACATGGGGGTCAAGAATTTTTTTGTTTGTTTGTTTTGAGAAATTAATACTTATATTGGGTAAGGATGCATTAAATTGTTCTGAAGTGAGTAAAATACTTATAATGCTACAAAATGTATATTCAAATGATTTCTGAAGTATCATGTGACACTGATGACTGGAGTAACAGATGCTAAAAATTCAGTTTTGCCATCAAAAATAAATTAGGCTACACTTTAAAATATATTAAAATAGAAATGTTATTGTAAATTGTAAATTTTAACATTAAATAGCATTTCACAATATTACAGTTTTTACTGTATTTTTGAACAAATAAATGTAGCCTTGGTGAGCATAAAAGACTTCTTTTGAAAACATGAAATGTTACCCACTTCACACTTTTGAATAGTGGTGTATTTTAATGGAAGTTTTTTGTGCTGGAAACCACTCAATCCAATTTGTCAAATATGGACAAACCTAAAAAAAGAATTTAAAAAATGTAACCCAATGGTTGGGTTTGTCTATATTTGACCCAAATTTAAGTTGAAACAACCCAGCACTTTTAGCGTACATTAAATACATATTAAATGCACGCAAATGCAACTTAAAAACATATCTTTTATAAACATTGTTTTCAATGTTTGTATGATATCAGATTTACAGTTTGTCACTGGGGCCATTCCATTTCAAAAGGTACTAACTAATGTGAACTTTTAAAGTACAAATAATGTGTACCATTTAGGGGTAAATAAAGTACAAAAATGTACCTTTTAGCTTTTGTCCCTCAGGGCACCACCTCAGTGACAGCTTTGTACCTTCCTTCGTAGTGTGTACAAAGGAGGTGCTGTCTATCTCATCTGGCTCTGTGCCACAGGTCTAGTCACTCTACTTGGCTGAATGAAGATTGGTGAAGAAGATAACTAAGCTGTGAAATATCTAGTGAACCATCTGCTCCGTCTAAAGTGGGACACTTTCAAGTTTAGACAGCTGGAATGGCATGTCCACTGCAATGACATTCTTCTATGCACAATAAAGTAAAAAGTATATAAATGTGTTCAGAATTTCTAAAGCAGACATTCCTTTTATTACCTAATGAAAACCAAAAGCCTTAATCCTAAAGTAGCAAACACTTCACTAAATGTAACTTGTCCTTCACTATTTGTAATACATACATGATGCTTTAAAAAAGTGGGTCTTGTTGAAAAGAGTTTTAGAGTGCTAATTTATTTCTAAGTTAGCTAGCAACCACTTAGCAACAAGCTAAAACTATTTAGAACACCTCAGCAGTCACAAGACTTGCTGGTGTAAGCAACCACCTAGCAACATCTTGGTATAACCATCCAGAACAACCTGCGGGTTTATTTATTTTTTCTCACCGAGTGGTTTCATTATGTTGCTAATGATGACAAAGAATCATTAGCATCGGCCTGTCATTCATCTTCAGTGAAAGGTGAGAATGTCAGCAAGCAGGTAATCCCGCATTGGGGAGCTAAAGCGTTCACTGGGCTGTTCACTAGATAAAATGATTAAACTGTCAATCACACTAATTCAAAAGAAACAGCTTTATAGCAGCAGTAAACTGTAGACAATGCAACATACCACAGCCATTTGCTGTTCCCTCAACACATGCAAGATGTACCTGCCTTGCTACAAACCACAACAGCTTTGAAGGTTCATGCACTGAATGTAGGTCATTGTTAATGGCACTGACGGCTGAGAGAAATGACAGGTTTTGCTGACGAACCAACAAATCATTCACATCTATATTTAATTACAGCGTCCTCACCCATGCCCTAAACCTCATCACCAGCATATCATGCACAGACTTTGCTAGACTTTATTTCTGTTAAAACAACCTCATTTGGCTGGACTTGTGACTCATTTGTCCTTGTGACTAGTTTAATCAGCACATAAATAGCACTGATGAAGCATCGACTGACTTTCAGGAAGCTTTTGAGGAAGTACAGTATTTCGCATTAACAAACATTATGCTTTTCACTTTCTTAAAATGAGCTTAAAAGTCTTGGCACTTGGTTTCCAGGTAAACTGAGAGACAAATGGATTTTATCATTGCTGCACTGCAGAAAGCAGAGAGATGTATCATTGTGAATGCACAAAAAATTATGGGATGACTCACGCTCGCACCTTTGATCTACTTTACTCTGAAATATCAAGATATCTTATTAATATTCGTAAAGCACAATTCATCTTTAGACATGCCTTCGTCATACAGTTGAAAGAAAGTTTGCTGTTTCAAACACTGAATTATTTAAATGTTATCACGGCTTTGAAGAGAACATTTGCAGAATCTCTTAAAGATGTCGAGCTTTGTATGCTAACACAACCAAAGAAACATCAAAGCTTTATTTAGAAGACATGCTGACTAATTGTTGTGAAATGTTTGGACTGCATTGAGTATAGCTGTTTACAGATCCTAAAATGTAAAAATAAGACTGCGCAGAGAGGATGTTTTGAACCTTACTGTTTTAAACCTGTCATGATTGTTTAAAAGCCAGCAAATTCTTTCTTTGAAGTGTATTGGTTTAAAAGTGAGAGTGTGCACTCGCTTTTTAAAAAATTTTTACAATTTGTTTGATATTTCCGTGCAGTGAATGTTATGCATTTTTAAAGTAATTTTGTTTTGTGGCCCAAAACAGAAGTGAAATAAGCTAATCATAGCAGAACCTTTGTTCTGCTGACATATATAGTTTGTATCTACAATCTAGGCACAAGCATGGCAGATCGGGGAACGATGTTTGGAACAGTGTTGCTATTGTTAACTAAAACTGAAACGTTTTCATTAATTGAAAGAAAACTGATTAAATAAATGTTGCATTGGCAACTAATTACAATAAGTTTAAGTTAAGCACTAAAATGACTGAAAATGAAGAAAATAAAGCTAAATAAATATATATAAAAATAATAAAAATGACAAAAGCACATAACAAAATAACTAAACCTTACACTAAATCAAATCACATGAGCCAATATTTTATTCACAATAGAACATAGATAACATAACAAATGTTTAATCTGAGAAATTTTACACTTATCCACTAAATGAGCTCATTTCAAATTTGATGCCTGCTACACATCTCAAAAAAGTTGGCACGGGGGCAACAAAGGGCTGAAAAAGCAAGACTTTTGAAAAGATTCAGCTGGGAGAACATCTAGCAACCAATTAAGTTAATTGACACCAGGTCTGTAACATGATTAGCTATAAAAGGGATGTCTTAGAGGCAGAGTCTCTCAGAAGTAAAGATGGGCAGAGGCTCTCCAATCTGTGAAAGAGTGCATAAAAAGATTGTGGAATACTTTAAAATCAACATTCCTCAACGTCAAATTGCAAAGGCTTTGTAAATCTCATCATCTACAGTGCATAACATTATCAAAAGATTCAGAGAAACTGGAGAAATCTCTGTGTGTAAGGGACAAGGCCAAAGATCTTTGTTAGATGCCTGTGGTCTTCGGGCCCTCAGACAACACTGCATCACTCATCGGCATGATTCTGTCATCGACATTACTAAATGGGCCCAGGAATACTTCCAGAAACCACTGTCGGTAAACACAATCCGCCGTGCCATCTGCAGATGCCAACTAAAGCTCTATCGTGCAAAAAGGAAGCTATATGTGAACATGGTTCAGAAGTGCCGTCGTGTCCTGTGGGCCAGGCTCATTTAAAATGGACTGTTTCAAAGTGAAAAAGTGTTCTATGGTCAGACGAGTCCAAATTTGACATTCTTTTTGGAAATCACAGACGCCGTGTCCTCCGGGCTGAAGAGGAGGGAGATCTTCCAGCATGTTATCAGCATTCAGTTCAAAAGCCAGCATCTCTGATGGTATGGGGGTGCATAAGTGCATACGGTATGGGCAAGGCCGAAAGGTATATAAAGGTTTTAGAGAAACATATGCTCCCCTCCAGTGATGTCTATTTCAGGGAAGGCCTTGTGTATTTCAGCAGGACAATGCAAAACCACATACTGTAGCTATTGCGCCCCATTCACACGGGTTCATCTGTGTCAACGCTTGATGGAGGGCGTGTCTGAAGCTTGGTGCTGATGCGACCGTCATAGTGACAACAGACCAATGTTCTGGTGTTGCATGAACGGGATTGGCTAGCGCCTGCACTAGGGTATTTGCATAAGGCAATCTGATTGGCTGACGCCTGTGTTAGTGCTTTTCAACGTCTGCTGCGAGCAACACCAGTGAAGTGACGCGATGGACCCACAATTCAGTCTGGCAACGCTTGACGTCATTCCATTCAAAGTAAACGAGAAGCGTTGACACTGACGCCCAGTGTGAAAGGGGCGTTACAACAGCATGGCTTCATAGTAGAAGAGTCCGGGTGCTGAATTGGCCTGCCTGCAGTCCAGATCTTTCACCTATAGAGAACATTTGGTGCATCATTACACGAAAAATACTTCAAAGATGACCACAAACTCTTCAGCAGCTGGAAACCTATATCAGGCAAGAATGGGACCAAATTCCGACACCAAAAATCCAGAAACTCATAACCTCGATGCCCAGACATCTTCAAACTGTTTTGAAAAGAAGAGGAGATGCTACACCATGATAAACATGCCCCTGTCCCAACTTTGAGACCTGTAGCAGGCATCAAATTTTGTGAATAAAATTGTAAAATTTCTCAGTTTAAACATTTATGTTCTCTATGTTCTATTGGCTCATGTGATTTGAAATTCTTTTAGTTTTCATTTTATTCAAATTTTAAAAAAAGTCCAACATTTCTGAATTCGGGTTGTAAAATAAAACCTGAAAATGTAAAAGTAAAAGCTCATTCAAAATATTAATATATACTACAATATAACAAATATATAATATTAAAATAACACTGGTTTGGAAAACCTATGAAAACAGTCATTATTGCAGTTCTGTTTGGAGCGACTAGTGGCACACTGCACCTTTAAGAGTGACTTAAGTGTCCTGCTTTTTGGGGTCACTTTATGAAATCCTAGAGGGCTTATTCTGTAAATACTCTGATATTCTGTAGTGCTGTGTACTTATTCTGATTTTCTGTCTTCTCTGACCAGCTATGGGGATCATGTACAGCATTTCAAAGTGTTAAAGGACAGAGATGGCTATTACTATGTTTGGGAGGAGATCTTCCCTTCCTTAAATCAACTTGTGGACTTCTACAAGACCAACAGCATAGCAAAGGAAAGGACTGTGTTTCTGAGGGATACAGACCATACATTAAAGGTAAGACAACACTTACACATACAGCTGTACTTTTTGACAACAGCAATTCAAATTTCTTTTAAATGCTTTTAAAATGACTGCTGATTTGTAAATAGCATATGTTTTTTGTTTCAGATTCTTGTTAAGATTCTATTTGTGCTTATTTGAGTGAACCATGTTCAGAAACCTTTTCTGGCTTTTCAAGCATACTTTCCATATAAATTAAACAATTACTTGATTGCCTTTTATCAAAATGATGTGTAATACACATCAGGAAAATCAAACTAATCAGTTATGAAACTACAAAAAATATCTCAGGTGTAATCGTAATGGTGAGGCACGTAAAGTATGACGTCAAAATGGACCTAAATGTGGAAAATGTAAAGGCAGGCACAACAATAATGACCTTTATCTGTTATTGTTTCCCATCAGAGGCCCCATCAAGCACAGGCCCTGTTTGACTTCACTCCAGAGCACAACTCCCAGCTGCACTTCCTGCGGGGTGATGTCGTAGACCTGCTGGACTGCTCCGATTCTCAGCGCTGGAAAGGTCGCTGCCGTGGGCGTGTGGGCTTTTTCCCCCCTGAGTACGTCCAGCCCATTTATCAGTGACTGTCAAGGACAAGAACAACACTGTGTGTACATACCAGTATTCGAGCATCTTTTATTGGTTTAATACAACTGGAATGATCAAGCTGAGCAAGTTTGAAATTTACTTTGCAAACAGACAGAAAAGAACTTATCCAGCCACAGTTACTAAAGCATAATCATGCTGTTGACACTAAGATGAAACCTGTCAGCTTTTTTAGGGCAAACGCTCTAAACTATCAAGCAGCATTAAAAAAATAAAAAATAAAAGTCTCCAAGCATACTCTTGTGCATTAAAATGCAAAAGGAGATTTTGAATTGTATTAATACAATCTCTTCACTGCACTTTGCTTACAAATTTGGATATTAACTCAAAAACATCTTTAATCGATTGCTATATTTATTGCACTTTTTTCTGTGTATATATTGTTCATAACTGTTGTTGTCTCGTTTTCTTTTGATGATGTAAATGTTACCATCACGATGGTAAATATATGATGGAAAATATATGAATATTAAAACAATTGTGTGTACGTGTCAATTATCTTCAGTTAGGGTGTATTATGGTTGGGTCAAGCCAGGAAATAACTAAAGTTGATACAAAATTATCAAGCTCATTCTGGAATATTTCATACCTCCATTATCTGACATTCTGATGTGCTGCAAAGTAAAACTGAATCAAAAAAACTCTGAAGGGAGATAGTATTTTTCATCTATGGGTTTTATCCAGATTTTAGAATATTGCCTATCTATCTATCTATCTATCTATCTATCTATCTATCTATCTATCTATCTATCTATCTATCTGTCTATCTATCTATCTATCTATCTATCTATCTATCTATCTATCTATCTATCTATCTATCTATCTATTAATGAGTAAATCTGTGGTTACGTTATGTTAATATTTTTACAGCATAAATTACACACTGTAAAAAAAATACCGTAAAATATACGGTAGCAACATTTTAGGTTTACCTAAAAATACCGTAATTTCATTAACTGATATAATGTTCATATACCAACCTGTTGAAGTACTGAAATCTGTTTTGTACCTTTGTATTACACTGATAACCACCAAATGCAGGTGGTGATGAGAAAGTCACATGATCAACCAAAGCCCATCACAAGCAGCTTTTAAATAATAACATATATAGAAGGTGCACAGTGTCATTCACAAAAGCACTAAACACCATCATGGTGAGACTCATTAAACTGAAATATGCAATAAACATTAATTTAACAACATTAGATGTAACATACAACCCTAATAAACATAACTGATAAGAAAAAACTAAGAAGAAACCTAGTTATTTCAAAGAAAAAACATAAATTTTGAAATGCAATGCAGGGAATTCTGGGAATGTCAATTTACAGGTTTTTCCCTGTAAATTTTACGTTCTTTTTCACTTCTAAAAGCGGCATTTCACCGTAAACTTGTCTGAAATGTCTATTACAGTTTTTCACCATATATATTAGGGGAACTTACCATTAACCATTTAACAGGTTTTTACCGTAGCTTTTTCACAGTTTTTTACCGTTAAAATCACGGCCATTTTTTACAGTGCACACAGTCATACCTCAATTGTGAAAACTATTTTTGGTTGTTCTTTTAAAAATGTAAGTTGCTACATATGGATTACAATGTTGTCCAATTTGCAAGGTAGCTGTGGGACTTTTTTAGGAATTTTAAGAAACATTTTTTTACACATCACAATTAACACATACCAAAAACACTTTCATGATATATATATGTTTCAATAGCTGTTTCATATCTACTTCGTCTATGTTTTCAAAACTACAGGTTTTAGAACAGTGAGCAGTGAGCTCTGAAATGTTTTTCTGAAACAGACTTTCCTGGTCATTTTTAACCAAAAGAAAACAACACTAAAATATTCATTTACTTAGGGTAGAGTGAGGGAAAACACCCCTCCTTAAGGATTGTGCTATTTTTTCTTTCTTTCTGTGAAACAAAAGTTAAATGTGTTCAGAAAAGTTGTCATAGTTTTAGTGACAATGACATAAATTATTAACCAAGTATGAAAAATGTCCAGTTTTCAAGTTATTATATTTTTAATACAAATTGAATTTCTCCCACAGGTGGGGTAAAATGCTCCCAGTCTTACAAAGCAATTTGCTTTATACATTCACAAAATCAGAGTACAGGCAGTTCTAGCTTGAAATAATAATTATGAACTAGATTGTAAAGTTTGGATACAAACTTTAAGTTGGCATGAAAAAGCCTAGCCAGAAAGTTTGTAAAAGTTTTAAAAGCTTGAAGTTTGAAGGTTTTTTAGTTTGAAGTAGTTTGAAATACGTAAAATAGTTTTAAAGGTTAATGTTTGAATGTTTTATAGGCAATACAGTCTTATCAGAAGAACAAACAGAAAAACAGATCGCTGGGGTGGCTTCTAGGGTGGTTGCTACGGTTTTTCTAGGTTACCTGGGGTAGTTGCTAGGGTGTTGCTAAGCGGTTGCTAGGGTCCTTGGGGTGGTTGCTAAGGAGTTGCTATGCGGTTGCTAAGGTAGCTGGGGTGGTTGCTAGGGTGTTGCTAGGGCACTCGGGGTGGTTGCTAAGTGGTTGCTAAAGTATCCAGGTCGGTTGCTAGGGTGTTGCTATGTGGTTGCTAGGGTAACCGGGTGGTTGCTAGGGTGTTGCTAGGCGGTTGCTAGGACACTCGGAGTGGTTGCTAAGATGTTGCTAGGCGGTTGCTAAGGTATCCGGGGTGGTTGCTAAGGTGTTGCTAGGTGGTTGCTATGGTACCTGGGGTGGTTGCTAGGGTAACCGGGGTGGTTGCTAGGGTGTTGCTATGTGGTTGCTAGGGTGTTGCTAGGTGGTTGCTATGGCACTCGGGGTGGTTGCTAAGGTGTTGCTATGCAGTTGCTAGGGTACTTGGGGTGGTTGCTATGCAGTTGCTAAGGTAATATTAGTGTGTTACTAGGTGGTTGCTATGGTACCTGGGTAGGTTGCTAAGGTGTTACAGGCAGTTCTAGCTTGAAATAATAATTATGAATTAAAAAATTTTTGTTAGCTGATGCTAGCTGGTTTGCTAACTGATGCTAACTAGAGGTAATTTTTAAATATAAAGTTCAAATATTTTTATTTAACCAACTAGTTAGAATCTACATTTGATGGAAAAACAAAGGATTTGATGATCAGAACATTGTTAAGTAATGTTCATTGAGGGTGCTTTACCCCACCTGGTTTGGGGGGTGTTTTACCCCCAGATGTTTTTTGTTTGAGTTTCTGGTCCATATTGACTTTGATAGCAGGAAAAACAAAAATACTATGGAAGTCACTGTAGACCAGCAACTGTTTGGTTTTCCACCTTCTTAAAAACAGCATTTATGTTTAGCAGAAGAACGAAACTCATTCAGGTTTAAAACAACTTTTGAGTGAGTAAATGAAGGTATAAAAATAAAACACTAGTCTATTTTAATTTTGGGGTTAATTATTCCTTTAATGTTAATAAAACACCAAACACAAAGAGAAAAATCACTCACTCCTCTTGACTGAAAAACGTTAATACAGTTGATTTAATAGGAATCAATCTATATAATGTTTTATTTTTATATTTGTTGATTCAATTTCTTGAATGCTCCTGCTAAATACACCTAAAACCCACCTGAAAATAAAACACTGTTTTATTTGTATATTATGTGTATTTATAATGTGTATCTTTGCTCTCATTTTTTAATAACAAAGACAAAATAATGACAACGATTTTTATCTTCACCCACTTTGGCCTAAATATCTGCCATACTTTTTTCTTTTTTGTTACCTTGAAAGGCCTTGTCTTTATAGTAGGGAAATTAGTTTGGCTGTAATGCTCAAACAACTTGCAAAACAGAAAAACCAACATGACAAAGAATCGTGATAAAAATCGTGATTTTTTTTTTGCCACATCGCCCACCCCTAGCCAAACTGCATTACAAAACGTTCCCGCTACTAAACGGCGACTAATATATTGAGGTTGAATAACATAAACATTAACATAAAGTGTGAGTTTCTCTTACCATTGGTTGATAGTGAGTCACGTGACTAAGGTGTGCGAGTTTACCTGCTCTTGCATCCGTGCGTGAACACACTCTTGACTGATGAGCAGAAGCGAGTGAACCGGATCTTACACTGTAAAATGAAAGTAGCCTAAACTTGTAAATTATACGCAAATACATTTTAAATGCTGTTAAAAATACAGCCGAGTTCAAGCAATGGCACTGTCACAGGTTCAGTGCCTTGATGACAATCACATCAACTTGCGCACTAACGAGTCCAAGCCGGACTTCTTCTACAGCGAGGAGCAGAGACTTGCGCTGGAGACACTCATACATGAGGGACAGGGCGCCTATGAGGACTACATCAAAACACACAACATCCGCTGCTTTCTGTCGGACCTGGAACTCGAGAGGATCCTCAGCACTGTGGAGGTGTATAGCCCGGGCTCCCCTGACCATACCGCGGAGCTGCTGCTGGGGGACAGTGATGGAGAGGAGATCTCCCTTCAGTACTGGCCTGACCGCTCAGACCGCTCCATCCCGCAGCTGGACATCGGCTGGCCGGACCGAGCGTCCTACCGCGGAGTCACTCGTGCGCAAGTGTACACTCAGCCCCCTTATGAGGGACAGTCACATATTAAAGAGGTCGTTAGAAAAATGATCTCCCAAGCACAAAAGGTAGGGGATAAATATTATAGCTGTATTATTATGATTTTATGATTTTTGTTGTGACTCACCTCCGGTGAATAAGACACTGACCAAAGTCCATTGTCGAGATCTACACGTGTTCTCAAGCTCTTAAAACAGGCAGAGCTCTGAGCTGTACACTCTCAGAAAAAAAAAAGTAGCCCACAAAAGTTGTTACTGTGGGCAAAAGGTACATATTTGTACTTTACCCCTAAAGGACACATATATTAAGGTACTAGTACTTTTTGAAAAGGTACCACCCCAGTGACAGCTTTCTGAGAGTGTAGGGCTGGGCACTGCTGGCACTGCTGGCACTTTGGATTTTAGAATTAGAAAGTAAAATTGCAAAACAATTCATATAGGCCCTAAATATAATTTCAAGATGTATACATATAATTTAAATAAACTGACATTCTAATGAAAGTTTTCAGATCTTGAAAAATGTAAATTAGATGTCATGGGAAATTACCATCAAAATCCTTTTTTTAATTAAAAAAAAAAAAAAAAAAAATCATGCTTGGAGAACATGACCATCAGGTTTTTACACAAGCTTGAATACTGGTGCATTAAAGCAAAATACACTTTCAAATTCTGTGAATTGTTTGCTTCATGCAAATGATTATGATGATAATATATAATTTGTAAATGAAGAGAAAAAAAAAAGTGTCCCATGCACTTTTCTAGATCTGATGTTCTAGTCACTTGGAATTAGTTTTTTTTTTTTTTTTTTAAATCTGTGTGCACAGTTTTATTTACATGCATTATCACTATCAGTATGTTTTTGACAGGTATCACACAGGTATAACACAAGTTCTTGTATTTTTATTAATACCTGTCCCTTTGCAGGTTATTGCAATTGTCATGGACTTGTTCACAGACACTGACATCTTCAAAGATCTCCTGGATGCAATCTACAGACGGAGAGTTTCTGTGTACATTATGTTGGAGACCACTGGAGTGAAGCACTTCCTGAGAATGTGTGAGAAAGCAGGCATGCACACTGGACACCTCAAGGCATGTCGCAATTAATACTTTAAACTCATTTGAGTTGCAATTTAAGATGATTTATTAATCATTTATTAGCAGAAATCAGAAAGTCTAATTTTCCAAACAGCCTGAGGCAACTGTGAGCACTTATAACTCTTAACACTTGTGTTTAGAGACAGAAACAGATTTCTGCTGATGATAGATAGTTTTGCGCTACATTTTTGAAATGACATAGAAACTGTATTAAATAAATTAAATGTACAGTATGTAGTATTTATATACAATAGAAGAGAATTTTTTTTTTTTTTTTACAAATCTATAGAATATTACAAGTGTATTCATTATAATCCATTTAGATGTTCTGTATTGAAAAGAGATAATAACTGTCTGTGTATCACCTAAAAAGGCACCACAAAAACTTGGTGGATAGTAAACAGTTCTGGTCACTCTCAAAAAGAAAATCTAAAAACTGACATGTGAATAGGGATGAATAAAGAAGATTACAAATGTGGCATATGATGTGTTTACATTCTAATGTGATCACATTTGAATAGACTTTTTGTCCCTCGCTTTTCTTGGTCAGGCTCAATGGCATAAACAGCGTCTGTCAGAATCATTGTCTTAACAATAAAAGGCTTTTGCAGACTCTAATAGGTCATCTTGGGTTATAAATCTTGTCATTTAACCCTCTTGGTACACATGGAACCCTGTTGGTAGATAAATTTAATTGGTCTCTCATTCCTAGAGGTAGTAAAGAATCATCTCTGTCATACCCCCATATATATATATATATATATATATATATATATATATATATATATATATATATTTTTTTGTATTTGTCTTTTTCATTTATATATTAATTGAAGGGTATCACTTTAGAATACTGTTCCATCATTAATAAATAACTACACAAGAACACATGAGTAATGCAATATTAGCACTCTAGTAACTACTAGTAACTAACAAGCAACTCTGATTAATGAATTAGTAATTAATAGTACTTAGTCGAATGTGGTAGTTCACTATTAGCTAATCAGTAACTATTATTTTTTTCATACCTCCCCAATAACTACTAAGGACTACTGTATACAGGTTGATAATTAATATGAATAATACATAATGTATAATTCATTCTCAAGTAAAGGTCATGGTAACCCACTAGTAATGACTCAAGTATTACCAAATTCTTCAGAAGGACTTATTAATTATTTGGATCAGTATTCTAAAGTAAAGATCATGATAACTCCCTAGTAATGACTGAAATCATTGTAAACTTTTGAGGTTTTTGTAAGGTTTTGGTTAGTAATTCATTTTGCTAGATTTGGTAACACTTAAATCATTACTAGTGGGTTACCGTGATCTTCACTTTAGAATACTGATCCAGATAATTAGTAATTTCTTCAGAAGGATGTAGTAACACATAAGTCATTACTAGTGGGTTACAATGATCTTCATTTTAGAATTAATTATTCATTGTGCATAATTCACATTTATTATGAACCTGTATAAAGTAGTTCTTAGGAGTTCTCAGGATATATGAAAAAAAGCAGTTAATGGTTAGTTAATAGTGAACTAGCAGTTTCAGTTTAGAGCTATTACTTAATAAATCGTTAATCAGAGTTTCTTGTTAGTTAATAGTAGTTACTAAAATGTTAATAGTGCATTAGTCATTTGTTCCTGTAGTTATTCATTAACGATGGAACAGTATTCTAAAGTGTTACCAATTGAAGTTATATGCCATTGAGAGAGAGAATTTCTTTTTGTTTTGAATGTTTTGTTTTCATCTGCACATTAACAAAACATGCTGAACTGTTCCATCAGAACTTGAGAGTGCGCAGCATCAGAGGGGCAGAATTTTTCAGTCGATCCTCAATGAGAGTATGTGGAAGCCAAAGCCAGAAGTTCATGTTTATTGACGGAGACAAAGCAGTCTCAGGGTCATATAGGTAAGTCTGGTCAACCCAGTTTATCAAGATTAGACCTAACCTAATTTATGATTCTGGTACATACATAAATGCATTCATTAAAGTAGTTATTTCAATTAAAAATATTTTCTTTACTCTCAGTTTCACATGGTCTGCCTCTAGACTGGACAGAAACCTCATCACGGTTCTCACTGGCCAAGCAGTCGACACATTTGACTCATTGTTTCAGGACATGTATGTGATGTCTAATGGTGTGTGTCTGAACAAGATTAATCTGAGCAGTGAGCCTGAACCTGAATTCCTCCCTAAAGTGGTACCCACTCTACTCCCCTCAGCCACCACAGCACTCAAGCTCATTAACCCAAAATACACTCTTGTTTCCAACTGTGCTTTCACTACTAACGGACCTGCATCTGACCAGACAAGTGCCAAGAATAGCACTTCCAAGAATCAGACTGAAGTCATCAAACAAATTAAAGAGACACCAGTGGTGCCACCGGTTCACCCGGGACTGCTCAACCTGGAAAAGGCGAACATGATCAATTATGTGCCGACCTGGCCCGATCCTGACCCGCCAAGTGACGTCATTGGTTTCATTAACATAAGAGACTCCAACAAGCCATTGCAAGCTCACCTAATGCGTTCAGAACTCTTTGAAGTGTCTCAAGCCATCCGATTCAAGGATGGTTTTCATAAGCCAAAGGAGTCTTTATCTCTGAGGGCTTGTCCTGGACCCATATCCCAAACTCCCTCTTATCCTGAAGCTCCAGCTCAGAAACAAACATCAGGTGAAGCGGAGAAGAATTTTGATCAAAATCAACATCAAAGAAGCAGCCGGAGTGAGAATCTTATCTCGCCTTTGGAGAAGCCGGAAACAGTGCATGTGCTTGCCTGTAATAAAGTAAATAAAGAGGAACTATGTGTGATGGAAAAAGAGCTGGACTCTATATCTTTGCAGAGAAAAAGCATTAATACAGAAAAAGACATTCCCAGTACAATTTCATCTTTCACTCAAGACGATACAGATACAAAGCAAGCTCTGGATACTCTACAACCTCTGAAATGTCCTGCCCAAACCTCAGAGGAACTTGACTTGAAATCATTATCATCAGCGGTGTTCAACAAAAGTCACCTTGACTCACTTGCCCTCATAGACACTCCCTCTGTTAAGCAAAGCCAAGATGACCAAGTCATAAATGATGTTGCCACTCAAGACCACAGTGATACAATTCCAGACACAAACCAAAATGGCTGGAAAGGTACACAGACATCTAACTTTGACTCCAGCATCTCTTCATTGTCTGATGAATACTATGAGTGCTTTAGCCCTGTGGCTGACTTTAGGACTGTAGGAGATGCCTTTGTGCCTGAAAATACACCAGAATCTTTGCATATTTCAATGAAAAACAGTGAAAAAGAGCAGGAAGTTCCTTGTACAAATTCATCCCCAGCTCAAGACAGAACAGATTTGGATAGTAAACAGACCTTGTTTATTCCAAAACTTTTAAAAACATCTTGCAGTATTGTTTTCAATTACTTATCTGCAGACTTCAAAACAACAACTGCAACTTCCAAAACCACCTTCGCCGAAAAAAGAGACGAAGGTCAACTACCAGACAGTGAAACCTGCTTCTCACAGATTCCTAATGGTTGCTTCAGATTCTCTTCAACTTCAGAGGAATACTTTGAGTGCAGTGATACAGTGGGCTTGAAGTCAGAGATGGATGGTATTGATCATAAAGTGAAACTAAGCTCACTGGAGACATTAAGCTCGAATGAACAACTACAAGTACTGAAGCCTGTCCTGGGAATTGAGAAACACTCTGAGCTGAGCAGCCAGAACACGAAAGAAAATGATGAACCTAAAATGCATTTTGGACAGGAGCACCCCGAATTTCAACAAATACTAGATAAGGCAGCTGACCTGGCACTTTTAAAGTCTGAAGATAATACCCAAACTCAATTGGATGAGAAAGATCACAGAAAAGTACAAGAGACTGAAGTTACGTCAGAGCCAGTAGTAGAAAGCAAATCGATGAGTAGCATTTCTCAAGAACATGAGATAAGTGAATCTCTGAAGGTTTTAGAGAGACAGTCCAAGGAAGAGTCTGTAGAGTTAGCTGAGAAAGTTGAAAAAGCACCAATGCAAGACTTACAATTTGAGGTAAGTCCAGATTTAGCCTGTGAGCAACCTGAAAAGGAGCCACTACAGGGCATACAGCTTGATGAAGACCTGGACTTATGTGAGGAAAAGTCTGTACTGTTAGCTGAGAAAGATTCAAATCCACAACCACAGGACTTAGAGTCTCAAATAAGTCAAGATGTAAAGTGTGAGGGACAATCTGTAAAGTTAGCTAAGAAACCTGCAAAACCACCACTGCAGGACTTACAACCTGAGGTAAGTCTAGATTTGATTTGTAAGGGACAATCTGTCCAGTTATCTGAGACTACTACTAAACTGCTACTACACGATTCTCAGTCTGGGGAAAGTCCAGATTTAATGCTCACACCTTCAGAAGTGAATGCTATCCCACAGTCAGCAACAGCCAATGAATATAGGAGCTCAATACTGCAAGATAAAGCAGATGTAACTCCTGTAATTCCAGAGAAGACCAAGGTAACAAAGTCCATGGAGTTCCCTAAGAGTGAGGAACTGCAAAACCCATTGGCTGATTTAGATTCTGGATCAAATCATCCACTCAACCTAAATTCCGAAGAGCATGTGAATGAGCATTTAAAACTTCTGGATGATGAGGTCAGTCCAGCCGTGTTAAAGAGGAAATCTGAGGAGCACAATCCTCAAGAGAAAGTACCAGAACAGTTTGAAACCATTGAGCTGCTGATATTAGAGGATTCAGACTCCCAGGAGACAGAGCTCAACAATTCTGAACCCATAGGACCAAGAGCTGCACTGAGAAAAGAAACAAAAACGAGCAAAACTGAGTCTTTAGAACCAAAGACTATAAATGATAGAAAATCTAAAGAGAATAAGCTTGGTCATGATGTTTACAGTAGGCATAGAAAGCAAACATGTCACCCGACAGTTCTGATTGATGAAAAACAAGAAGGGGAACATATTTGTACAAATCAGATGAACAAGAACCTGCCAGAGGCAAAACCCAAGCTGGAATGTCTGGTTAGGAAGGTAAGAATATCTTACTGTACTACCAAGAACACAAAACTAGTTTTGAAAACTGAATTAAGAAAAATATCATTAACTAATGTTCTGTTCTTCATCCTAGCAACCACATCAAGCATCATCCAGAATTCCTATTCAAGCAAGAGGAGGGTTAACTAAGTTACCCATCAGCAAAGCAGACACTAGCAATCGTTCATCTGGGCTTCGAGCTCCTAAAGCTGGCATGCATAGACACCCATTTGGAAAACCACTGGGGCAGAATAAGCCTAGCACTACATCATTTCCATCTCCTGAAAAATTGTCCCCAGGAGGAGTTGCTTCAGTTAGGTCAACACAAAGACCCCCTTGCACAGTCCCTGCACAAAACGGTCCCACATCTCCCTCAAAACTGCCGCAGGTCCAGCTGATTGGTGCACCTAAGATCGGGCAGTCAGACCAGCCAAACATTTCCAGGAAACGTTCTGCATCCTTAACAAAGTATAGTTGCTCTTCTCCTGGAATTTCCTGTACAGCACAAGTAAAGAAGCAGGCGACTAAAGGATCTCCGCCAAACAAATAGAATAAGGCATCAAATTGTATACTAATTTAATGAATGTAATGATGTGCAATAGAAAACAAAATGCTAAAAGGCCACTGGGTTATTTTAGTATTTTTATTTAACTTTTATTGAACCGTGTGAGATGATCTCACATAAAACTATGCTTTATTTATTCTATTTAGCCAGCAGAAAGTTAATACAGGATTAACATAGGATTTTCCCAATACAAATAAGTATTCTAACTGATGAATGTGTTATGTAAAATTGCAGGCACAGACTTTTAGATAAAGCATTATGAATGTCCTTAAAGGTATACTCCTCCCCAAAATGAACATTTTGTCATTAATCACTTACCCTCATGTCGTTTCAAACCCGTAAAAGCTTTGTTCGTCTTCAGAACACAATTTAAGATATTTTAGATGAAAACCAGGAGGCTTGTGACTGTCCCATTGACTGCCAAGTAATTAACACTGTCGAGGCCCAGAAAAGTATTAAAAAAAACATTGTCAGAATAATCCATTTGCCATCAGTGGTTCAACTGTAACGTTATGAAGCGACAAGAATACTTTTTGTAAGGAAATAAAACAAAAACGATGACTTTAGTCAACAATTCGGGACAGTAGCATCACCGTAGCACCATTTTGGAGAGTATCGCTGCATCGTATGCTCTTCCGCGTCAGCTACAACATAGTGATTCAAAAAGTATTCTCGTCGTTTCATAACGTTACGGTTGAACCACTGATGGCAGATGGACCATTCTGACGATGTTTTTCATACTTTTCTGGACCTTGTCAGTATAATTTACTTGGCAGTCAATGGGACAGTCACAAGCCTCCAGTTTTCATCCAAAATATCTTAAATTGTGTTCCGAAGTTTTTACGGGTTTAGAACGACATGAGGGTAACTGATTAATGGCAAAACTTTCATTTTGGGGTGGAGTATCCCTTTAAAGCTATTAATATGTCAATAATTTATTTTTCTATTCAGCTCGATGTAAATGATCAATTATTGATCTTATTAAATCATCACAGTCCACCATTTGCATAACACATTATTTCTTGATTCTTTTATGGCTTGACTTTGGCTGAGCGGTAGTAAATGAAACACTGGACATGGGTGCTGTCCACTCATTTAGATTAAGGTCAGAATCTCAAAGTCTTTTTTAGCTGAAGACTACAAACCCCCCAGACTATATGCTTGTAAAATTCCATTTATTGAATTATTAAAATAGACCTTCCAGGTGTTAGATATTGCAGTATTTGGCTGAGCAGTAGTTTGGGTGGTTCGCCAATGCACTACATTTCTCTAATATATAAAATAAGCTTGACCAAAGTTCTTGTGGGGAGAAGAATTTATTGAAGGTAGCAGTGTAGCAGATGTTCAGCAGCGATGTTAGCAGGTCATCCTTCAAACAATCTTAACCCAAGGTACTGTCTGTGAGACCAGACCTATATACCTGGTAACAAATGTGCTACAAACAATACAGTAACACCCCATGGAGAGCCAATGATATTGTGACCTCATGATGACCTGATAGGACCTCTCCCACGGAGAGCCCATGATGCATTGACCTAATGCTGTCCTAATGGGCTAATTATATGGGCAACACTTTTGTAAACAGTTTCAGTTTATTGCATCTGAGGTACAGTCACAATGTAAATGCATATGAATTGAAATAAACAATCTTTCAAAGGACAGAGTTCACTTGATTACAGCTGGACTTTATTCTTTTTTTATTATATAAAGATGTTTCACCACCGTTGCTACCTGTTGGATTAGCTTCAAACAGAATTGAACTTTATCACACACCACACCTTCTTTTGAGTTGTTTTAAAGTGTCTTGGGACTGTTTGCAATCTTGTGGCGTCATCAGCCAATCATATTTGATGTGTAGTAATGTGATTCCAGAATGAATCAAATATAATTTACAGGTCAAGGGGAAAACACTTGTGTCTAATACTGAGTGCCCATGTGTATGGATGGCAGAATTCCAATCGCATTCTATAAATGTAATTAATTATTATTATTATTATTATTATTACTACTACCTATTTCTGATGGTGTTCTAGGCCCAGTTGCATAAACTTAAAGACAGTTAAGACCATGTTTTAAGAGCTAGTGTGACCAACTGTTTGCCAAGGGGTAATTTTTCGAGTCCATGTTAGACCAATTTAAGTTTTATGTAAACAACTAGATTATTAGAAAAAATTAGATGACTAACTTAGACTAGTAAGACTAGTCCAAGCTTTTATCTAACTAGCCTCTGAACTAAACAAGCTACTATTATTGAGATGAATTAACCATTAACCTTCTTGTAAACAAATGAACCATCAACAAGAGGAAATAATTGTTTAGTCTGACACTGACTGATTTGAACTTTAATTTCAGGCAGTCTTAAACTTTTCTCAGTAATTTGCTTCTGTTGGCAGTTCTTCTCTCGAGGCAGACTAGTGTTACAAAGTTTTAAGGCCATCTAGTAACCTGTGCTGGGTGATTTACATGGAAGTTAGATTAGTGATCTAAATGTGCTTCCAGTAATGTCTACATAATTTTTATGCTTATCATAAAGCAGGCAAATGAGGGTCATATCAGCAGTAGCAGCAACAAGCAAATTCACATAGTTAATGCGACAATGGGCCCATTTGAAATATTTCATAAATAAGAGCATCACCATGCCTCACACCCAAACTAAGAACGCTTTTAATTGTTTATGATCATAATGTGTTCCAGCCAGTTTAATGTGTGCTTCACTACGCACAATGACGGGCAGTTACATTCTGTTTTTCTAACCATAAAGTTTTAATTCTCTTAAAGTGATACAATCATGTTCAAATCAACACTGGAATCACAGATATTTTTCAATGCTAGATTTTCTATGTTCCACAGAAAATATAAAGTCATACAGCTTTGTAAAAACATGAGGGTGTGTAAATAATGGCTGAATTTAAATTTTTTTGCACGAACTATCATGTTAGGTTTGAGCATTTGGGGCAACACTTGATTGTCATGTAGGCTACTAAATACAGATACAGAGAACTATCGTTTGCTGCCCCGCTTTAGTTAAAAATATCTTTATAAGAAGTATTTGCAGGAAAAGAAGAAATAGAGGATTTTTACTTCCTTGTGAAACTAGCAGCAAGATTACGTAGGTCATACATCTTAAGCTTTCCTTTGCAGAATTTTTGCTGAAGCAGAGTCTTAACCATATCCATGTCAAGAAGTATTTTCTGCCCTCAGGGTTCAAGAATCATTATGCAAACAGAAACAGTCTTTATCTTCTAACTCACTGCAGCTTATCTGTGCTATTTAATGAAATGAACAGAACTGTGGGGAATATCTCTTTTAATAAACTTTAAAAACGCAGACTCTTTTATTTTACTTTACTCTGACGAAACCGCATGAGAACAGTATGCAAATCTTAGTTAACACTAGATAAGGGAACTGCCAATCAATTTCACCAGCATAATTTATGAATTTGGGAGAGGATTTTCTCCAAGTCTGTTCAAAATACATTGAAGTTATGATATGCTATATAATTATAATTGCGTGCGCTCCCTAAAATCGAACTTGTGACCTTGGTGTTGCTAGCATACTGTATAGATTGTATATGGCGGGGGGTTCTGTGAAGGGTTAACTGCCCTCTGTTGGCAAATTTTTTGGTGAACTTTGAAGTAAACATAGCTCGACTAACATTACAAATATCTCGAAACCAGTGAAGGACGTGTGCTTGAAATCTAAAATGGACTAGCATGGTACAACAAACTGGAAAATCTAGTTCTGACAACCTGGTTGTCAATCTAACCGTAGCTGACCCGAGAAAAGGGTGGATCATTAATTAAACAATGCACACATATTGTAGCTCTCTTCACAACAACACAGACACAGGTTGGTTCCTTGAAACGGGCGTTTAATTCTTAGGCTCGTCTTTACGCCGTGAGAACTGTATTTGTAAATAAGCATAGTGCGAATACATCAGAAATGATACAATACATGGTCTTAAAAGGAAAAGAGATACAAATTTTGCGTTCAATACATCAAACAAGTGAAACAAATACCTCGTTGGCTGCTTGTTATGAAAAGAGGTCCTTGAGTCCTTCGTTTCACTCTTTACTGTCCGTTTAACGTGCGAAAAACACTTTAATGCAACTTAGCAGAGCCATGCGAGCGTCTGCTCATCAGTCCATCGTGGGGCGACTGCTCTAGTTTTTCAACTTCCGCCCAAAACGACGCACTCTCGCGCCTTACGTCTTAAAGGACCATGAATGAATTTACATCACATCTTAAATTGTACTCCAAATAGATGAATACATGAAATTATGAACCAATCATAAATGAATTATGAAACAAATGCACAGAACATTTACACAACAGCACTTACACTCCCACCAAAATCACTAATTTACTTGAAATGTAGGATTTTCTTAGAACAAAGAATATTAAAGAACTTGATGAATGTCTTTTAGACCTAAGTGAGTGTCATGTTGTGTATGTGACTTATTTGCCTTCAAGTAAAGTAACTACCTTGTGAATAGGCCTTTCTAGGTAAACGGATCTAGTTTGTGGTTTTCCCTTAACCAATGTAGTGTCACTGACTAGAAGCTTCACCTTTCGCACAATGCCATCTGAACTAGGGTAAGCTTCTACAACTCTGGCAAGCTTCCATTCATTTCTTTGAGCGTTGTCATCTTGCAGAATCACAATGTTGTCGACTTGGGAATTTCGAGATATTTTCTGCCATTTTTGACGTTGTTGGAGATTCAGCAGATATTCACGTTTCCACCTTTGCCAGAATTCATTTGCCAAGAACTGCACTCTTCTCCACCTTTTACGCAAATAGAGGTCTTCTTTGCCAAACTGTCCCGGAGGGGGCAGAATGATTGCAGATTTCATAGTTAAAATGTGGTTGGGAGTGAGTGGCTCTAGACCGGCAGGATCTTGAAGATGTTCAACACTCAGTGGTCTGCTGTTGATTATGGCCATTGTCTCGTAAAGGAATGTCCTCAGAGTTGTGGTATCAAGTCTACTTGCAGACTTGTCGAGCATGGCAGTCAATATGCTTCGGATTGTTCGAATCTGGCGCTCCCAGACTCCACCCATGTGACTCGCTGAGGGGACATTCACTACAAATTCACAGCTGATTGCTCGCAGACGTTCTTGATCCATCCCCTTAAGCAACTCAGAAAACTCTCTTCTAGCACCCATGAAATTAGTCCCCTGATCGCATCTTAGTTGGCGTACAGGTCCTCTGACGGCTATGAACACACGAAGCGCATTCATGAAAGCGTCTGTTGTCATATCGTCCAGTGTGTCTATGTGTACGGCTCTAGAGCACAAGCAGGTAAACAGCAATCCATAGCGCTTTAATTCTTTTCTTCCCTCCTTTACGATGAAGGGGCCGAAACAGTCTATACCACAAAATGTGAAGGGAGGTGATGTCTCGGTCCTCTCTTCCGGTAGATCCGCCATTCGTTGAACCTCAGTTGCTCTTCTGTACCTTCTACATTTTACACACTTGTAGATGTGTGAAGAGACCACGTTCCCGCATCCTAGAATCCATATACCGTTTGCACGCAACTCATTCATGGTCAAGCCTCTTCCTTAGTGGTGTACACGCTCATGATGATGTTTAACGAGCAAGGCTGACAAGTGAGATTTCTTCGGAAGTATTACAGGATGCTTTACGTCATGATGCAGGGCTGATTGTGACAGCCGTCCTCCCACCCTGAGGACTCCATTCTTGTCCAAGAAGGCATTTAACCGGCGCAAATTGTTGTGCTTGCTCAGAGTATTTTCTTTCTGAAGCTTGATCCTTTGAATATCTTCAGTGAAGGCCTCTTCTTGCACCAACTTGATAATGGCGATTTCTGCTTGTTTTCTTTCTTCAAGATTAGTTGCTTCATTCGTTCTCGACTGAGCTCCCTTGAATTCTCTGATGAACCTCTTGAGCCTGGCGACAGCTCTCACTGCCCTGGACCAGTCGGAAAATTTAGCAAAGCGGTTCACCATCAAATTCACTTCCTTTGTCTTGATTGTGCAGACATGGGCCTTTCGAAGCTCGGGGTCAGTCATTTTTATTTCTCCCACCGTTTCCTCCTTGTGTGGGAGATTTCTCTGCCACAGAAAGTCGGGTCCCTTCAGCCAGTTAGACTCTTTCAGCTGAATGGCGCTCAGCCCCCTTGAGGCGTGGTCAGCAGGATTATTTTCGGAGCTGACATGATGCCATTGTTCAGGGCATGTACTGGATTTTATACGTTGAATTCGGTTGGCTACAAACGTGTGAAATCTCTTGGCATCATTATTCAAATAGCCAATGACCACCATCGAATCAGTCCAGTAATACTCTTGGAGGTTTTCAACTTCAAGCTCCCTTCTGATGACATCACCGTTACGGACTGAAATCACAGCTGATGTTAATTCAAGCCTTGGGATAGTAGTTAGCTTGGTTGGGGCTACTCTCGCTTTCCCCATGACAAGTGAGCAACTAACCTGCCCCGTTTCACTTACTGCACGGAGATATGAACATGCACCGTATCCACTGAAACTTGCGTCCGAAAAATTGTGAAGCTCGTACAACACAACCTTGTCAAAGTTTGATGGGTGGTAGCTTCTCTGAATCTTGAGGACTGCCAATGCTGGCAAGTCTCTAAGCCATGACTCCCATTGTGGCAGAATGTGTTCAGGAAGATCTTCATCCCAGCTTACCTTTTCCTTGCATAGTGCCTGAAGTATCTGCTTGCCAACTAGCAAGAATGGGGAAATGAATCCAAGTGGATCATAGACAGAGGCTACCGTTGAGAGAACTCCTCTTCTCGACAGTGGATTTTCCTTGACTACAACCCTGAATTGAAATTCATCTGCTTCGATGCACCACTGAACTCCAAGTGCTCGCTCTATGTGAGATTCTCCTAGAGCCATGTCTAGATCTTTGGTTCCAACACATTCTTCAGGCGGTATTGTGGCAATCACTTCTTTGTCGTTCGACACAAATTTGTGTAGCCGAAGATTTCCTGTTCTGCATAAGGCTCTTGCCTCCTTCACAAGATGTATAGCTTCATCAGGTGACCACACGCTTATCAAACCATCATCGACGTAAAAGCTTCTCTGGATAAACTTGATGGACTCGTCACTGAATTTTCCATAACCCTGTGATGCCAAATATTTGAATCCAAAGTTGGAGCAACCGGGAGATGAAGCTGCCCCAAACAGGTGTACCTTCATCCTATACACAGAGGGTTTGGAATCCAAATTGCCTTCGTCCCACCAGAGAAATCTCAGATAGTCTTGGTGTTCCTTCGCGACATGAAATTGATGGAACATTCTTTCCACATCGCACATTATGGCTATTGGGCCCTTCCTAAATCGACACAGTACTCCAACTAATGTGTTGGTCAGGTCTGGTCCAGTCAAAAGGTGATCGTTCAGAGAGGTTTCATGGAAGCGCGCTGAACAATCAAAAACCACCCGGATTCTTTTTGGTTTGTGAGGGTGGTAGACTCCGTGGTGCGGAATATACCATGCTGGTTGGTTATCCAGCTCAGACTTTGGGACTTTCTCAGCATCCTTCCGAGTAATTATGTCATTCATGAAATCGACATAGTCCTTGTGATACTGTTTGTCCTTCCTCATTCTTCGCTCCAATGAGATGAGCCTATGGACTGCAGATTGTTTATTATTCGGGAGGCTAGGTTTGTCAGTCTTGAAAGGAAGTGGAAGTTCATAGTGGCCATCTTCCTTCTGCCTTATACCTTCTCTCACCTTGGATAAGAACATCCTATCTTCCTGAGAGACTGGGTTATCATCTGCACTGTGGTCTGTGAAGTCGAATTTGAGTGCCTTGATTACATCTGTTGGAATGATTTCCTTCACGTGAGTTCTGCAAACGAAATGCACTTCTCTCTTTAGCTCAACTGATGGCTTCACTGCTGGCATCACTCGTCGCACCAAGGTTCGGTGACTGACTCCTATTGCATCATCAAAATCCCTAACTGGGTACGAGCAGCCGACAATACTCCAGCCAAGGTCAGTTCGTTGTGCATATGGCCGATTTTCCTCCCCAGACAGAATCTCCTTGGGAAGAAGGGCTTGTTGGCAGTTATAGCCGATCAAAAGGCCTACTTCGCAATCTAATGGGGGTGGAATCTTGTCTGCCAATTGTTCCAGATGAGGCCATTTTAGAGCTGTTTCTGAAGTTGGGATATGCGACCTGTTTGCCGGAATAAACTCTCGTGTGAAAACCACAGGCAATGGGATCCTTTTCTTAGAGTTGTATCCTCTCACTTGCAGATTTGACAGTTTCTGACAAGGTATGACTGTTGACCTTGCTGACATTGTGGATAACTGCAAACTGACACTCTCCTTGTTTGTATTGAGCTCTTGAGCTACTTCCTCAAGGATAAAGGTTGTGTCACTCTGTGTGTCTAAGAGCGCATAGACAAGAACTTCTTGATCTGGCCATTTTGCAGATGATACCCAAACTGGTAAGATTGTGGAAGTTTGTGTGTTTAAGCCTTCTTGCCTGACTGCATTGGTGATTGCTGCTGCAGATATATCTTTGTTGTCAGTTTTGCTCTTCAAACAGTCTTCTCCCCTCAAAGGAGAAGGCCTTTGATATTCCTTGAACTTGTCGTCATGCAAACATGTAGGATGTCTCTTCTGGCACCTCTCACAAGTGCTCTTATTCTCACATCTTCTTGAGTGATGACCAGCCTGTAAACATCCAAAGCAGAGTTTCTCTGTACGCACAAACTTGACGCGATCTTGAACGGTCTTCTCACCAAACTTCCTACACTTAGCCAAGACATGTCCTGTCCTTTTACAAAAGATGCATGGGACACTGCTCGGTACTGCATTTGTGTACAATGTCTTTGCTTGGAAGGTCTGGTTTCGTGAATATTTAGGTTTCCCACCTTCCATACCTTTGAGTGCTTGTATTGAGGAGATGGGGTCACAAGCAAGATCTGCTTCCTTTGATAGAAAGTCTACAAACTCTTTGAATTTTGGATAACCAGCATTTGCTTCTCTGGCTTCCATCACTTTGCGGTTCCATCTGGACACTAACCAATCTGGCAACTTTAGCAGGATTTTTTGATTCTCATTGCAGTCATTGAGAACTTCCAGTGTCTCAAGATGGGGCATTGCAGCTTCACAACTCTTGAGGAAGTCCGTGAACTCTCTTAGTTCACAACCATCCTTAGAGATTATCCTTGGCCATGCATGCAGCTTGTCTCTGAAGGACTTCCCAACTATGAATGGGTCTCCGAAACGCTTTCCCAACAGCTGCCATGCTGAGTCATATGCTGCTTCTGTGCCTAGAAGGAAGAATCCTTCTACAGTTTTCTTTGCAGTGCCACCTAAATACTTTCTGAGGTAATACAGTTTTTCATTCTTTGGAATGCCTTTCCTATCAATTAATGTTTCAAAAGACAGCTGCCAGTCTTTGAATTTCAGAGGGTCTCCCATAAATACTGCAGGTTCTGGTGTTGGAAGACGGTTGGCACTCATAGCCTCTGCTAGCGCACTGACCAGATCACAGTTGTTTTGCATTGGTGGAATGTATGTCGAAGCTGGCAGAGCTTGTGATGCCCATTGTGGAGATTGGGAGGATTGAGGAATAAATAGGGAACTTGAGGCCTGAAGGGTTTGTGTTGTGACTGGCAGATTTTGAGGAATAAATGGAGGGCTTGAGGCCTGAAGGGTTTGTGTTGTGACTGGCAGATTTTGAGGAATAAATGGAGGGCTTGAGGCCTGAAGGGTTTGCGCCATAACAGGCAGAGATTGGGGAATGGCTGTAGAATGTGTTAAGTTAGGAATTTGAAGTTCTCCTGCGGTCTCAGTATGCAGCAAATCAATTACTTCAACTTGATCATAGACCTTTACTCGAGCTCTTGCAGCATTCAACTTCTTCAACTCTTCTAAGCGCTCGAGCTTTCTGCGCTTATCTTGCATTGCTTGTTGTCTAGCTATGTCCTCAGACTCAAATCGTGCCAAACATTGTCTACTTTCAACCTCTAGCCTCTGAAGTTCTGCCGCTTCTCTTTCTTGCTCCTCCAACACTGCCAAAACTTCCTGAGATGCAACAGCTTCAGCCACAGCTTCATTTCTTTTGGCTGAGTGGATGCTAGAGTGGGTTGAACCGCATTTTGATTGAGACAGTGGTCTTAATAAAGAACCTGTTGAGTCTAGGATAGATCCAACATCAGGCCAAGGTTCTTTCTCCTCATTTTCTGCATGTCCTTCAAGTTGCCTATGAGCCCTTCGAATTATGAATCCTGAAAGCGATAGGCATGCATCAACCTTGCGTCGTAGATCTGGTTCAGGAGTTTGCACTCGACGCATCTCTTCATAAATTAACTTTACCTCAGAACTGGTGCTTTCTATGTTCTCAATTAACTCATTCAATTCGTCTTGGGAAGACTCATCAGACAATATTTCCTTGCCTAATCTTGCATAATACCTCCATTTTTCATAGATGATTCTGTACCGTCGCTGTACACCTTTCAACATCTTTTCTTGAAGTTCTCTTCCCTTTTCTGTAAGGGTCCGGGTTCTTCCACTTCTTCGCAGCCCTTCCACCTCTCCTGCACATTCTTGATCTGTAACTTCAACTTGGACAGGTGATTTGGCATTTTTACCGCAGACTTCAGCATTTGAGTCAGACATCTTGAAATTAGAATGTATGCATGTATGTGACCACTGAGTTTAAGTTAAACTTGTATGTTGAATTAAGCTTGGTTATAGGTGAATATAAACTACAGTGGCCTGAATGTGAACTACATGAGTTTCTTAGTAACTGTAGAAATATGGAAAACTCAGAATTTTCTAAACACAGACTTCAATATTGCATCAGTTCGAACATCTGTACTTGAAAATGACTTAAATTTTAGAACAAGGGAAAACAAAATTATAAATTACTTTTTCACAGTGTATAATGCAATTTATAAACCCTAATTGCAAAAAAAAGAAAACTCAATGCATTAAATCACTTATTTTTCCACAAAATGATTTTCAATTTCCCTTTAAGATTCACTTAAATTGCACTTAAAGCTTGATTACACCTCACAAGCACAAAAGATTGGAGAATCTTGATTTCAGCTGTAATGATATTATCTTTTAACCCTTTAAGAAATGTAACGATCAAGAAACAGCATATTAGATTGTCCCAAACACAGTATGCAGAATAAATAGACTTGTCCTTGATGCAATTTTCAAGTTAAATCACTTCTCACGCCACCTAGATTCCTTGTAGCAGAGCACTTCTTGATTTTAGCTTGATATGTTGCCTTTTCAAAGTATAATCACCGTTGCTTGCGATCGTTATGGGCTTTGCTTATCTGATACGATGGCTCTTTATCCGGTCGACACCCGCGACGATCTCGTTCTCTCCTACCCGCGCCGTCGAGCAGGCGAGTTCTCACTGTAGCTCTCTTCACAACAACACAGACACAGGTTGGTTCCTTGAAACGGGCGTTTAATTCTTAGGCTCGTCTTTACGCCGTGAGAACTGTATTTGTAAATAAGCATAGTGCGAATACATCAGAAATGATACAATACATGGTCTTAAAAGGAAAAGAGATACAAATTTTGCGTTCAATACATCAAACAAGTGAAACAAATACCTCGTTGGCTGCTTGTTATGAAAAGAGGTCCTTGAGTCCTTCGTTTCACTCTTTACTGTCCGTTTAACGTGCGAAAAACACTTTAATGCAACTTAGCAGAGCCATGCGAGCGTCTGCTCATCAGTCCATCGTGGGGCGACTGCTCTAGTTTTTCAACTTCCGCCCAAAACGACGCACTCTCGCGCCTTACGTCTTAAAGGACCATGAATGAATTTACATCACATCTTAAATTGTACTCCAAATAGATGAATACATGAAATTATGAACCAATCATAAATGAATTATGAAACAAATGCACAGAACATTTACACAACAGCACTTACACATATGACATCAGATAGTCTTTAAGTTGTTTATTCATTGTCATCAAGTGCTGTGAATAAATACAAAAGCCTGAAATATTAGTTAGGCTACATAACAAAAACCCTGCATTTCATTTGAAAATGAGAAGTCAAGTTCTCGGAGGCAAGATATTTAGAAACTGGCCACTATGACCACATTTATGAGGCAAAGATGCTTCCATAGTCCCGTTATTGGCAAAAAATAAAATAAATAAATAAGCGTTCATGTTGAAGTGTTAGTAGAAGAATCTAGCAGGAAAAACATTCAATCAAGCACATTAAGTTTTAAATCTTAAGCGCTATATTGAAGTCTAAGAATGTACCTTGCATCTAATTTGCCTTGAATTAAATAATTTTTGTTTTAACATCAGCACTACCACACAAAATACACAGAAACAACTAGTGGCACAATAATTACACAAAGTCATGAGGCACTGACACTGATATGTCACAGCGTAGATTTATGGTAACATTTTGTAATTGTTGGCCACACAGTGGAGTTGTTCATTCTTTAATTATTAAAATAAAAATAAAAAAACACAGAGCAGAGCTACGACTAAAAGAACTCAAGACACAATTTTAACATCCAGTGGTCCTTTTTTATATCTGGTACTTCAAACCTTAAATAAAAGTGCCAATATTTCTGATCAAGAGGAGGAGTATCCCTGCACTTCAATCCTCTGAACAATTTCACATCAGCATTTTAGGGCACTGAACTCATGTAGCATTGAAGAACATCCAGGTTCTGAGTTTCAAAATATTACATGTACAACAATGAGAAGTTATAATGACAGACAAAAAGAAAAACTGGTAATAGGGACAGAAAAAGTCTTGACCTCTGTGAACGTTATGACTGACTGTACAAGAGCCTGTTAGTCATCCATGCCAATATTACGGAACAGGTAAGACATGGATTCTCCATTGTGGATGCGGCGAATGGCTTCTGACAGGATCATGCTGATATCCACCGTCTTGATCTTGGGACACTGGAGTTTTTGGATCTCGTGTGGAATGGTGTTGGTGACAACGACCTGCACAGAAAGACATCACAAAATCAGTACTACACACTCGTCACGCTCCACCTCAAATTAAAATGATGCTACCTCATCTATGGCGGACTCCTCTATTAGCCGAGGGGCGTCTGAGGAGAGGATTCCATGAGTGGCCATGACGAAGATCTTGTAAGCGCCTCTTTCTTTCAGAGTTTCGGCTGCTGCTAGAAAACTGTCAACATCGTCAATGATGTCATCCTTAAAAAATAAAAAAAAATAAAAAAATCAGAAGACCATTTAAAATGGTTCTTATTCTTAGCGAAACTTAGAAACACGAACATTATCTTAAATTAAAAAAAATAACAATGAAAAACTTGTTGCCAACATTTCTCATTTTCTTTTAGTTTATGCTGAAGTACTACCAAAAAAAAAAAAAAATTTTTTTTTTAAATAGAATATAAAATAAAGTCTAATTCTAAATTTTAACAAAAACTATAATAGTGCATCAGTGATACTAAAACAATACTGTCCTGAGTTTCATCTTGAACTCACCACTATGATGGCAATTCGTCCACCTACATCACCAACCACAGTTATTGGGGGTTTTTCTTTGGGAATTAGCACTGTGCAAGAAGAAGAAAAAAAGAAGATAGGGATAGGATGGAAAACAATAGAACAGTCTGAGTTTGTTTTCTGAGGTGAGATTCTTACATGGTATCTCTAGGCTTGGATGAATGGCGCCAATGTTTTTGACAGTGGGCGGGGAATGACGTCCATCCACCAGGTCTGATTCAGCGTCCTGGGCTTCACCGTGGATCACAGCGATGCCCAGCCGCAACCTTTCAGCGAACGACTGCGCCCTGTGAAAGCAGATAATGAAATTTGCAATGTTTTTGCCATGGAACTGTTTTGACACAAACCAAGGCCATCCACAACCCCTAATAAATCAGGTGCCAGGTGCATAAACATAGACACTGTGAAGACTGTGTCTTAAGAACTACTTTGACCAAATAGATAATCGGTCTCACTTTTCTGATTAAAATAATACCAATCTACATGTTTGTAACTGACGAGTTATGACCAGTCTAGATGAAAACAAATTAGATGGATAACCTTTTAAGACTAGTCTAAGCAGTTTATGGAACCAGTCCCTGGGTGCACAATCAGAATTACAGAATTAACACTGAATAAAACATTAGTCACAGCAACTGACAAAGGTCATTTAAGATACTCTGTATCTGTATACATTTGCATTCTGCTGAAAACATTACTCTAAATCCTGTCAATCAGACAGGGAGGAGCAGTTTCCAAATAATCAGTGCTTCTCAACTGTTCCAAGGCCCACTTTTGCACAATAGATAGATAGAAATGCAGACAGACAGATCTAGACAAACTAACAATGAAGAATACTTCTAAAGTTGATTGCATCATTTACTACTACATTATTAAAATCAAGTGTTATTTGATGGACATGAGCTAACACTGACTAACAATAAACAGTTGTATTTTTATGAACTAATATAAACAAAGACTAATAAATACTGTAACAATGCACTGCTCATTGTTATTTAATGTTAGTTAATGCATTAAATATAGTTTACAAATGTAACCTTATGACACATTATGACCCCTTATGTACTTTTATTAATCTTATGTTAATAAAATACATTTAAATAATCTTATGACTCATTGGGAACCCTTGGAAGTTGAGAACCACTGACTTAAAAACAACTTCATGATAACAAGTAGCCTATTTGTTGTTTATTTATAAAACTGAATATACGCATGTATAAATGTTACATCAAAAATAAATGAAAAATTATTTCACTGCAATGACCTACACAAATGAAAACAACATTTACACTAAGTTCACACAGGCAAGTACAATCAGTTTTCATCTGAAAAGTACACTGCCACCATCAGGGCAACAGACTCTGTCTACATAAATGCTGCTGAAGCTTTATAGTGTGTCATAGTCTTGTTCAAAACAACGGCCTACCATGCCGTATGTAGAGAAAACATACTCTGCTGGCACAAGGATACCGATAAACATCTGATAAGCGCAATTCTCATGAAGTTTACTTTCAAACTTAAAGCAGAATTTTATCCTGTGGGATGCATGACTGAAAAAGAACCAAATATACCAGTAAAAACTGAAATATTGACCCAGTTGGAAGCCTACATCTCTCTCCCACTCAACATCATGTTTGCACACTGGCGCCACCCAATGTTTACAGTTATACCGATGAGATTTCAGTGAGGGATTAGGTGGAATTATGGAAAAAGATAATTCACTGGTGTTCAAAGAATATATTCCCACTAAAAGAATGGATACTTGACTAGTCGATGCAAATTCCTTTTGTCTGTGGATCTTTCACTACTATTGTTTTAGTCAACATAGCTAAATTACTGACATGACATGCAAAGAAAGATTTGACTTCACCTTTTGGCTGATGCTGGAGATTTGGCCACAATTACAGCATTTCTGTAGTCAGGAATCTGTATGCAAAAAGTTTTATTAATTAATAAAAAAAAATTGCACACATACTTAAAAAATCTTAAAGAAGATGTAGGCATATATAACATGCTCATATGTTCATTACTGACTAATGCAGATGACCTTCCATCAGAGCAGGAGAGAAAATGATTATGAATAAAAAATGAACGCATAATCTTAAGTGGAGGAACTTATGCAGAGAAATACCAACTTCAGTTAAAACCAGCTTCTGTCCTGCTTTCTATTTTTAAGCAAACGTAACTGGTGACGTTCATAAAGTGAAGCATGGACTGCCTTATAATTCAACGTGAAGGCTTTGAGGCGACAAACAGGAAGAACGACTATCTAAAGAAAATCCAGATCTTATGAAAAAAAGAGAGCCACACAAGTTACACAAGGACCTACTTCTTCCTGGATGTACTGCAGCAGGAATGGCGAGGCCCGCAGATTGTCCACTGGAATGTTGAAGAAACCCTGGATTTCCTTTTGATGCAAATCCATTGTAATGAGATGAGTCAGACCTGCTCAAAGCCACATTGAACCAACAGACAAAGCAAATGAGTTGGAGGACTAAAATTGGCCAATATCCTTATAAACCAAAAATGAAGGGACGATTATGTCTCTGATGGACTCATTTACCTGCTTTACACATCATTGAGGCAAGTAGTTTAGAGACAATGGAGCCTCTCTTCCTCATTTTGCACTGCTTGCTGTAGGGGAAATAGGGAATGACGCCAATGATGTTTCGAGCACAGGACGTCCTGCAGGCATACACCATAATGAGCAGCTCCATGATGGTGGTGTTAACATCTCTGCAGATGAGAAGGGAAGGACGGTTTTAAAGACTGGGATTTAGGGAACCTAATTTACATATATCAAGATTTGCGTATTTAACATCAGTATTAATGCCAAACTGAGGGTTCATTTGCACAATTTGCATAATTCAGCATATTGGCTGTGAGGGGTTTGAACTGTCAAAGTAAAGCAGGGCTCTAGAAGCAAAAAAAAAGACGAGTTAAGAGATAAAAAAAAAATGTTGATTATGGTTCTAATGTCGCTTTTAGTCCATACAAAAAGACTTCATGTTAAACTTTTTAGTTTTTGTAAAATACCTGAATGTTTTTTTTAGAATGACATTATTTATTTATTGCAGAATACTGTTATTACAAGCAACAAAATTCTGGTATGAATACAAATCTAAATTATTTATTTTTTGCTTTATTTGCAAATTGAAGCGCTTTTACATCACAACAGAAATTAATTACTCATCTTCATGCCATTCCTAATGATTTCCTTCCTTCAGGTGAACACAAAAAAAAAAAAAAAATCCGTCTCTATGAGCCCATATAATGCAAGTCTATGAGACAGCCAATACACTTTCATTATATGGACTAATTTTTCTAAAAATCTTTAATTGTGTTCATTTAAATAAAGTAAGGCATATATATATATATATATATCTGAGCGAGTAAACCATGAGACAATTTTCCTTTTTGGATAGAGTATCTCTTTAAGGCTTCTTACTTGGAGACGGTTTGGATGATGAAAACATCTTTGCCGCGCACAGACTCTTCGATTTGGACCCGTGTTTCTGTGGGAAAAGAAATGTTACTTTCATTTTTAGTCTGATCCACAGTAAACATTTAACTTTACAGAACAGACTGGCTATTTAAAAGTTTGCACAAGGATTTAACGATGCATGGAATGCTGGGAGAATTCCACCACAGTGTCTGCATTTGGGAGCGCAAGCGTATCTCCATTTCAGAACACACAAGCATGACCCAAAACAAAGACTGTCAGTTTAATTAGTCAACAGTTGCTCAGATCGCCAATCTGTTTTGTCTCCTCTCTCCAGCATGGCATGCAAAGAATGAACAACCACTACAACAGCGGCCACAGCCGTCGCTACTGAAAATTCAAAAGATATGCAGACATTTAACAGAAAAGTTGAGACGAAAACAGGCCTTCACCTCTGTTAGCTTCTTGATAGACCTGCACCTTTCCAAGTTCCACCCCCAGCCGCCTGCACAAGAACATAAATTCAAGGGAATATGACGCAATATAATTTACATAAAGAAAACAAAGCCTAGTTATGTTAACAAATATTTATATTATTTAAATTAATGTTACCATTGTTTTTTTTTTAAATTAAATATAATCTTAATATAATTTTGTTTTATTCTTTTATGTCATGTCAGCCTTAAAAACACAGCGATATACATGACAAGAAAGCAAAGTCTGTTAAAGCTTCGTAATTTGAAATGGTAGTGTACATAATTTGAATGGTAGTGTACTTGCACTTACTTGATTTGTTGTTACCTAGCACTCAAAAGAATACAGTTGTTCTAGCTCAGATTTGCTCAGTTGGAGAATGAATGTCTTTCCACTCTTTCCTAACTACCCAATATAACTGGCATGTTATACTGGAGCTCCAGTGGGAACTTACTCGGCTATCCTCCTCCCCAGCTCTCTGCTGGAGGGGTTGGAGTTGGCCGTGAAGATGACCAGGCCTCCTTTGGCGGCACTCATGTCCTGTGGTTTGGTGTCTACCTCTAGGGACTCAGGCAGTGGCTCCCTGGGCACCCAGGCACTGCTGAGCCCTTCCTGTCAACAGGACCACAGGCACACTGTTAGTTTAACACCAGACACTTCCTGCAAGAACAAAGGGAAGATGCCATGTTTACACACACACACGAGCCTACCGAGACTCGATGAGAAATGTGCTCAAGTGCAGACAGACATGATGACTAACTGCTGACACACAACTGCAACAGCCTTAAAGTGACTTCTGAGTCTGCGCGACCGTGAATCACGATTCGTGACTGGTGCACTTAACCAGTCTGCCATGACAAACACAGTATGAATTAATAACTCGAGATCCACAGCACATTGAGGACTCACAGAAAACATGACCGGGGGGTAAAGTGTCACGTGAATGGCCAAAAATGTAAACAAAAACACATTATGCTAAAATGTTCATCCATTGCATTTGTATTGCTGCTAAGCTAACTAGACCTTTATGCCATTGAAAATGGAAAAGATAATCCAGCTACATTCATATCAGCGTAAGATAATTTGATTTGTGAGTTTGAGTTCGTAAACTAAAAAATATTGCCAAATCTCACCAGTTTGATCTTTTAATCGACCCCTTCCCGTGGTTTACTGTATCACTTGCAACAATGTGAACTTTGCCACCGTCGAGAAATACACTAGACGGTCGCCAGACGCACAGCTTTTCAAAATAAAAGTCCAGGCTTTGTGGGGAAAAGAAGTACACTTTAGCATACTTTTGTAAAGAGTAACAGAAATAAAATATTTTAAAATAATTTAGTTAAGTGAGAACCGAATGCAACGTTTTCAGCCACTTAACTGCACGTTCATTTCAATTTGATGAAAATGTATTAAGAGTTTAAATCTAAAAATGCAGTTTTTTGACTCAAGTTTTGTATAATTACTTCCACTGCCTTTGAAACTGGTTAAAATAGACTTTCTCATATTGTAATTACACATTTTTAATGATGAAGTGTAAATTTAGTGCATTTAAAATATATTTATTTGAAATGTTTCATCGAATAACGCATTACAGTTAAAATTGCAATCATGTTCAATTTACATGTACTTTGGTATGTTAGTCACTACATCAAAATAAGCGTACTAGCGCGACAAAATTATTTAAAATGTACTTTACAGTAAAACTTTTGATTAGAAAGTTACAAAGTGCACTTTTTATAAGTAGACTTAAGCGTGTTAGGAAGCATAGTCACTTAAGTGGATTTATTTATTTACTTATGTATATGTTATTCCCTGTGAGTCATTCTACAGATGCCATTAATCAAAACTGAGGATATATGCTGAGATTCGAATGAGTGAGCCACACACCAACACCAGCTCCTACACTGCATTTCATCTCCCTCACTCCTGCTTTTTAAAGACAACTGTATACTGCCATCTAGTGCCAAATTATAATACATTTCCATTGTTCAATTGGTTCGTGAAGTTGAATTGAAACAGTTTGCACACTCTGCTTCCTTACCCATATTGAGAAGGTGCCTCTATATCTGGAGAATTTAAATAACTGTGAATTAAGGTAAACTCATATGAAACCTGCAGGGAATGGGAAATGACAGCAATGAATCTCAAGAAAGAAACACACTGTTGCTAAATAAGTTCAGTTGCAAAACCAAGGTTTGCAACTGCCACCATTAGCCACAAAAAGAGAACTGAAACGGCTTTATAAAATCGAAGCTAGATTTTCCATTAGAGGTCAAGAAAGCCACACACAAGAACCTTAAGAAAAATATTTTAATGCCGAAAGAGAATAATTTCAGGAAGGATTGCACACTTGATTCCAGGATTTTGAGTTACAAGGAAGATAAAACGGAAAAATCAAAGCATAATTTACCCAAAATTTGTTCTTGTTTTAGGTTAATAAACATTTTGTTAGAGCAGGGTGTCAGTAGGTCAAATGTCAGTCAGATCAATCAAACCATTATTCATTTAAATCAGAACATATTAGTCTAAATGGAATGTGTTAAATATTTTAAAAACACAAAAATGTCTTTATCTTGCACAAACGCACAGTCTCATTGGCTCATAGAGAGCAGAAATAATGGTGAACTGGGAGGGAGGCAGCTGCAGAAAGAGCGATTCCCAGACTGTCCCCTACGCTTGCTGCAGCCATGGCAAACTCTCTCTTGTGCTTAGCGGTCTGTCAAAAAAAAACACAGCATAAGAAAATGCATTAGAGACCACTGACTGATACGTGCTGATCCAAATCAAATTAACGAATGATGTTCACGCACCTCTTCGCGAATGAAAAAGAAGGTATTAACGTAGGCTGCTCCTCCCAACAGACCCTCATAGAGGACAATAATAAAAACCACCCATGGGTTTGGCAAGAACTGGTAGTACACAGCGAAACCCAACAGAACAGCATTCAAACACTGAGAGAGAAAGAGCAATCCAGGTCATGAAGATTTCTTTACTAGTGTGTGAAATTTACAGTTTCATATGCTTGTATTAGTTTATGTACTGTGTATTAGTTTATGTATTAGTTTATGTGTGGTTCAGCCTAAGATCTCACCTGTAAGAGAGACATAAGGAAAATTTTCCTGATCTTAAAACAGACAAGAGACGTTCGGGAAGCAAACACACCGATCTGGTAAAGTGTCTGATACCTGCAGAGGAGAGATAATGAAGCACAACTGATATCGTTGAGGTAAAGAATGTCAACACAACATTTTTAAAGGTAGTGTCATCTAAAGACATGAAGTCAGGTGTGGTGTGTCTGACCAGCGATACTGTTCTGCATGTGAGAGACGGGATTCAGGGAAGTAGAGCAGCTCCAACTAATTTTGGAGAGATGGATGGATAGATATTGATATTCAGTGATCACAGATTGTTCTATTGCTGTCTCGCTCTTAATGACTTTTAATGAAGACTGTGACAGAAAACACTCACCAGTCCCTGGTTAATGAAATACTCAGCAAAGTAAACCACACCAAGAGGAATAATAAACTTCAGCAGAGCCTGAAAGAGATCACATGGGTAGGAACACTGAAAGACTACAGACTCAAAGAGGAAGTGCATTTTCTGACTGCAGCACAGTAAGGTGCAAACAAAACAATAAAACACACATACAGTGCCGTCCTACATGACACACACAAGCTATGCTCACACTTTAAATGCGCACCAAGTAATTGTTTTTAAATGCTGGAAGAAGTGAACCTAGAAAACAGATATCACATGACTAACTGAATATTACACGTTATATACAATTACGCTACTATTATAGTAATTATAATTTTTGGAGAAAAAATACTCATGTGCCAAATATGCATGTCATGTCAAAAATTGAATGCTAAAATAGCATCGGTAATGAAAACAATGCACTGTACTCATACCGACAGGTGCACAAGGTCTGTGAATAAATAAATAATTTCTAAAACAATAATGATAATCAAGCAAAAATTACTTTGTGCGCCTTTAAATTCCATTAAATATTTATTGAAATATTATACAGATGCAATGTTAGCAGACAAGAAACACCAAACTAAGGACCATATACAGGTACAAAGTAGGTCTAACCTTCATGATGTATAATTTATCAGTGAAGGTCAGGGGTCTGATGTGCTTGTCCTCTGTCAGAAGGAAGAAAGCATGGCCAGTACAGTTATCTGAATCGATTATCATACACATCCTCATGAGCACGAAAAGCTGCAGCAATGCAAGCAACGAGTTCTTAACTGTACACACCTTGCTCTTCCTGAGTTGTCTCAGTATCCTCATCAGTGTCGGTCTCTTCCTCAATTAAAGGACGCCTCTCCTGGGAGTTCGGCACTCTGGAAGTACTGTGACCATCCTCGTGCCGCCTCCACTGTGGAAATGAGGATGGGAACACCAGGAGAAAGAAATAGCTGAAAGAAATCATTAGAGGAAAAGATACGTTTACTCAGTGAATCTTCTTAACAGGTGCAACCCCAGAGAGTCGAGAAAGTTCTGCTGACCTGACAGCCAAAATAACAGGTACAACCAGCATGATCCATAACGTAACCCGGGGGGTCAGGCCAGCCTGTGTAAATGCAGAGTAGAGGAAAGCTCCAGCTACTCCTGCTGCCCCTGTGCCGGACCCCCAGCCACTTAACACATCCCTTAAACGAGACAGAAACACAGATGCAAAATACTGGTAAATAACAAGTAAAAAGAGAGATCAGTGAAAGAAGTCTCTTATTCTCATAAAGGATGCATTTATTTGATCAAAATACACAGTAAAAATGGTAAAATATTATTATAATGTCAATGGTTACAAAATATTATTACAATTAAAAATACATTTTTTATTGTTTGAATATACCTTAAAATGTAATTTCTTCCTGTGATAATAAAGCTTAATTTTCAGCAGCTATTACATTACTTCAGCAGCCATTTTACAGTCTTTATGGTCATATAATCCTTCAGAAATGATTCTAATATGCTGATTTGCTGCTCAAAAAACATTTCTTATCATGATGTTGACAATGGTAGCGCTTTTCAGGACTTTTTTGGTTAATATTAAATTAAAGTTTAAAAGAACAATTTATTTAAAAGAGGAATCTTCTGTAATAAATGTATTCACTGCAACTTTTGATCAATTAATGCATCCTTGATGCAACATGCAAGTTCTTCAGATGCATTCTTGATTCTTCAGATGTAAATACACAGTATGCAAATTTTCTTTAAGCATTAAATACCTAAATTTCAACAAAGCACAAGAACAATATTGTATCCCTCAATTCAAGGAACTTCATTAAACTTTCAATTTCCATCATAACGACAGAAACATTACATCTCATTATTCAATCAGACTGAAGTTTGTTTGTGTTTTTTTTTGGGGATCAATCTGGATCATAAATGCAAAATAACTGCTGTATTTACCACAGATAATAACTGAACATGTGCATAATGATGTCTTTCAATTTCACATTTTTGTTTCTGAAACAGTGCATACTGTGCAGGTCCAATGATATTCTATTCTGAACACAGCTTGAATAAATGGGTTTCTAGGAGGCTTTACCTGCTGAAAAACACAGAGAGGGAGAGAAAGGAAAGCTCCCCCAATCCTGAACTAATACTGGCAAAGACGACACCTGAGGAAAAATCCAAAGATTCATTACAACATTCATCAAATCTCATTAATCCAGCTCAGAAGAGGAATGCACACACATGCTCATTACCAGATATGCTCATCGATACAGTTGAAGAGAAAGACACCATCAGGAAGCTGACTACTGCCGTGAAGAAACACACCAAAACACGGAACCTGTTCATTATAAAAGTAAAAAGAAAACATAATTATTATTAAATAACACATTATTAATAATGACTGTTAAACTGTTACACTGTAAAGGCAACAAACAACATTAGACTTCGTCCTTTTGACATTGATTTCTCAAACTATTCAGAGTTGCCAATTTATCTCTTATCACAGTATTGCATCATTTTAACAACTAAACCTGTTTGAAAATGCTGATGGATGTTTGCAAATAGATCTCAAATAAAAAAGTGCTTGCCAACTTTACCCATAAGGCACTTTGTGTATATAGAAAGGTGCTGTGAACTTGATTAGGAGGGTGGGTAAAATATCAGCCAACAGCACAGTCTACAAACAGAGAGAAAACATGGTGTCACTCCTTGAACAAATATTTAAACTTACACTTAAATGCAGGACAAGTCTGTACAGGTAAAACAAAAAATGAAAGAGAAAAAGAAAGACAGGGCACACAGACAGACTTACTGCAGTGGACATAGGATTGCAGTCAAAGCGGCTGCTGTTGTTGTTGTTGTTATCGCTGATCTCTATGTTAGTCCCATTAGGAGCAGGAGTCTAGTGGAAAAACAAAATAAAAATACAAGAAACACTGAGCAGTCAATTTTGGTGAAAAAGAAGTACACTTTAGCATACTCTACATATGAAAATAATATACTTAAAAATGTATACTTGCGAGTGTAATGTTTTCAGAATTGAATTAAATGAAACTGTATTGTAGTTTACAACTATATGACATGCAATTAGCTGAACTGAGAGAATTTTTTTTTAACATGAATTGGACTTATCTTTATATGTAATTTCATTATTACTTCTATGGTCTTTGAAATATGGTTAAAAATTTACTGGCAAGCATTTACGTTTAATAAACAGCCATGGAAGTATACTTCAAGCAAACAGGAGGGATCTTAATTACATTGAACTAATATTATATTATCTTCATGTATATTTGATAACAATCTAATCATAGCCAAGCTGAGAAATGTCTTACAGGGGTCGTTGTGTTTTGAGTTTCCTGTTTTTGTAAGATGTCATGTGCTGCACTCAGCATCACCACATATGCGAAGTTATTGCAAAGTCCCAGTAACCTAGATAGAGATAATGAAGATTACATTAGATATTGCGCATCACGTTTTTTTTTTTAAAGAAAAGTTAACACTTACCAAAATCCAATCCAATTCCTCCAGCGCTGACAACCTGGAGACACACAGATAAACATATCTCAAGATAAAACCTATATTTAAAAAAATTCTCATAAAAAAAAAGTCACCAAACATCCTACCAGTGCCGGCTGTGCTGACAGGGTCAGAGTTTACTGCTCGATCCATTGCGACCTTTCACAGTGAAAAACTGTCACATAAACGTTATATCTCTCGCTGTGAGACGATAACAGCAGACATCCATAAACATTACAGATTCATATAAAACGGTATATCTGTATGACCATAGCTCATCCGTAGCGATCTTATGTCAGATAAACAGATAAACAGAACAACGAATACAATGCCTTCCACTTTTCATTTTGACAAGCGCCAGCAGCAATAATAATCACAGCAGCAGCGGGTGCTACACACAAACACATCCGACCGAGCGCACTCACTGCGCCACGCGGAAATAGTTCCCACCCACACCACCGTTATCAATGTACGATACATTTGCTGTTATTCAGTTTATTTTGCATCATTTTAAATCATACTATGGTATGCAAATATATTGTGTGTAATTCTTGTTACAAGAAAAAGCTCTGCAGCCAACAGAGACTGTTTAATATATTTACTAAAATCATATCGCGTCTAGTTTTGCCAAGAAATTCTATACATAACTGGAGAGAGCGATCGGTTTATCTTAGTTGCAGTTTAGAGGTATATGATTAGAAATATGCCGTATTTGCTTATGTTATCAGTTTATTAAAGCCTGATCTGTAAAAGCTGGGGAAAATGTTGTCACGACCTGCTGAGAATGTTTCTGTCTGGTAGCACCACAAAATGTGCCACAAAATGTGCTATCCTGAGCTGTCAATACAGCAAAAAAAGTACATTTCATTTAATATATTTCCATGAATGCAAAAACAAAAAACAAACAAACAAACAAAAAAGCACTCACATCACTGGAAAAAACTCTCAAACGGTGCTCAAGAAAAATATTGATAATGAGAAAAAGAAGTCGATACCAAAAATTACATTTTTTATATATATATATATATATATATATATTTCCATGAATAAAATCTTATTGCAAAATGTTTCATATTCTGACAGAATACACAGCTATTTTGAACTAAGGAACGTGAACTGGCTGATGCTTGCAGCCAGATGATGTTTGACACCCACCAGCAGGGCCTGACCGTGCCGTTCTAAACCCAGACTTCTTGTTTTCTACAGGAAATATGTCAGATATCACATATCACTGAAACAGAGAAAACATCAGCACAAAAAATGTCACAGGAGTGACCCACAGTTTTTAGTCAGTCAAAAAAACAAAAACAAAAAAACAAAAGACAAGAAAAGCTGGTGCCATGGACTCTTTTGGTGCATTTCCACAGTTTTTAACATTCTAAATCTGGCCAAGTCTTTTACATTTTTATTATTTAAGAAATATACATTTTTTAAATTATACTTTGTGTTGCATAGCCTTTAGGCATTTAATAATAATAATAATAATAATAATAATAACTAGTATAGTTAACACTGCAGCAAGGTGTTTCTAATACAAAAGCAGAGAGAGTGACAGTAAAATCCTTTGGTAATTGTGGAAATGTTATCATTAATGTTTTTGTTTTGCTCTTGGATCAAATGGGAATGCAAAAATCATATTTGCTGCAATCTCCTGTTCACCGCCATAGACGTTTACCCAACTATTCATAGTACTAAATAATATTAATATAGAATATATTATAGTAATAAGAATATTCATAGTAATAAGAAGACCATGTCTATTGCATCTGCATCAACTTTTTTTTTTTTTTTTTTTTTTTTTGCATCTAGCCCATAAGTGAACACAAAAGACGCCTAACTAAAACACTTCTGCCAATTTCTATGATCAACATGACTGTCTCCATCTGCTGGTCAGTCTTCAGAAATGCATCAGGTTGATTTTAAAGAAGTGGCTTTTGTATCTTCAACCGGGGGTCCGCAGCGGCACTTGCAGTGCAGAGGTTCCGCAAATTCTTTGATCACAAACAATTTTTTATTACAAAAATTAAAACATGAGTAAAAAACATAAAAAAATGTAAATTTTAAATATAAGCACCCCGAAACGAAAGCAGGAGCACCCTCAGCTGATGCTGTAATAATTATATGATATTTTTTGGCGAAACAGATCCATCCATTTCATCAGTTGCGTTTTTGAGTTTGAGTTCTGTTCCACAGCGATTTTTTTTTTTTTTTTTACAGCGGTGAGAAATGTAGCCATGTTTGTTGATCTCTTGAATGCAATGACCGATCAGAGGTATATTTAAGTTACAATCAATATGGAAGCAGAATAATGACAATAGTTTTTGAAATATAAAACATGCTGAATTCCACAAATTGAAAAAAAAATGCATTGCAATTAACAGTGCTTGCATTTTAATGCCTTGTATTTCCAGGGCTTGCATTTTTAGGTCCTGAAATTTAACATAGTTGTTTATTAAGATTAATAGAAAAATATTCGTTTCAAAGTATTTTTTTTTTAATTCCACCATTTCAATTATTTTTTAAAAGTAATGCTTTGTCCCTGCTGAAAGAAAAAAACAAAACAATAGAAACCATTACAGAAATTCTAGGTGTCCACTACAAATACCATAAAAACCTTACAAACCATCAACTTCACTTACCCATTAAATCCATTAAAAATGGTTTTCTGCAGTGTGTTTTGGGACATATTCCATTAGGATTTAGTTGTTTTAATATAATTATTTATTCGATGAAAGTGCAGTGCACCTATGAAGGACTCTGCCTATATGGCCTTCCATGGTATGTGTTATGAACCTCTTTCTGAACTAGCCCATTGAAACACATCCTATGTTTAGTCAGCATGCTCTGGAAATGTATTAAACATCAGACAACGTCTCTTTCCTCCAGGAATAAGAGCGTACTGTCCACCGGAGTGCAAGCCTGATGGCAAGTAGGCCGCAAAGCCAGCGACTGTGTGGACACTAGGGTTCATCCTGTTTGAAATGATGTGCGGATATTATCCCACAGCCGATGACCGGCATATGATCAGTGAGAGAGAGCACCTGGTCCAGACCTGGCCTGTCACAAGGTGAGATAATCATCAAAGAACAAAGAGTAGCAATTTTAATTGTTAATCAGAAAAAAGCACTATGATTTCAAAGAGAGCAAGTATAAAGTGCAAGCTAATAATCAGAAGCGTCTTCTGTCTTTTTTCACTGAATGCTGCCAGTTGATCTGTGCTTCTCTGCAGCCTGATCCACAGCAGAGACTAGGATTCGTTAAATGTTTATTAATCATCATAATCTTTTTACAGAAGTCAGATTTGCTCTAAATGTAATGTATTTTATTGAATAACACTAATTTATGTTTTTGTTTCTGGTCATGGAGTAAGACATGGAATATTTGAGTATTTTAATTCAGATACCAATTTACGATTCATTTTAGAGATGTTTAAGATAAAGTAAAAAGTGCCCCTAAATGAAGAACCAATTTGAGTATGTAATATTTTATTCAAATTACTTAATTTAAGATATTCTCCCTTTAGATCACACCTCTCTACAGAACATTGTAGAAACTGATGATCTTCATGAAGCGTCTGAAGTGCAGCCTCTGAAGTGCTCCCAGATTTTGAGGAACAGCTGGAGCACAGGACTCATTTGAGTAAGATTAGATTTTTTTTTTTTTAATCATCAATCTTTTTCCAAAGTCAGATTTGCTCTAAATGTAATGCATTTCTAAGAATAACACTGACTTTTGTTTCAGGTTATAGAGTAAGACATAGAAAACCTCACGATAATGTGTTGCCTGGATAACAGCATAAAAGAAACAAATTAGGTTAGCAGTGAAATGTTTAATGTTTTTTTTCCAGTGTGTATCATATTAAACAACAACAATAATAATAATAATAATAATAATAATATACCCCTGAAAGGTGTATGTGCTTTGTGCAAGTCAAATACAGTTATTATAAGTACTACATGTACAAGAGCAACGTTTCTCTAAAAAGGCAAACATTACAATACATTGGAGTGCTATTAAAAGAAGGAAGAGGGAGGAGATTTGGGCAAAAACATTATTATTAAATTAGCATTACTCTTTTAAGTATCATGTCTTAGTTTCATAGTTTTGTTTTCACACATGGAAGTAACAAACACTAGCAAGAAAAAGGGAATGGGTCAAATGATGAGTTCAGACAGAGTATAGATGTGTTCGGGTTCAGTGATTCTTTAGGAATATGATGAGGATTGAACTGTAAAAGGCTTCCTGGTGATTAGTAGGCATGGTTGGCTACAAAGAGAGACTCTCCAGCAGCAGCACCCTTATCTCCTGAGGACTCATACTTCCCAACACAGGCCTTGCTGTTGTTCTGGAGATGGAAACACAACAAGACAAAACAGTTGTTTTAAAATGTTCATGCATGAAATGCTAATCCTCCTGAACAAATTACTCCATGTCTTACAATCAAGAATCTCAAAAAATATTCCATGTAAACATAAATGAATAACAATAAATGTTTATATAAAAAAAAAAAAAAAAAAACAACAACACTATAATATGTATACACAGACATGATAAATTAAAAATACATTTGTATTTATATAAACCATTTATAATAAATAATTTAAAAAAAAGAACATTATAAATAATTCTAAAATTAATTATACATAAGTCATTAGAACAAAAAAAGAAAAGGAAAAAAAAAAAAAAAAAAAAAACCTTCCCAGATTTTTTTTTGTACTTCAATTAGAGACAGTGCTTGAGAGAAAATACAAAACTGTGTTTTCGTATAACCAGATCAGTATCCAGTAGATGATCTCAAGTTAATAAAACTTACAAGAGCTCTCTTTATGAACTCCTCCTGGCAGGCCTTGCCATTCTCCTTCTTGCCACCCCAGGCTTTGAGAGCAGAGGCCTGCAGAGCGCGACCGTAGGAGAAGGTCAGGGCCCAGGGCTTGTGCAAGGGGCACTGGTTCATGGCATTCAGGTTGAGTGTGGCCTCCTCCTCACTCTGGCCTCCAGACAGGAAGGTGATACCTACAGAGAGAAAGGGGTGTGGTATGAGGTAATGATACTGCATGATGATAATTACATGCTTAAGAATTTATCAAGCAGGCTTGTGATAAGATAAAGACTCTGTCATGACTGAGTGAGTAACTGCGGTTGTTTTACTAACCAGGCACAGCGGGAGGAACGGTGCGGCGAAGAGCTGTGACAGTGGCCATGGCGACCTCCTGAGGGGTGTTCTTCTGGGAACACGAGTGCCCGGCAGTCACCATGTTGGGTTTGAGCAGAGTGCCCTCCAAGTACACATGGTGGTCTGACAGGGCCTTGTACATAGCAGCCAGAACCTTCTCGGTCACATACTGGCACCTCTTCAGGTCATGGTCACCATCAGGCAGAATCTCAGGCTCCACGATGGGCACAATGCCATGCTGAGGAGAAAGATGACGAAAATGTGTGAAACTATTTTTATTACAAATTCTTATAATCCAATCATGAATTATTTTAATATTCAATACAATTGAAAGGTTTGGGGTGGGTACAATTTTTTAAAATGTTTTTGACAGAACTCTCATGTTCACCAAGGCTGCATTTATTTGATCAAAAATACAGGATATTGTAAAATAATTAGTATTTAAAATATCTTTATTTTAATATATATTAAAAGGTCATTTATTTCCGTGATGGCACAGTTGAATTTTCAATTTTTTTGCTTCATCATTACTCCAGTCTTCAGTGTCACATGATCCTTCAGAAGTCTTTCCAATATGCTAATTTGCTGCTCAAGAAACATTTAATATTATCAATGTTGAAACCAGTTGTGATGGTTAATATTTTTATGGAAACTGTCCTTTTTCCAGTATTCTTTGAACAGAAATTTCAAAAGAACAGCATTTATTTGAATTAAAAATCTTTTGTAATATTATAAACGTCTTTACTGTCACTTTTGATCAGTTGAATGCATCCATGCTGAATAAAAGCATTCATTCTTAAAAAAAAAAGAAAAAAAAAGTGGATTTATAGCTGTAAGTGTCTCACCATCTGGCAGATGCTAGCGTAACGGGCGAGCACATTGGCGTTCTCAATGATGGCCAGTCTTGAGGGGGTTGTGGGGGTGATCTTCAGCACACATCTCCATTTAGCAAAGTCTGCCCCATCTTTCTTGTACTGAGCGCAGCGCTCGTACAGCCCATCCAGACCTGCAAATGAGCATTTAATGAGTCATAAACAAGTGACTGTGACCATTCAGTTCTGGACAAAGTCCATCTAATTCCAGCATTTAAGTGGATACGAAAGGTTATAAAATACCATGTGTAATTTTACTACCTGATAATCTATTTAATAGATAGTGATGAGATTTTCACCTTGTGTGGTGGTCTCTCCATTGGTGCCAGCCAGGGGAACCACACCCTTGTCCACTTTGATGCCAACTACCATGCCCCTCTCCTTAAGGAGCTGGGAGAAGAGTTTGCCATCATCTGTCTTCTGGTAGAGGGTCTCGTGGAAGAGGATGACTCCTCCGATGCAGGGTTTGACGCGGTCGTCTGCGGTGAACAGAAGCTGGCGGTACAGTCTCCTGTTCTCCTCGGTGTTCTCAGCATTGATGCTCTGGAATCGCTTGGCCACACTACCTGTACGGGAACAAAGATTCAAGATGAAAGATAGTTATTAGACGAGCGAACGGATTGGTTACTGACAAACAAAAACTGGATGTCTTGAAGTACCTGTAGACTCATCCGCAGCAAGAATGCCTTTGCCAGGAGCAACAATCCTCTGAGCAATATCACTCAGCTCCTTCTTCTGATCTGGAGTGAGGAATGGGTAGGCGTGAGGCATCTTGAGTCTGTGGAGGAAGGTGTGGGAGACAAACACACATTTATATGACCTCTGAGATTAAATTATTCAGAATACCAGTAAAAACACATGAATCACATTACAAAAACATTCACCTAAGGTCAAGTAATGAATCAGGTGACAGTTAAATCAACACCTAAGAGTCTGAGCAAGGGTTCAGATATGGGTGTGTACTTAAATCGTAAACCTTACTAAAAGCACTGATTTTTTTCCCCTTCTTCTAACCACATTTTTGTTCACTACTTCTCGACAAGTTTTGATGCAACATGTCCTTGAGATACAAACACGTATGACCTTGTGCGGCTCACGTAACTGTTAACTTTGCGTGATAACGAAAAAGAGACTAACGTTAGAGGAAAACTAGCATTGTTCAGATGTTTGTTTTTACTTGGTTTTCGGCGTTTTATATTAAAAACATACTCACCTATCAAATGGACGTTAAGGAAGCGATTGTTTCCGAACCACACTTTCAGTGTAGCCACGTTGTTCTAAGGTTGCAATAAGATGCAATAAAGGAAGGAAATTATTAAGCAATTTTACAAGAGGATAGCTGGACCAATCAGTGCGTGAGTCTTGTTTTGATTGACAGGGCGAAGAGACGATGATTGGCTGATGTGCTTTGGAAGGCGGGTTTAAGAGTGACGTAACAATAGGGGAGTGGTTTTATTACAATTAGAGGCGGGGTCGATGTTCTTGTGATACGTGACAGAGTGCACATGCAGGAAGCAGAGCTGGAAGTGACATTTAAAAGAGCTCCATTGATGGAAGCGAATACATATGACCTTGTCATGCGTGTGCAGTTATTTCTGAGCTTTTAGTTGTGTATTTAACAGGCTATAAACTAACGCTAATGTGTGTTTTTCTTTAATAAAAATTAAATCTGATGTTATATTATATCGCTTCTCTGTCTACTGGACATTGAAGAACAGCTCAACAAGAGGCTCTTAACATTCCAGTAACAAAACTCTAACACCCTCTGCTCGAGTTGCATTCAACCAAAGGCCAAATTAAATATAGACAATAATTTGATGGCTCAAAGCTGGTCCAGCTGAGCATTATACAGCAGGTTGTGATTTGTGAAAAGGGGTCTAAAAGCGCTCTTTGGGATGTTGAATATCAAGCAAAGCCAATACAGCTGGTTAACATAATTCATGATTAAAAAATAAATAAAAATAAAGATTCTGTTGATCAGTATTTTGTATTAGGTATCTGAGCAAGACAATTATTTGGATAATTAAGAATTATGAATGATTTATTGATGGAATACTACATTCATTAGCTAAATTATGAAAGTATTTAAAAAATAATTATCTTTACAATAATATTAATAGTAGTAGTAGTAGATTAATAATAATATTAATATTTGATATTTATATTGGATAAAAACAAATAAAATCATGCAACAGTAGAAGATAATTTGCAAATGAATTTAAATAAAAGCAATAAAACAATTAATATATTACACAAGTACCGTATTTCTGCAATTCACATTTTTGTACTTCAGAATAAAAGAAAAGAGCATGCACATTTTTACCGTGTTTTTGGATGAAGTGAGCAAGAGATACTCCCCAAATGGAGGCAGAGGAGGTCTGGATAGTCTGTAACACCCGTCTGGTGCCAGATGACCTGTATTTATTCTGACGAAGTGACCTTTGACATTCCGTGGGTTTGGCTAATCTTAGTAGCAGGCAAACCCACGATGCAACCGGAGAAGGGCGATGTGACATTCATGCACACTGGCATTCAGCAAAGAAAGGTTAAAGAGAAAGGCTCTGAGTGGCATAGCCATGGTATATGATTATTAATGTCGTTGCTACATGCATGAATTACAGCATGCATTAATGCCATCCCTGTTAAATAATGATGCAAATGGTGGTCTACAGATGTCTGCAATAATAGAATGAAACTTCTGCATGATGTTCTTTGATGTCACTCCATGCACTCCCTATACACCTCCTCTATCTATGAGATTACTGTCATCAGAAAAGGGATCTACTGTCATGAGATCTTCTGTCGTGACCTTTCATCTCTCAAGCATCTTCTCTACATAATCGCTGTAATCAGCAAGAGCTACACAAAAATAAAAAATAGAAAGCCTTTATAGAAAAGTGTAGAAGCTTCCAAAAAATAAACTGAACATTTATTTAAACTGCATGTTTCATAAACAAAACAGAAAATCCAGGACAATCCAACAAAGAATGTAAAATGATTTTTTTTTAAATATCTCATCACCAATGTTCGATAGATAATAATTCTACTGTAAACAAAGCCTCATAAAAAAATCTTTAATTAATTTTAAAACTACCCATTTACAAAAAATAGCTCATATTTATATAAAAATAAAAAAAGAGAGTTTTGCCAGGCAACAGAGGAACCATCAATAAGAAGTGACTGAGTCACAGCAGGTTTAGTTTGCCATAGTGTGTTGGCTGTAAGCATTCAAAGTATGGCCACATACATTATCACATTTTACATAATACAATACGCACACATAGTTAGATCATTTCTTATGTAACAACCAAGACGATTCCCTGTAAACAATTAGATCAGTAAAAATAGGAAATAGCTTTTGTTACACTTTTACAGTATATCACAAAAGAAATATCATATAAATATAGGTGAGCATATAGTCCAGACTCCAGACATTTCAAAGACATCTGTGTCAGAATGAGATACATTGAACAGCATATATGCTTTATAGATTCATATCTTCTCTTTGTATGAAGCACAAATGTCCATTTTACCAAATACAATGATGCCAAAGAGAAACACACTGGCTATTATTGCTGACTGAAAAAATCAACAACAAAAGTACATAAATGTAAAAAAATATTTTTGTGCTTAAAATGTAAAAATTTCATGGCACTTCTTAAAGCCATAAGCTACAAATTCATAAAAATAAAACCTTACTTTCGCCTCAGTCTTCCACTGTTCTGTAATGCTTGTGTACAATTTACAGCTGTTTGAATGATCCCATTCATCCCGATATGAATGAAATATGTCCAATAACCATTTACTACAATAGTATGTATTGTGTTTATAATATATGTGCCGTTTTATGAAGTATGAGAAAATTAGTCTTACATGATCCAATTTAACAATATTCACAATAAATGCACATCTTAAACTGTATTTTAGTTAAATCAATGAATGAATAGTTGAATTGTGAGTAGGAAGGATGTGGTTATGCTTCAGAAATTATGCAAACTTTACAGAACAGCCAAAGACTGAATCAAAATTTCTCAAGATCTCAAAACATACTTAAGTGTCAAATGGAGTTGGAGCTTCTAAGGCATCTTTTAAAATGAGGAGGATCTTTTCCCTTCCATCCACCCTTCTACTTAAACTTGATCTCAAAGCAGAAGCAGTTGATGGAGTCACACTCTGGAGGCTGACAGGTACAGGCACAATCCCACATCGCACACTACATTAAACAAAATCAAGAAAAACAGGTTTATACCAGTTCTATTCATATTTATAGGCATGGATAGACAGGAATTTGTGGACTGTAACTTTGTTTTCCAATTTATTCACCGACACCTCTCCTTGTCCCCGTTTTGAGAGAAATTGGGAGATGAAGACCAGAGGCACTTCCTTCAGCCTGAGGCTTTTAAATTTCACTTTTGGTATAAAAAGGCCCTTACAGTTGCCAAAAATATAACTTTTGAGGTTTCTGTTATTAAAAAATAAAAATAAGCAAGCCCAACCCAGGTGGCAAAAAGTAACGCAAAAGCAGTAATTACTGAAATTAGTCTTACGCGGCTTAAAATAGTGCTTAAAACAGGAAGAGACAGTCGATGTGTGACTTACATTAGGGGAGGGGCAGGAATAGTCCAGACAGGATTGCAGAGATGGTGGACGGCAGTCACATGACTGGGCACACACTAAACAGTACTCGCAAGGAGAGAAACTTGCGCAGCAATCTGAACACCGAGGATCACACTTGGCCTGCAAAGTCAGAGAGCTGTTACACAATGCCAAAATCACCCAAAAGAGAGAACTGAAAACAGTGGGAAGTCAGATTTCAAACTGCCTTTCAGAGCAAGGAAGCTGTGAAAAATCAGGCTACATCTGAGACAGCAAGAGCGTACTCTAATGGGTCTTACTGTACAGCAACAGCCAGATATTGAGTCTAGTAGATTGTTCAGCAATTTGGCTCACTTTTATAAAGTTTCCTCAGAAAGATGAAGTGATTACGCTGAAGTACCTTGAGACAGTGATGACACCACAGCACAGCCGCAAGGAAAATCATATACAGCCCCACAGAGATCATGATGATGGCAGGCAGTGGGAGGGAAAGAGCCCACACAGGAACAACCTGACAGGGGACATGGAAACATCACTATATTTCACTACTTATTAGTACATCTTATGGGAAAATGAGCATTATATTGTAATTACTTTCAATCTCTATATGAAATATGACAGAAATATGAAAAACTTAATTTACTCTCATTATAAATTCTATTTCATATTAAAAAATTGCCCCAAAACACACATTAATAAATATAAATTAGATATAATGTACAGCATAAGGCTGGAAATACCCATTTTAGCTCATGGCTACACGAATTGTGTAGTAAATCCAACAACTAATTCTGCACAAGCTAATCACTCTCTATCTGTCTAATATAGTAACATGGCTGCGAAACTATATGCAAAGTCTAATTCATGTATGTTTAGTGAAAGCCGAGTTTTGTGTCATAAATTGACTGAAAAAAGAAAAAACTGAAAACCTATTTTAATTCCTGTATTATTATCATCATCAGTATTGCACAGTATGCAGTGACAAAATAAATAGATAAATAAAAATGTAAACTTAAGGAAAGGAATAACGCTAATAGTTTGGTTTAGAAACACGCAGTTGCTGCTGAAGATGCATTTACAGATTCTGTCCAAAAAACTAATCTTCATGTAGCAAACACAAACAATCGTACATACCATTATATCGTCCCTGCATTCCCAGTCTAACTGTCCGGGGTTTTCAGTTATCAGACTTATTTAATCTAAGCAAGCCAGATATTGTACATTTACTTTGGATAGCACCAGTGTTGTCCTAGCAACCGAGATACCACTTCCTATGAGTGTACGGCGACTTGGAGGGACCAAACTTAACAGTATACACATTGAAACGGTTCTTTTTATTTTATATATTTTTTTAGCTGTCAATAATATTTAGATTTACTTTTATAAAACCAAATTTAAAACAAATCATTCATAAATGATTTGTATGTTATGGGGAATTGCTTAAATGTTGGTGAAGAACAGGACAATACATCGAATATGGATGCACTGAATGCCGCCAAATGGTTCATATTAAATAATGTGTAATGCAAAAATACAGTGCTGTATTTTTGCATTATACATAATTTAATATGAACCATTTTTAGCGTTTACATAAAGTAATTTCATTTCATTTAATCAAAAAACGGAATTAAAAGTTAGAAGTTATGGAAGATATATTCTTCTTCCTAGTGTCTTTTTGTAATTTCTGTGTACCTATTTTCATAATAGGATGATGAAGTCAGCTAAAATGGGCTATCAGGTAAAACGGGCCAAATAAGGTTGTAGCGTCATATCTCTTTAAATCTTTACAGCCAATCACAGTAACTGATCTTGCATTGTTGCTTCAACGCTTGTTGACATGTATCAATAATTTAGATTGGTCTGATTTTTTTACATGAAGCTTGTCAGAGAATTTCAATTCAATTTTTATACCTTAGGTTAGAGCCTGACATAGTAAATTTCATTCATCACTAATAAGGGGTACTAAAGCAATTATAAATAAGCTTACCAACAAAGCAAAGGTTTATGAACAATCTTTTGACATGCTCTTTCAAATAAAAAAGTTTACTAAAAAAAAAAAAAAACTTAGTGAAAAACTTAGATTTTTGTGAAAAGGGTCATTTTAGGTAGAAATGGCTGGTTAAGCTAAAATGGGCCACAATTTTCAGCTAAAATGGGCTGCACACACACACACACACACACACACACACACACACACACACACACACACACACACACACACACACACACACACACTTTTACACAGAAATTGAGGGTGAAGATAGCTTTATAGGCCTAGATATGTATCCATACAAAATCTTAACAGTCTTTAAAAATATATAATTATACACTGTATATAAAAAATATATAAATTATATCTGCAAAGACTGCTTTTGAAGGGAATGCAGCAAAAACTGGCATGACATGTTAAGACCTACATTATAAGGAAATGTTAAAGTGTTTTTTGTTTGTTTTAATCCTAATATTCTAATCTTTAACAAAATGTTTGACAAATATTTGACAAGCATACGCACACACACATCCACACAAAAGACACCAATGCATAGAAACACACCTATACAACATGATTCATTTTTAATTGCATTGTTTAATGAAATATTCATACTTTTTCACATTTTATATATATATATATATATATATATATATATATATGCTAATTTATGTGCCCATGCTAATTTATCAAAATATCATTAGATCTCATGCATAGCTTATTTCATGGTATTATAAGTCATTATCAAACGTGGCCCATTTTAGCTGACTTCACCCTACTTTATTTAGGTATATTTAATATTAATATAGGCTATTTGCTTGTGCTGACTGATTTTTATTACCATATAGATTAAATTTAGTTCCAATGCTCTCTAGTCTTCAGTTGTTGGATTGTTATGCCTGGAAAAATGACAAAAAGCCTGAAAAGGCTTGTAGATTGTTTAGAGATATCTTGTAGATTTTTTTTCTTTCTTTTTTTTTTTCTTCTTTTTTGTAGATTTATAATAATAATCATATTTAATAATCATAGTTTTAAGTCCCATCATCTTTATTTTATTAACTTGTTCATTTAGTAACTTTATTAAATTAATCTTTAACATACTGTAAAACATACTGTATGTACTCATGCATTTATTAAACTCAATATCTATATTTCTAATGAAAAAGCAAAATGCCTGTGGAAATTCTGCAATTCATTCTTTTCTTCATGACCTCAAGGTTAGATTATTTTAATGCTTTATTTGGTGGTTGCTTTTCACACTTAATGAACAAACTCCAGATGGTCCAAAATGCAGCAGCTATAGTTCTTACTAGAACCAGGAAGAATGACCGTATTAGCCCGGTTCTCTCAACTCTGCACTGGCTGGCTCCCTACTGAATATTGTATGCATTTTAAAATCGTGCTAATTATTATAAAACCCTGAATGGTTTAGCACTACAGTACGTACCTCAGTATGAGCTCTTATTGCATTGCTCCACGTCTGCTGCGTTCTCAAAACTCTGGCCAGCACTTGATAATACCTAGAATATCAAAATCAACTGCGGGCGGCAGAACCTTTTCCTATTTAGTGCCCAAACTCTGGAATAATCTACCTAAAACTGTTCGGGAGGCAGACACACTCTGTCAGTTTAAATCTAGATTAAAAAGGTGGGTTAAATCTGAATTTGGAAATGGGGAGACCTGTTTTTTTGGCAGGGAGGATGGGGGGATATATCATTGTTTAGGCCCAGAAGGTGCTGCTTAAGCACAACCAGTTGAACCTGTAATAATAGCGTATAGTGGCAAAACAGATTTGGCAAACACTCCTTTGCGTATTTGTGTTCGCACTCTGCAGAGCGCCAAAGGTTTCTATTTACAACATGATTTTGCAGTGTTGAGCAAAGTAGCCAATCACAGACATCTGTTGATTTCTTAAACACAGTGGCCAATCAGAAGCGTTTAATTTATCATTCTTTCATTTCAAATTAATTAAAAATAACAATGATGTGTAACGAGACTTCATGACGTTATGAAAGACAATACTCTAAGAGGCAATATCCAGTGAATTCCAAAATCTGAACCAACAAAATCTGCGTACAAAATGTGAACTGTAACAAGATACACTTTTTCATTATTTGGCAAAAATTCAAAAGAACACCAAGTTTCTTGTGCCTGCTTGTAGGGCTGCACAATTTGGCCAAAAATTTTGTTATATATATATATATATATATATATATATATATATGACTACTAATAATTTTGATTATTTTTATTACTAAAACATTAAACTAAATAATAAATATTGATAATCATTATTATCAATATATTTGACAGAAAACTGAAGAATGACCTGGTAACATGCAGGAGGCCTATAACTATAAATGTTTAAAAAAGGTCTTAGGATTTATTATGAATTATTATGATTAAAATCTTTTACAGTAATTTCTTCATTTTTGTCAGGAAATAGTATGCATCCACTGAGATAGTAAAAAGATCTCCTCTACACTGGAGAAAAACCTAGAGAGAAGTATTATTTTTCCAATTTTTACCCAAAATAAAGTTTTTAGTGAATGCACACATGCAATGCAATGCGCGTTTCATTCATGGTAGCCGGAGGGCGCCCTCGCGCAGTAAATCTCATTGAAGCAGAGCTGGGTTACTTACAAATTGCAGTCCATCACTTATTCCAAATTGCATGACAAAAAAAAAAAAAAGAAGAGAGAAAAAAAAAGGCAGTTATTAAGGTAATCCATAACATTACATATTTTATGTAGACTACTTTTAGATTACTTTGACCTAACTCACATTGACCATTTTTTCACATTGATTTCAATGGGTTAATCTTGTACCATACTGATATAAAAATACATGGATTAAGAAAATATATTCCATTTGTTGTTATCAACAACATGAATTGCACTAAACTTGATATTACATCAAGGTTTCCCAAAACTGGGTTTGTGAAGGAACTGCACAGGGTTTATGAGTTTAATGAATAGCTAATAATTAATTACATCATAAAAAAACAACCTCAGAGAACCATGAACATGCAAATGTAATGCTTCATTATTAAACTACTTATTTTAAAATCTCAGGGGTACTTGAAATAAAATGATATTAAGTGAAAGATGACAAAATGACAGATGACAAAAAGTTGGTGAATTTGTGCATTTTAATGTGTTTGAAAGACAAATGTCTTCCAATGTAATACATGGTAAAATAACTGATTGAGTAATAATTCAAATAAAAATGAATGTGGTCATCGATAGTTGATGCGATGTTGAAACACTTCTTAAACCTTTTTTTTTTTGTGTGTGTGTAAATCCAGTGGTCCGATGTTTTGTAGCCACCTACCTAATGTCCAAAAAAACTGGAAGATTTTCTGAATATATATAAGAAGTGGGCTATTTAAGGACATTTTAAAAGATGAAAAGGGGGAATTAGGGAGAATCAATAAATTATGAATAAATTATTGTTATTTTGTAAATAATATGTACTCATGTAATCCATAAAAACGTAATTGCATTCTGATTATGAGTGCTTTAAAATCTAATTTAATGTAATTGCAAGTTTTGGAATCTGATTACTTAATTCATATTACATGTAATCAGCTACTACTCAGCTAGAAGTCAAAAATCATATGACATTCCAGGAAATCCCTAATATGGACAAAGGCATTTGCTATCGCTGTAATAAAACGCAGATAGAGAAGTTTTAACTGATGAAACATGAAGACAATAAACATACGATTGCGACTAAATAGTTTATCTCTGTACTTCAGTTGCCATGTTGGGTATTTTATATATCTTATGTTTTATATATTTTAAAATACTGATTTTGCCAATATTGTTGACTTGATTGCACAGACACTATTTAAACTGAACTGAGCTGGATGACGACATCACTGAATCAACAATGAACTGACTTTAATTGAAACATTGAGTGTTTACTATTGTCCTCTTGCATTATCAGCACACTTTTTCGCTGTTTAACACTGTTAAGCTGCTTTGACACAATGTGTATTGTATAAAGCACTAAAGATGACTTGACTTTGCCTCTAGGCATGTGTTAGTTTATTCAGAATGCCAGAAGACACCTTTATAAAAAATGAAGGGTAAGAATGACACCGGCCCAACCAGATGAACCATTAGTCAGTAAAGGTTTTGATGTACACTGTGTCACTGGAGAATTTTGGGTTGCCACAAATGCTGTGTCCAGACAGCAAATGACTGCTGTGATGGGGTTCAGGGGTGAAAGGAAGAAGACATAATATCCCATAATATATAATATCCCGCCAGCCCCAGGAACTGCCTCACCTCCTTTTTGGTCTTGGGTCTCGGACAGGTCGCAACCGCTGCGGTCTTATCAATTTGGGGACGCACCTGCCCATGACCCAAGTGGAAACCCAGATACCTGACCTCCACACGCCCAACCGCACACTTCTTCGGGTTGGCCGTCAGCCCCGCCCCTCTCAGCGATCTCAGAACGGACCGTAAATGCTGCATATGACGCTGCCAGTCGTTGCTATAGATGATAATGTCATCTAAATAGGCAGCGGCATACGCAGCGTGTGGTCGGAGTATCCGGTCCATGAGTCGCTGACAGGTGGCTGGAGCCCCAAACAAGCCGAAAGGAAGCGTGACAAATTGGTGTAACCCAAACGGCGTTGTGAAAGCTGTCTTTTCTTTGGATATTGGAGTTAAGGGGATCTGCCAATATCCTTTCGTTAAATCCAGTGTCGAATATGTGACGGATCGGTGGCCCTCCCCCTCATCATCATCACCACCCCGTCCCTTATTCGCCGCCCTTCACCAGGCTCCCGACTGGAGTGGGTGGATGAGAGGAGGGGCGTGGGACCAACGTGGGCTGGCGGCGTGTGATGAGGCACAGCTGGACTGAATTAAGCCTCATCACCGCCGCCGTTAAATGCCGAGCGCGCCTCTCCTCGGGAGACCGGTCTCTTCCCCCGTGCATGCACGCTGGTGTCCTCGTGGGTCCAGGAAGGGTGCGTTGAGGGACATCGCGCCGCCGAGGATGTGAGCCGCGGAACCTCCAGAGTCATCATGCAAGCCGCACCCGTGTTACGGCCGTCGGGCCAGGATGCCGGGCCGTCCATCCCGCCAATGGGCCAGTAAGTGGCACAGGAAGAGCCGCCGCTCCAGAGAAGCCGCCGCCCCTCGTGCCCCGGACCGCGGGAGCGTGTGCGGCCACCAGACTCCGCCCCTTGCCTGGACCCTTCCCCTTTGGAACACTGCCCTCCTGCACAAGCCCCGAAGCACAACGAGGACACCAGATCCCCCCCCCTTCTTTGGACACTTATTCCCCCTGGACACTTCCTTTTATTATTTTTGTTCAATAAAAACCTCTCCAAGGCCTGACGCCACACCCACTGTGTCTGTCGTTGGCTCCTCCCACCACAGTGGTGGATAATGCGGGCAAGGCGGAGCCTAGACAGCGCAGTTGGGCAACATCTGAAGACGTCATCCCCTCTCGCCCGCTGAAGTTCGTGAAGAAGCGCGTGGGACGGAGAAACGACGGAGACGGCCTCCCAGCCACTGAAGGGGTAAGTGACATCTCGTCAATTGTCATCTTACCCTGTGGTTGGTTGAGGCTGTCGATTAATACCGGTTTCTCTGTCCCTGTTCCGGCGCGGTGCGAGAGGGAGGATCGCCCGGGAGGAATCCCTGCCCCGCCCACTCCGACCGTATGGAGCCTGGTTGAGGAAGGTAGCACTCCTGCGTGGGCGGCGACCGACGACGGGGATGTCGCTTGGGGGGGGGAATGTGACGGATCGGTGGCCCTCCCCCTCATCATCATCACCACCCCGTCCCTTATTCGCCGCCCTTCACCAGGCTCCCGACTGGAGTGGGTGGATGAGAGGAGGGGCGTGGGACCAACGTGGGCTGGCGGCGTGTGATGAGGCACAGCTGGACTGAATTAAGCCTCATCACCGCCGCTGTTAAATGCCGAGCGCGCCTCTCCTCGGGAGACCGGTCTCTTCCCCCGTGCATGCACACTGGTGTCCTCGTGGGTCCAGGAAGGGTGCGTTGAGGGACATCGCGCCGCCGAGGATGTGAGCCGCGGAACCTCCAGAGTCATCATGCAAGCCGCACCCGTGTTACGGCCGTCGGGCCAGGATGCCGGGCCGTCCATCCCGCCAATGGGCCAGTAAGTGGCACAGGAAGAGCCGCCGCTCCAGAGAAGCCGCCGCCCCTCGTGCCCCGGACCGCGGGAGCGTGTGCGGCCACCAGACTCCGCCCCTTGCCTGGACCCTTCCCCTTTGGAACACTGCCCTCCTGCACAAGCCCCGAAGCACAACGAGGACACCAGATCCCCCCCCCTTCTTTGGACACTTATTCCCCCTGGACACTTCCTTTTATTATTTTTGTTCAATAAAAACCTCTCCAAGGCCTGACGCCACACCCACTGTGTCTGTCGTTGGCTCCTCCCACCACAGTGGTGGATAATGCGGGCAAGGCGGAGCCTAGACAGCGCAGTTGGGCAACATCTGAAGACGTCATCCCCTCTCGCCCGCTGAAGTTCGTGAAGAAGCGCGTGGGACGGAGAAACGACGGAGACGGCCTCCCAGCCACTGAAGGGGTAAGTGACATCTCGTCAATTGTCATCTTACCCTGTGGTTGGTTGAGGCTGTCGATTAATACCGGTTTCTCTGTCCCTGTTCCGGCGCGGTGCGAGAGGGAGGATCGCCCGGGAGGAATCCCTGCCCCGCCCACTCCGACCGTATGGAGCCTGGTTGAGGAAGGTAGCACTCCTGCGTGGGCGGCGACCGACGACGGGGATGTCGCTTGGGGGGGGGAATGTGACGGATCGGTGGCCCTCCCCCTCATCATCATCACCACCCCGTCCCTTATTCGCCGCCCTTCACCAGGCTCCCGACTGGAGTGGGTGGATGAGAGGAGGGGCGTGGGACCAACGTGGGCTGGCGGCGTGTGATGAGGCACAGCTGGACTGAATTAAGCCTCATCACCGCCGCCGTTAAATGCCGAGCGCGCCTCTCCTCGGGAGACCGGTCTCTTCCCCCGTGCATGCACGCTGGTGTCCTCGTGGGTCCAGGAAGGGTGCGTTGAGGGACATCGCGCCGCCGAGGATGTGAGCCGCGGAACCTCCAGAGTCATCATGCAAGCCGCACCCGTGTTACGGCCGTCGGGCCAGGATGCCGGGCCGTCCATCCCGCCAATGGGCCAGTAAGTGGCACAGGAAGAGCCGCCGCTCCAGAGAAGCCGCCGCCCCTCGTGCCCCGGACCGCGGGAGCGTGTGCGGCCACCAGACTCCGCCCCTTGCCTGGACCCTTCCCCTTTGGAACACTGCCCTCCTGCACAAGCCCCGAAGCACAACGAGGACACCAGATCCCCCCCTTCTTTGGACACTTATTCCCCCTGGACACTTCCTTTTATTATTTTTGTTCAATAAAAACCTCTCCGAGGCCTGACGCCACACCCACTGTGTCTGTCGTTGGCTCCTCCCGTCACAAATAAAATCGAGCAGAACCTAGCCGATCAAGCAATTCGTCAACCCGCGGCATTGGATATGCATCGAATTTCGACACAGCATTCACCTTACGATAATCCACACAGAACCGAACCGAGCCGTCCGTTTTAGGCACTAAGACTATCGGGCTTGCCCAGTCACTGTTGGATTCTTCTATTACTCCCATATCCAGCATCGCTTCTAATTCCGTCTGAACCACCTTTTTTTTGTGTTCAGGTAGACGATACGGCCGGCTGCGCACTACCACACCCGGTTCGGTCTCAATGTGGTGCTGAATGAGGTCTGTTCGACCAGGCAGGGGCGAGAACACATCTGCAAACTCCGCTTGCAGCTTGGCTACATCAGTGAGCTGGGAGGGCGAGAGGTGATCCCCTGTTGGGGCCAGAGCGAGAGATTGGGTTTTAGTTTTCACTTCTGGCCCGAGATCTTCCTCTCCACTCACCACCATCGCCAACATCACTGACTCCGCCTCGCTCCATTTTTTAAGGAGATTGAGGTGGTAAGTTTGACGTGCCCCGTTCCTGTCTGACCGCACCACCTCATAATTGAGATCCCCAACTCGTCGTGTGACCTCAAAGGGTCCTTGAACCTTGGCGAGTAATTTGGAGCTAGAAGTTGGGAGCAATACAAGCACTTTCTCTCCCGGTGCAAATTCGCGTAATCTGGTTCCCCTGTTATATAGCCGGCTTTGTCTGCCCTGAGCCTGTAACAAATTATCCATAGAGAGCCGCCCTAAAGTGTGGAGTTTTGTTCTCAGGTCCAGCACATACTGAATTTCGTTCTTACTGTTCGAAGGCCCGTCCTCCCAAGTTTCTCTTAGGACGTGCAACACCCCACGGGGCTGTCGTCCGTAGAGAAGCTCGAAGGGGGAAAACCCTGTGGAGGCTTGGGGGACCTCGCGCACAGCAAACAACAGGGGTTCCAGCCATTTGTCCCAATTTTTGGCGTCCTCGTGAACAAACTTCCGAATCATGGTTTTCAATGTACGATTAAATCGTTCGACCAGTCCGTCCGTTTGTGGGTGGTAGACGCTGGTGCGAATCGATTTAATGCCCAGTAACTCGTAAAGTTCGCGGAGGGTCCGTGACATGAACGCCGTGCCTTGATCGGTGAGAATCTCTTTCGGGATTCCCACCCGGGAGATTAAATGAAACAGTGCGTCCGCCACACTTTTCGCGGAAATGCTGCGGAGCGCCACTGCTTCTGGATATCGCGTTGCATAATCCACCAAGACTAAGGCAAAGCGATACCCACGTGCAGATCGTTCTAATGGCCCGATGAGGTCCATACCAATTCGTTCGAAGGGGACCTGCATCAAAGGGAGCGGGCACAATGGTGCTTTTGGGGTGGCCGGTGGGTTTACCAGCTGACATTCACGACAAGACGCACACCACCTGCGCACGTTCTCATGAATGCCCGGCCAGAAAAATCGGGTCATTAGACGATTCAGTGTTGCAGTTTGTCCCAAATGCCCGGCCATCGGGTTGCAATGAGCCGCCTGGAAAAGCATTTCCCGACGGCATTTTGGTACTAATAACTGCGTTGTATCTCGTTTTGACTGAGTGTCTTGGGTCACTCGGTACAACCGGTCTTTCAAAATAGCAAAATAAGGATAGGAGAGCGATTGCGTCGGCTGGAGAGGCTGACCGTCGATGGAACGGACCTGATCAAACGCATTTTTGAGCGACTCATCCTGAGACTGTTCCAGGGGAAAATCATCACACTCTGCGAGGTTTCTCCTCACAACAGCACTCCGTTCCCCTGCCTCAGCTCCCATTGGTCCCGGCTCAGCCTCTCCCACCTGCACGACCGCCCCCCTTCCCCGCTCTCCATTGCTCCAAGAGACATCCGCACATAAATGCCCCAATAATACACCAAACCCTGGCCAATTTGTTCCCAAAATCAGCGGATGTCTGAGGTGCGGGCTAACTGCCACCTCTATCCTATGCTTTTGTCCCCTAAATTGAATAGCCACCGACACTAGGGGGTAGTTCACCACGTCGCCGTGCACACACCGTACCCTAACCATGCGGCTCTTATCCAATGCCTCCGATTGAATCAGGCTTTGATGCATTGAGGATTGGTTACATCCTGAATCCACCAAAGCCTGATACGTACCCCCCTTAATACTCACAGGTATCTGGTACAGGCCAGCTTGATCGGGGGCAGCCTGTGGGGCGTCCGGGACCCGGATCAGTGTGCCCACCTCCATCACGGGACACCGACTGATAAAATGGCCTGGGTCCCCGCAACGCCAACAGACCGGCCCAGGCTTCCCCGCCACTCCAGTGGCAGGAAGTGGGTCAAAGAATTGGCGTGGAGGGAGCGGAGGAACGGGAGCTGCGGGTGCACTACCCTGGGCGGCGCCCTCGGGGCAGCTAGCGGCTCTGGCCTCGGGCCACCCCTTTCCCGGGGTGGGACTCGTGGAGGAAGGTTTCCCCTGGACCTGGGAAGAGGGACAGGTTTGTAGGGCAGAAACAGAGGAGAAGGGAGAGAGAGAGAGACAGATGGCAGGGCCTCGCCGACCCCAGGACACGCCACTATCTGGTCCTCCGCCAGTTGGATGGCCTGTTTCAGCGACACCGGGCGGTGGCACTGGACCCATTGGGCCGTCTTCTTCGGCAGCCGAGCCACAAACTGCTCCAGCACCACTTTGTCGATCACCTCCTCGACGCCGCTTCCATCGGCCATCAGCCATCTGCGGCAGGCGTCCCGGAGCTGTTGTGCCATCGCGAAGGGTCGGCCACCCTCCCCGAGATCCAATGACCGGAACCGCTGGCGTGCTGCTCGGGACTCAGGCTGACCCGCTGGAGGATGGCGTGTTTCAGGTCATCGTAGACTAGGAGGTTCTGAACTGGCAGTTGTGCGGCGAGCTGGGCTTCTCCAGACAGCAGAGGGATGAGCCGCACCGGCCAGTCCACCGGGGGCCACCCAGATGCCTCAGTCGACCTCTCAAACAGGTCCAAGAATGCCTCCGGGTCATCCTGGGGACCCATTTTGTGGAGAGGTACGTGTGGGGGCGGGGCTGAGGCAGGTAGAGAACGAGTGGTCCGAACCTCCCGGTCAATCCAGCTCCGGAACAACTCGCGGTCTTCCTGCTGGGCTTGTAGGAGGGCTCGAAAACTCCGTTCCTGGTCGTCCCTTATGCCCAGCAGTGCCTGATGGTGTTCCTGGTGAAGTCCCGCGAGTGATTGGATAACCTCCGCAAATGGCGATGACGGCGGGGACTGCATGACGGCGGCGGCGTTCTTCTTCCTTCCCGGGTTTCGGCACCAGTGTGATGGGGTTCAGGGGTGAAAGGAAGAAGACAGGGTCGGCGTGACTGGGACTCGTAGGATTTTTAATTCGGTGCTCTTTCACAACAACAAAACAAGGCGGGGCGCTCACTGCGCTCCCAAACGTTTCAACCAATAACTCAGAATATCAGATCTGTGTATCTTCTCTTCCTCTAGCACCAGTCTCTCGGTCCACCTCGAGTTCCCAGTCCTTCTCTCTCTCTAGCCTCCCGTTCTGGTGGCTTTATCCGGTCCCTCCATGCCAATTACTGAAACAAGACACAGGCGTTATCAATTGCACTTGACCCACTTACGCACCGCTCGTTTCCCAGCTCTCTCTCCCGCTGCAGACCCCGCTGAACCACGCCCCCCTCGCCACAACTGCCATTTTTGATTACTCTGGCACTTATAATTACTTCTAACTCACTGCAACTTTGTTCCTTCAGGCAGGAAATAAAGATTAATAAAGAATTTTCTGACAGAAATGTTGAGAATTTAATCTTAACATTAATCTACAAACATAAAAAAGAAAAGTTTATAATGTGGTTTACATGTCTGTCTGATGTTTTACATGTTTAAAGACAAACTACGTGCCAATTCATCAGTCAACACAATTACTGAATATTTTCTCCCTTAAACTGCACTCTCAAAAAACCGCCCCTGTTTTACCATCACAAACATGTAACCAATTCCATCACACTGCCTCACACAGGCTTTTCATATTATTAGGCCTGTTTAAAATGAGCAAAATCTGCGCAAACACCATGAGATGCATGCCGGTTAGAAATGTGTCTGACTGATTTCTGACTTCTCTGATCTAGTGACAGTCGCACAGAACTTTTAAATTGGTTGTGAAGCAACAGTTACCCTCGACTTATTCGCCATGGTGAATAAGGCTATAATGAATGTGGAAAGTAATAGTCCTATATATATATTCCACTCATGAACTCAGCATGCTGATTTCACTAATTAGTTCTACCTCCTGGCTGAAAAACTGTGCTAATTAGCAAATCCAGGTGATTGGAACAAAATGCTGAGGAACCTGGACTTTCCACCTCTGGAATAAAAACACAGTATGTTTTATGGGGCTAATCAATGTTGATAATCATTTAAGAATTATAAAATAATATTTTCTGCCATATTTATTCTAAACCACCATTTTGCAGAAATAGTGTGTTCAGAATAATGTTTAAGTGGGGAAAAAGTGGGTAATTTTAACCTCACACTCATTATTTTGATTAAAAAAAAACTTCACATCCAGTTGGCAGTCGCCTTAAGGTCTAGTTGCAGAAGTTCAAATATTTTAATGCATCCAAGCTCAAATCGAAATTTCCACATACATACAACCCCTGGCAAAAATGATGGAATCACCACACTTAGAAGATGGTCACCCAAAGTTTTGACTTTATAACAAATAAACAAATCACAGATATCACACAAAACAGTTTTTGCTTGATAATTCAACACTTTGTTTATGTGAAACATACCTCAAACACATTACATTAAAAAATTGTTATGTTAACATAATTAATGGAAGATTGTTTTCCATATCAAAAATTATGGAATCATTCAATGTTGAGGAAAAAAAATATGGAATCAGCTTGTAATCTGCATTTCTGAAATAAATACCGGCAGATATCTAAAATGTTAATTAGTCACCAGTTAAAAGAGAGTGCTTCCAGACCTTAACGAGTTGTTGGACTTGGCTAATTGAAAGGAAACATGGCCTCAACAAGAGGCTGTCTGTTGAAACAATGGAAAGGGTTACAAAAGTCCTTCAAGAAGGAAATCTATCACGGAGTGTGGCAAAAGAAGTTGGATGTTCCCAGTCAGCTGTTTCTATAATTTGGTGCAAGTATAAACAAAATGGAAAGGTCACAAAAGGAAAACATACAGGCAGACAAAGGAAGACCTCAAAGCGTCAGGATAGAAAACTCAAAGCAATTTGCCTTGAAAATAGAAAATGCACAACAAAACAAATGAAAAACAAATGGGCGGAAACAGGAGTCAATGTGTGTGATAGAACTGTAAGAAATCAGCTGAATGAAATGGGATTTAAATATAGAAAAGCCAAACGAAAACCAGCATTAACACCTAAACAGAAGAAAACAAGGTTACAGTGGGCTAAAGAGAAGCAGTCATGGAGTGTGAATGACTGGATGAAAGTGATATTCAGTGATGAAGCACGATTCTGCATTGGACAAGGAGATGATGCTGGAACTTTTGTCTGGTGCCGTTCTAATGAAATGTATAAAGATGACGGCCTGAAGAAAACAATCAAATTTCCCAACTCATTTATGATATGGGGTTGCATGTCAGGTAAAGGACCAGGGAAAATGACAATCCTTACCTCAACAGTCAATGCACAAGTGTACATTGAAATTTTGGGCACTTTTTTCGTTCCATCAATAGAAAACAAGTTTGGTGAAGTCATTTTTCAGGATGATAATGCATCTTTCCACAGAGCAAAGAGTGTTAAAGCTTTTCTTCAGGAAAGGCATATCAACTCATGGCCATCAGAATGGCCAGCAAACAGTCCGGATCTCAATCCAGTTGAAAGTTTATGGTGGAAATTGAAAAAATTGGTCCATGACAAGGCTTCACCTTGCAAAGCTGATCTGGCAACCGCTATTCAACAAAGTTGGAACCAGACTGATGCAGAATATTGTTTTTCAAAGTCCATGCCCCAAAGAATTCAGGCCATCATAAAAGCAAGAGGAGGAACAACAAAGTACTAACTGTGTGTTTTGGTAGATGATTCCATATTTTTTTCCTCTACTTGATATGGAAAACTAATTTTCATTAATCAAAAGAGTTTAATATTTTTTTAGGTATGTTTCACATAACCAGAATGTTGAATTATTAAACAAAAATTGTTTTGTGTGATCTGTGATTCGTTAATTTGTTATGAAGTAAAAAATTTGGGTAAACAACATCTAATTGTAGTGATTCCATCATTTTTGCCAGGGGTTGTATGATCAGAACTCCGCAGCTTCTCTCCATTGGACAGTGGGAAGGCGGCTTCAAACTGACATATGCCAAAAATCTCTCATGACAGAATGACCACGCTGCCCAAAATTATAATGGGAAATGATTTGCTGACGACACAGCTTTATGTGCACTGGCAGGGGCACTGCTATGCATTTCTAATGGGGATGCATTTCACCACCTCTGCCGGCTTACCTTCTTCCCATAGTACATCCTGGTTCCATGTGTTGCCCAGATAAGCTACGCACACTCACCCGGCCATCTATGTGATGGAAAATAAAACATGATTCATCAGACCAGGCCACCTTCTTCTAGTGCTCCGTGGTCCAGTTCTGATGCTCACATGCTCAATGTTGGCACTTTCTGCAGTGGACAGGGGTCAGCATGGGCACCCAGACTGGTCTGCGGCTATGCAGCCCTATACGCAACTTCTTGAGCAATTTGAGCTACAGTAGCTCCTCTGTTGGATAGGACCACACGGCCAGCCTTTGCTCCCCACGTGCATCAATGAGCCTTTGCTGTCCATGACCCTGTAGCTGGTTCACTGTTCCTTCCTTGGACCACTTTGATAGATACTGACCACTGCAGTCTGGGAAAACCCTACAAGAGCTGCAGTTTTTTTTAAGATGCTCTAGCCCAGTCTTCTAGCCATCACAATTTGGCCCTATTCAAAATCCTTATGCTTGCCCATTTTTCCTGCTTCTAACACATCAGCTTTGATGACAAAATGTTCACTTGCTGCCTAATATATCCCACTCACTAACAGGTGCCGTGATGAAGAGATAATCAGTGTTATTCACTTCACCTGTCAGTGGTCATAATGTAATGTCTGAATGCAGATGTCGGATATGGGTGACTTTAAAAAAAAAGAGTCAAGAAATCAGAACTGCATCAAGACCTGCAGTGTAAATGCATCCTTAGGGAGCTGACAGAATAGTTCTGACGTGTGTCTAACACCCTGAATTCAGACTGGTCAGGTAGAGTTGAAATTCATTTTGCTTTGTCAATGTGATATTAACCAACGCACATGGAGTAGTTCTGTTTACTCAGATATGCCCACTAATTCAACCCAGTTTCTGTTCACCAGGGTGATCAGGCAGAGCTCAACCATTTAACCAAATCTCACAACATCAGCCTGGATTCAAACAGAGCCCTGTTTGATGACCATTGGACCTTGAGAGACACCCTGGCACACATGTCTGTTATTGATCATCTATTAAGACAGTTAAGGACTGCTCACAACAAGAACGATAACAGTAGAAAGATAATAATAACTATTATAGCATCTACACCAACGGATGTTAACGTTCTGTTTATTAAAAGCATGCTGCAGTTCTGTAATCTGCTACTTTAGATTCTCCAGCTCTTTAAAGTCGGATGGATTCTGATTATCTGCTAATGTTTTTTTTTTCTTTTTTCTTTTTTCATCACTTAAAAAAATATTCTGAAAGTGATTCCAATGATATAGTTCTTGTATCATTCTTTTAATGGTGGTGTGGACTTCCCTATTCCCACATATGATTATTAAAGCTTTATAATTTACTTATTCCTTTGCATGAATGGTCTTTTACACTTACTGTTGAGCACATTCTCCTCCTGTATAGGTTTTGAGATAAAGAAATAGATAGATTTTGCTAGATCTGTGTTGAGTTCTGATTTCATGTTATAACATTACCAAAATGCAAAATCCAATTTTTTTTTTATTAATATAGACATTTCGTGCATTGGAAATATTTGAAAAATGCATAGATTCTGTTTTGGTTTTGAAAATTCTACTGAGCACACCTCAGCAGGATGAAATAACAGGTTAGGCTTCATTGCATCAAAGTCAGCAGTTTTCAACACTTGTCTCCCGAACTTGTAGTTAACATTGTGTCAAGGTTGAATCACTGAAGCCAGACCAACCGGTCTGATTCATACATTGAAGTTCATGGGCAAGGAAAGCACTATTGATTTAATTTGTTTAAGATAAGTGTATTAGCTTTATTTCTGTTAGGTGTAGGATCAGAACGAGTCAAACAAATTTAAGATTCGATCAGAACATCGAAACATGAGGAGCCGAAATTCCAGAGGGGCTGCAACTGTCATGAGTCCGGGTTCACGATGCTCCCCCTCACCACCAGAGGTCGCCACCTCCCGTCTTCCCGGACTCAATTGCCATTACCACACACACCTGCCACTCATCACACTCCCAGCTATTCCCCACTCACCTCATTATTGTTTAATTTGCCCCAGCTGTGTTCCTTAAGCTCCCTGTGTTTTCTGTTCTGCTCTCGTTCGTCTCACTTTTGTGCCAGGTATGCCTGTGTCTGATGTCTGCCCTGTGCCTCGTGTATGTCTTGTTTTCAGTGCTTGTGTTTGTTCTGGCTTTTTCCCCTTCGGGGTGGTTTCAGTTGTGTTTTTGATTATTTTATAATTTGTTAATAAAGAAGATTCCTTTTGCCAGCAATTGAGTCTTCGTTCCTCCCAACCCGTGACAGCAACAGGACGTCATAAATCAGATTCCTAGCTCCAACCTCTGAAGGAAACCTGACCAACAAGCCTCTTCCAGAACAGCTTGCAACATTAAAACAAAAAGAACACTTATTGATAAGTCCAACGCAGGAAGGAGATCGTCAAATTTGGGGCAAATAATCAAGATTAATGGTCAAAGAGATGGCCATCATATGTGTTCCACGAGAGAAATCCCGATCTTCTTTAGATCGATGTTTCCCCCACACATAGAAGACAAAGAACCAGACTGAAATTCCTTTGTCCAAAGAACATGTTTTGGTCTCCACAGAACTACACAGAGACTTTCTTTTTCATATGCACATAAAATCATCCTAAAAGGACATTTCTATGCATAACCCCATATTATGTATGTAACCCACACATTAGACTATCATGTTTTAAGCACATATTATGTACCGTCATTTCCGGACTATAAGCCGCAACTTTTTTTCCCACGCATTGAACCTTGCGGTTTAAACAATGACGCGGCTAATATATGGATTTTTCCCGCTTTCAAATTTAAAAAAAAAAAAAAAAACATTCTGTGACGCGCTCGGTTTTTTGGCGGCATGAAGCTTTCATCAGACCAATGAAATAGCCGAACGGGTTGAGGTCAAACAACTTTTTTGTTTTACGGTTTAATCGAGCGCGCTCAAATTTCCCATCATTCTGATTACGGTAGTCATTTTGTCACCCTCATCATGGCAAAGACAAGGAGAAATGCATATGATGCAGCTTTTAAGTTGAAGGCGATTGATCTGGCTATTGGAAAAGGAAATAGAGCTGCTGCACGGGAGCTTGGTCTTAATGAGTCGATGATAAGACGTTGGAAACAGCAGCGTGAGGAATTGACGGTGCATAAAGACAACTAAAGCACAGGAGGAGGAAAATAGTGACCGTGTAATGTTCACGGACTTAATTAACCCCGAATCTGTGGTGGCATCACGGAATCGCCGAAAATTCCGTGAGGGGCTCACAGAAGGCATCAGCCGTGGTCCATGCACGGATTCACTGGTTCAACGTAAAAAAGAGTGACTCCGATGCAGTTATACTTTCACTGGAGTACCTGACAGCCCCTACCCTAAACCTACCCAGTTCTGAACAATAATGATGACGATAAATTTCCCAGTATCGCGTCGGCATATTGATGCTAAGGGTTTCCGTGCGTGGAGCACGGCTGATGCCTGTCACTGACTTACATTGGTATCACTTCTGTGAGCCCATCACGGAATTTTCGGCGATTCCGTGATGCCACCACAGATTCGGAGGTTAATTAAGTCCGTGAACATTACACGGAATCCTGTGAGATCATGTTGCAACGTAGGCGTTTCTTTAAAGCCTATTTATTTTTGTTACAAGCCGTGTTTCGTTAAAGCCTGTGTAAAGTTAATTTGTTTCAATGTACCTGTAGGCACCTGCGGCTTATAGACATGTGCGGCTTATTTATGTTCAAAATAATATTTTTTTTCAAATTCAGTGGGTGCGGCTTATATTCAGGTGCGCTCAATAGTGGACTAAATTTTTGCAATATTTTGACATTGGCTTGTCTTCCATTATCAATGTCAATCATAGCAATGAGTCCCTGAACAATTTAGCAGATTTACCCGTGTAATATTTAACAGCCGCGTTTGTCATTCCTGAAATGGTATACGTGGATGTTTGGTCCTCTTGGATAAACAAAAATTTTCTTCAAATTGTGAATGGATTTTGTACAGAAACTAAGCAAAGTGTGCGCACAGTACAATTGACTGGAAATGACTGAGCTGGCTCATCTAAAACCAGGAAGTAATTGTGCATATGGTCAATTGACAGAGCATTAGTGATTGCTTTGAAATATATTGGATACAGTATTTTTCATACTTTCCCCGGTTTTCCCTTAACTGAATTGGTGTTTTTTCTCTCTCTCTCTCTTTTTACATTAAACACAAACTGAACTTTATTACATTTATCGCATGAAATGAACAGTATTATACACCTCAAAGGGAAATTAAACTGATTTACGATATCAAATTCTACTTACTGTTTGATGTTTTATTGCTCTGTGTTGTGATGTGATGTGATTGTATTTGCTATTATTATTGTTATTGTTGTTGTTACAGTAAAGTGTTATTTTTTATATTCAACTTCTGGTCTCCTGGTATAAACTTCATATCTTTCTCCCCATGCAGTTCTTTTAGAGTCTAGAACTGGTCTAGTGGCAGTACTGTATGTGTTTGTGTGTGTGTGTGTGTGTGTGTGTGTGTGTGTGTGTGTGTGTGTGTGTGTGTGTGTGTGTGTGTGTGTGTGTGTGTGTGTGTGTGTGTGTGTCAATCAATTATCAGTGCTTTAGAATTTTTACATTACATTCTACATCAGGGTGAATTTAAGCAAACTGCAAGTACAGTGTAAGTACTACAAATACAGTGGAAAAGTGCACCTTTAGAATATTGAAAAAAAAAAACCTATAGGATTAAAATCCCATTAAAATCCTATAGGAACGGTTCCTAAAGGATATTTATGTCTTGTCCTATAGGACTATTCCTATCGGAATCCTATAGGAATGGTTCCAAAATACGCTAGAAATTCCTATTGGAATCCTATACAATTGTCCTATTGGAATCCTATAGGATTTTTTGACAAGGGCCGGAAATTACGGTATGCATTTTTAATAACTATTGAATGACTTCAAGGGTTATTCGTGTTTGGTATGTATGAGTTTGACAATTCTAGCTTGAAGCGTTTCTTCCAATTTATTCTTTGTCAAATGTATCATATTCTGGTTATAGAAATCACATCCAAAAGTATACTTTGCAAGAGTGTGTAAAATTCGGACCATGTGACTGATAACATGCTGATTTAAAGGTGCTGTATGTAGGATTTTGACTATACTAAAGCATAAAAATACCATAATATGTTTGTAGATATTTAAGAAACATGCTAATTTAACATACTTGTTTATCTGAAAAACAATGCTACAGTCAGTTATTCTCCTTTGAAAATGAGCATTCAGGCCCGGAATGACTGTGTTTGTTATGGTTTGTGAAACACGCCCACTGCCAGTTTACCCAATTGTATTTCGGCACCGTGGGTTGCCAGTTGGCGGAAAACACAGCGTATTTAATTTCATTCGTCGGCATGTGCTCGTTCTTGTTGGTGTCATTAATCTGGCAACCTGCGTGTGCGTCAAGTCTGAGGAGGAGGGGCCTGGTGAAAAAAACCGTCTCCAATATTTTGAATTTGGACTGCAATACCTAGTTCAACCGCTGGGTGTCAATCCTACATATAGCACCTTTAACACTACGATGAGAAGAAAAACCACCTAGTCTCGTTATATCCTTTCTTTCTTTTATTTTAATTTCTTTTCCGTTGCGAGTTTCGTGTTCTCAGTTTATGTTTTGCCGCCATGCCTTGTCTCCGAGTTCAACTGAGCCTGTGACCACCTCAAAACTTCAACCAGACCAACTCCGCATCCTCAGCCAACGCCCAAGACATCACTTCAACGACTACTGAACTTCCAGCCAATCGGCAACTTGGGAAACCCCTTTTCCTGCAAAGATGACGAAAAAAGGGAATCCCTTAACACAGAGTCAACGCAACGCAAGTAACCTCCAGATTCTAACTGAGCTGGTGCATTTAATATAAACTTTAGCCTCATTGAGAAACTCAATGCAAGGGTTAAATAAGTGATTGATGGTTGTTCAGGTCTATGCAATAGCCCATGTTGTTGTAAACTTGGGATATCACATTTTCATTCTCTTAAACTCATTCTCTTGTCCTCACTTTCTCTCTTTCTGCAATTTGTGTGAATGTGTGAATGCGTGTGTTCATGTGTTAGATTAGTTTATGTCTTAGGTTTATATAAATAAAGTCTTATTTATATTGAAAAGAGTTGTGTTCTTGTGTTTTGTGCTTACAAGTTAATGTCTTAATCTGCCGATATTGTTACTGTGCTTATTAATAGTGTTTTCACTATATTTTGGATTTTAATATCCAGTGCAGAGTTGATGTTATATGGCTCGTTCAGTGTATCGCTACCGACTCAGTGATCAGCCACAAAACAGTGATTCTGTTCAAATTCCCTATAAAATCATAAATGATTCCCTTTGAGCTAAATTAAATTATTTACATATTAACCCCTACATAGGGGTAAGAAAAGAATAATTTAATGCAGCAAACATTGACCACAAAGACCAAACTCAGACTTTTCTGAATTATGTCTACTACAGCCTGACATCTAGGCTACACAAATGTCTTCATGTTCTCACTAAAGCCTGACTTGCCGATACATTTTAACAGGGTTGTGATCAAGAATGGCACGGACACTGAAATATGATTGCCGCCCTCACTGGATCCCCAACATCATTGGGTTAGAGGACTGTCATTCTGACGATGCCTGTATGCCATTGGATCAGAGCGCTGTCAGTGCTGTCTCTGATTGTTGCATGCAAAGTTTGCGTTTGGATTTGGAGCGCTCAACAAAGCCATTAGATTAATGGGTTCTGTCCATGTTTTGGCAAGGCTTTTTTTTTTCTTTTTTCTTTTTTTTTTAAATATCGGTAGGCTACATAAAAAGTGCACAAAATTTGTTTAGGCAGTAGGCCTATGTGGCAGTCGAGAAATCATGTTTCATGTGAAACTGATCTAAAAGGTGTGCGTTTTTGCACCAATGCATTGTTAAAGGTTCAGTGTGTCATGTAATATTTACATATAAAACTTTTACAGCCAATTAAAATCAATACAATTAAGATCAATACATACTTTATTAAACCGCTTTGTCAAATTTAACGCATCCTGACGGAAGTGTCGAAATGCTGAATCGATTAATTCGCTTCCAAAACAAACAACCAAAAAAAAATTAAGAAAAATTAATTCGCTTCCAACAGTATCATACATATAGAGAGCAGAGCGTCGCGTTATTTAAAGGGGAAGTTCACGCGTCAATGAGTAATAAAATGTATGTCACTTCACTTAAAAGAACTATTAGCTGCATTGTGATTACTTTTATGTCACTGATCAGGCTTTTATAGGCCTATGAAGTTTGGGGTAACAAAAGGTTTTATAGGTTTGACTGAAATAATAATGCAATAACTGACACAACAACAACAACAAAACAATTGAACAACAACAAAAAAAAAAAAAACAGATAAAATCAAAAACTAGCCTTTGATCATATCTAAACATGTATCCAAATCCAAATCCAAATGTAATAAAATTAATTTATATGTGATGACAATTTCTTAGCAACTAGGGATTGTTACATAGAGCTTTATACAGGCATCCAGTGGCTATAGTGGTGTAACAGATAATAAACTGTGCAAAATGTTTTATCTTAACAGTCAATTTACAAATAGGCCTAATGCGTTGAGATTTGAGGAACTCATTTCCACAAATTAGTGTCGTTACTATGACAACCAATTTAAATGTGACAAGAAACTGATGTCTGAGAAATTTTTTTAGACACACACACACACACACACACACACACACACACACACACACACACACACACACACACACATATATATATATATACACACACACACACACATATATATATATATATATATATATATATATATATATATATATATATATATCCTATGTACACATTGATACAATGTATCAATGTATCAATTTTATTTAAAATTTGAGCGTTTACATAATCAGTTTTATACGGAGCCCCTAAAGGGACATTGGCAAAAAAAAAAAAAAAAAAGACTTTCTCGTGCGCACGAGAAACTATCGCGTGCGCACGAGATACTTTCGCGTGCGCACGAGAAACTATCGCGTGCGCACGAGATACTTTCGCGTGCGCACGAGATACTATCGCGTGCGCATGAGAAACTTTCTCGTGGGCACGAGAAACTATGGCGTGCGCACGAGAAACTTTCGCGTGGGCACGAGAAACTATCGCGTGCGCACGAGAAACTATAGTTACAGTTTCCTGTTGCATCACTTCTGCCATCTTACACAGAGGAAAACAAGAGCATGCATGTGCATGAATTAGCCTAATTGAGATATATTTTGGCCTTCAATACTAAAACATTGTGTCTGTTCTTGCATTCAGACACAGATAAATCATCACTGAACAGCATAAGAACGGCTTTTTCTCTCAGGCTATATTCCACCTGAACAATACATAGCCTAACATCTCAGGACTGTCCATCTGTACATAACTTCTCAAAACTTTTCATCTGTAAAATAGCACATTCATAATTCTTTCTATTTTCTCTACAGGCCTATGTTGTACATAACCTAAAACATTTGCACATTCATAATTCTATTTTATCTATATTTTTATTACCATAGTTATTGTTTTTTAATGCATTGTCTATTCTGTTTATTATTATTATTGTTATTATTTTTCATTCTATTACCTTAAATTATATGCATGACTACACTCTCTCTGTACTTTCTCCACTGGATGCTCCTGTCACCAAGACGAATTTCTTGTGTTTTTGTGCGTGTAAAGACACTTGACAATAAAGCTCTTTCTGATTCTGACATTTAAAATGCATTTTGAGGTCTGGAAGGATTGGTAGCTATAAAAGCTCAAATTTTAGATTTCGATATGGCGATAGCCTATTGTCCCACATAAAACTTCAAAAGCCAGTCAGATATGTATATAATCGAAAGCGATTATTTATTTTTGATAATTATTACTTTACTTCAGTTTGGTTTTCAATAACTGCTGTTAGTTTCGTTTCATTTTCGTTTTTTATTTCTCTGACATTTCTTTGACATTTTTCTTTCTTTCTTGATAAATAAATGCCTTTATTTTCGTTAAATACAGTTCCTAATATAACATATTTTACCGTTTAAATATGTATACGATATTTCATTTACTTCTAAAATGCTTGTTAAACGAGTTTAAATGTAATAAATATTGTATTCATGTTTAAACAGTAAAATATGTTGTATTAAGAACTGTATTTAACGGAAATAAAGGCATGCAGGCAAATAAAGAAAGAAAGAAATGTCAAAATAAATGAAAAACTAAAATGAAACACAGTTATTGAAAGCCTATAACTACAATAAAATAATAATTCTAAAAAATAAATGTGACCCATGCTGGCAAAATGGGTCGGAATGCGCAAATTTTCAAACATATTATTTTCACATTCTCCATTTAAAATACCTTCTAAAATTATATATGACTTGTTGAAATCAGACAAAAAATGACTGAGCTACAGCCGTTTGAAGGCAATAGAGGCGGGCAGCAGATCTGATTTAGAGAAAAATCGAGATTACAAAGCAAAATTACCAAGCAACGTTGCATATTTTCCTCCAATTCTTTTCTTAATAATAATGACTATATATTTATCAATCACAATATAGCTATTTTTTTTATCTTTGTTATTCAATATAAGAACAAATATGCAAATAAACGGTAGTTTAATCAAGAGCATGCAAGTGATTCCACATTTTCTTTTTATGTATGATTAACATTGAGACAGATCTATATTAAGACCTACTGTAATGCATAGATCAATACGCAATAATTGTACTTTATAAGGGAGATCGCGCACTCGAGGAAAGGCACTCGCTTTGCAAATGTCAGCGCGATGGTATTGTTTTCGTCAGCATATGTTTGAAAATCGTAAGACATGTTATATTAGGAACTGTATTTAACGAAAAATAAAGGCATTTATTTATCAAGAAAGAAAGAAAAATGTCAAAGAAATGTCAAAGAAATAAAAAACGAAAATGAAACGAAACTAACAGCAGTTATTGAAAACCAAACTGAAGTAAAGTAATAATTATCAAAAATAAATAATCGCTTTCGATTATATACATATCTGACTGGCTTTTAAAGTTTTATGTGGGACAATAGGCTATCGCCATATCGAAATCTAAAATTTGAGCTTTTATAGCTACCAATCCTTCCAGACCTCAAAATGCATTTTAAATGTCAGAATCAGAAAGAGCTTTATTGTCAAGTGTCTTTACACGCACAAAAACACAAGAAATTCGTCTTGGTGACAAGAGCATCCAGTGGAGAAAGTACAGAGAGAGTGTAGTCATGCATATAATTTAAGGTAATAGAATGAAATATAAGGCTAATAATAAACAGAATAGACAATGCATTAAAAAACAATAACTATGGTAATAAAAACATAGATAAAATAGAATTATGAATGTGCAAATGTTTTAGGTTATGTACAACATAGGCCTGTAGAGAAAATAGAAAGAATTATGAATGTGCTATTTTACAGATGAAAAGTTTTGAGAAGTTATGTACAGATGGACAGTCCTGAGATGTTAGGCTATGTATTGTTCAGGTGGAATATAGCCTGAGAGAAAAAGCCGTTCTTATGCTGTTCAGTGATGATTTATCTGTGTCTGAATGCAAGAACAGACACAATGTTTTAGTATTGAAGGCCAAAATATATCTCAATTAGGCTAATTCATGCACATGCATGCTCTTGTTTTCTTCTGTGTAAGATGGCAGAAGTGATGCAACAGGAAACTGTAACTATAGTTTCTCGTGCGCACGCGATAGTTTCTCGTGCCCACGCGAAAGTTTCTCGTGCGCACGCGATAGTATCTCGTGCGCACGCCATAGTTTCTCGTGCCCACGCGAAAGTTTCTCGTGCGCACGCGATAGTTTCTCGTGCGCACGAGAAAGTCTTTTTTTTTTTTTTTTTTGCCAATGTCCCTTTAGGGGCTCCGTAGTTTTATGTTATTTTGTATGTAATATTAATTATCTTGTTTGGGTGTGGGAGTTGGTTGGGGGGGGGGGGGGGGGGGGGGGGTAGTGAGCCTTGGTAGTTTACTTGTTAAAAAAGTGTAAACTATCAATCAGGCAACAGAAGTTTTTTTAGCAAAGTTTTGATCGTGTTGATAGAGGCTTGTGTAAAAAAAAAAAGGATAATAGGCTTTATAAGGTTTAATGCAAAAACATTTTTTCACATTTCACAGAGGGTTTCTAGCTAGTAAGGTTTTAAAAAGTTAATTGTGGAACTTGTTCTGGTTACTTTAGGTAGGAGCTTTACTTTAGGTATTTTGAATAATGAAGTTTATTACTCTTAGGCTGATGATACACTGGGCAACTTTTTGAGCAATGTTGCTGGGCAACTTTGGTTAATGTTGCCGTCCGTGGGCAACAAGAGGAGACACAGGGTCCACGACCAGTCTTAAGTATCCAGATAGAAATTTGTTACACGTTCTCAGTGGGAAAGTGTCTAAGCAACATTGCTCAAAAAAAGTTGCCTGGCAAAACTGCTCAAAAAGTTGTCCCATGTCTCATCAGCCTTATAGTATTTAAGCAAATGCTGCATTGATTTTTTTGCACTAATATTTAAAAATATCTTATTGGGATTACTCTAGAAATTCAAAAGAGCAATAAAAAGTAAAATAATAGAGAAAGAGAATAATAAGTAAAAAAAAAAAAAAAAAAAAAAAAAACATAAGTTTACTGTATAAAAACAGTGGCTCCATATTCACAGTTGCGGTATGACTGTAAATAAATAAATAAAGATATTATTATACCCATCAGTCTCTAAAAACCCAAGGGAACCCATGGATCAAAAGCAGATCATTCAGGACTAAAGCTTCCACTTTATTATGTATGATACTTTGTCTTCTTAATACATATTAGTGTATTTTATGTGTGCGTGTGTGCATATAACCGTATGTATATATCCTTAAAGTATATTCTTTCTTAAAGTATATATATGATTGTGCTGAGAGATTTCCATAAGCACACATTTATTTAAAAAAGTTATTTGTAGGAGTAATGCAATCTTAATTTACTGGAGAGTGTGAGTTACAGAATTGAGAAACAAAATAAATGTTGTAGATTGTTTTATTTGGGATACAAAAGTGTTAAGATTCCACCTTAATTATTTTATTCAAATTAAAGATTTATATAGCTTTATTTCTAATGTAAGAGCAAATTCCCATTAATGCCCCATATAATGTACTGCATATGTTTATTCAGTGATGAAGTGACAGATGGCCGCGTCAGTAAAAGGCCTGGAGGACTGCTGGGAGAGAGAGCAGAAGGATGTAGGTGAGAGAGAGGGGCGAGAATGACTCTGCCCCGTCCAGAATAGATGGGACGTTGTAGATAGTGTTAGTCAGGAAGTTGGTGAAGGGAGAGGTCTGGATGAAGACTGTGCTGTTGGCGAATGGGTCGATCTCACTGCCAGGGGGAATGGTCAGAAAACCAGCCTGAACCCACATGTCGTTCACTCTACACAGCAGAGGACTGCCATCATCATCCTGAATGAGAGTGAGCCAGAAAGACTGTTACAAAGGTCATACTAAACATACAGTGGTACATTTCTCGGAAACATTAGAATTGTACGCAGTAACTGAGATCTGTTTCAGTCTGAAAAATCAAACGACAAGAATAAAGAACTAAAAAAAAGGACTCTGCAAATACCTGCTGAACGTCCAAACGCTCTGTGCAGATGCTGATGTGTGTGGTCTGCGAAGGATCGCAGTTTACAATGGTGGTTTGCAATTCCTGAAAAGGTAGATCTGCATACGAAGAAAGAAAAACAGATTAGAAAAAAAAAATTGGGGTGTCATTGAATGTATTGACATAGAAAGTCTGAATAAATGATTATGTGAACTCACATGTAAAAGCATTTGAGTCCCAACCAATTACTGAACATTGAGTACCAGGGCCAAAGTTTAGATTATACATGTTAACCGGTAAATTGCCAACTTGAGAAAACGGATGAGACAATTGCAGGAGTGCTACACCGTTTCCTAAAATATCGTCGAAAAAGACATTTGCCACATCAGTTGCAATTGGCATGCTGGAGCAGTCTGGTTGGACAACATTGAGGACGACTTCCCATCCATCCGTACCCATGAATCTGAAAAATGAGATGTTGAATGTGAGCGCACAAGTCAACTGATCAGTCAACTGATTTCATATGAAATGAAGTTTTCCTGAAATGATTACCTGGCAAAGCAGCCAACAGAGGTCATGACGAATAGGTCAGAGACCAAAGTTCCTACACACATTGGATTATTGCGATAAGTCACACTAGCCATCCATGGCCATAACCCTGCAGAGCCTCCACACACTGGTGCTGGAGAGAAAATCGAGAGAGAAGGAGAGGAATATGTAAATGGCAGCTAAAGGGGAAGTGTAAGCAAGCTGTAAGACTGTCTCAATGATGGATCATTTCATTTTGCTTTGCCATGGTGATGTTATGAAACATACCTGATGTAGGACAGGTCTCATCCAGAACAGGCGCAGTGGAGGTAAAAGGGATGAAACCCGCATTATTCATGCCGACATGCTGAGTGATCCAGTCCTGGTAGTTGGACACTCTGGCGTACACACCAGGAAGATTAGGCAGAGCACAACCTTGACCGAAACTCACAACGCCAGCCTGGATCCATTTAGCGCCCTGTCTGATGACCATTGGACCTCCAGAGTCACCCTGTGCAGCGACAGAGTAAATGAAGTATTAACATATTAATAAAATGTACAAAATATTATTGCATTAAATGGTGCAAGCAATGCACTATTGATACCTGGCAGGAATCTTTTCCACCTTCCAATGGTCCAGCGCACATCATGTTTTCTGTTATTCCTCCATTAAGGCAGTTACACTTAGTGTTTCCAACCATGGGCACATCCACCTCCTGCAGGTTTTGAGGTGAAGGAAGGGGTACTGCGAAACAATAAATGAGGAAAACTCATCATCAATTCTCAAATAACAGGCAGAGATCATTTTGAGCAATATACTGATCTTTAGAAGCAGAATCACTGACATTAACATACTTTTTAAAATATATATATTGTTCAGTTAAAAGTGTTGTAAATTTTGTTGTGTTATTTTTATAAATAAAAATGCAAATAAAATATAAATAAAAATGTTGTTTAAAAATAATATTTATCATTAATCTTTATTTCAATTTTTGCATCTTTTAGTAATTTTTTAAACAGAAAGAAAAATATTTTAACTTTTTTATGGTTTATGGTTTAACTAATTCTTTATGGTTTTAATTTTAGTTAACTATAACAACTCTGACATGGATTCTCGGCACGAGTGTCAAAGGTTCATAATGTTTCGGAGATCACATGCTTTTATGTTAAAAACTTTGGGTATTCAAACTGGTTTGTATGGATTCACTCTACACTGAAAAGCATCAGCGTCTTCTGGTATGCATTAAAAAATGATCTTGCTTCTTACCGCCTGAATTAATGGTTCCCCAGCCTGTGACCCACATCATGTCACTGTTGAATGTGCTTCCCTCTGCTGCCAAACAGACTGGTTGGATGTAATCAGTGAAGGTCACAGGTGAGGAGAGACGCAGCAGAGCCATATCATTGTTATGGGGGAGGTTGTCATATTCTGGATGAAGTATGACTTGAGAGACGGACCTTGACACCTCGTTTGGATTGGGTAGTTCTTGACTCTGTCGACCCAGGTACACAGTATAGACCCCAGGATCGGGAGTACTAAAACGAGGACACGACTGAGAGTTTACAGTCTCATCAATTATCAAGAAGAAGGAATCATGTTATTGAAGATGTTTGCGTGGGTTACCTTGGAAAGCAGTGAGCTGCTGACAGAACCCATTCAGTGTTGATGAGTGATCCACCACAGAAATGACTCCCATCCTGGTGAAGGCTGACCTGCCATGGCCAATCGCCAGCAGACGCGTCCTGTCCCCCAACGATCTTCGTGTTGAGGGGCGCACTGCCACACGCTTCAAACAAGAGAGGGAAAACACCATTACACTTACGCTCTCAGAAAAAGGTGAATATGTTACTCAGTAAATTCTATTATTATGCGATGAAAAAATATTTACCAAAAGATTGGCAGTCACACCCTGGAGGAGATGACACAAGATCAAATGTTAAAAAAGACAACTGCTCTTCACCAGTACCATCAAGCAGCTACACGTGAGACTAAATAAGTCATCTTTGTAATCCAAGATATAAATATTGTAATTTTCCATAAAATTAAAAACAATCTATTCAAGAAAAAAAAAATTCTGCAAATTATTTAGAAACTGACTCTATTAATTAAAGTATTTTTAAACACAAACTGAGTAATCATAACTTGAGTGTGTGTATCTAAACCTATATATAAATAATTATAGCAAATGTTATAGCATCAATAAATATAAATAATACAACTTGTAAAAAAAAAAAAGAAAAAAAAAAGGTACGTTTGTTTTTGCATTGTTTTTAATTATTTAATTTATTTTGTCCAGAGCAAGTAACAGATGTTATAAAGAACATGATATGAAGATGAAGGCATTTACCTTTGGTTAGGAGAGTGATCACAAAAACCAAACCCAGTGTCGAGAACATCTTCATCTTTCTGATTTCGCTGCTGACGCTGAACTTATATATCCCCTAGATCCTGACGTCTATACACCTCTCCTGATGTTACTATTGAAGTTGCCTTGGTCACACCTACACAGTGTAACCAATAGCTCTTATACAAAAATATTCAGACAAAGATTCTATCATATTAAATGGACAAACTTGATTTTCAGCAAGACATGCCAGTATAAGAACTTCACATAAAGCACATTTTGTAAAGGACGTTTTGACCATGCTATGTATATATATATATATATATACTATGTATGTTTAATGTATTTTCTTCAGAACTTAATAACTAAACAAAATTAAACATGTACTCTTTGACTTAATCATACTTTGACGTTTTGCCTTAAATCGATATATTAAATCACAATGTAGTTTGTTGCTCTCAGTTTCTGTGAGCTTTCCAAATACAATACTGATAACAATGTACAACACTATAGTCCATTAATATATCAAGTGCAAAAACACATTATGAAAATGTCATTGCATTAAAATAGTTCCTATAAATTCTTCATGTTCACATACTTGTTTAACAATGAAACTGGTTTTGCAGGTTTTCAAGAAACACAAAACTATATGTTAACATAATAGGAGATGACAAGGTGTGTTCTTTTCTCTTTTTTTCCAATGTTATTTTAGTCGGTTTTTAAAAAGATTGTAAAGTTCGATCTTTGCACGTCATGTGTACAAAAGTGCAATGCTGAAAAAGAGAAGTAATAACAATGAAATTAGTCTTTCATGCCATCAAAAAAGCTTCTTATGTAACAATGATACCTGCACAAATACAATATCAGCTATACATAAACTTTAAAGCATAATTTCATATATTATTATATTATTGATATATTGTGCATATTCAATCTTCTTTTAAACTCGCAACATAATATTTTATTTCTTACTTTAGGGAAGGCGTCTTTAGTGTTGGTTTATATTTTCAGTCACTTTTTAGTAAGATTCAAGTTTCAAAAACATACTCTATAAGGAAGGCTTTGGCTTTCTAGGTTTTTTTTAAAAAATTATTCTTTCAGGTACGTTTTAGTATTTCAAGTTCTCACTCTAGCGAAGGCTTCTTTAGTTTTTATTACAATTTTATTAGCATTTATTACAAATTTTCAACCGTTGTTTTTATTTATTTATTTGTTTGTTTGTTTATTTATTTTTAAATAACAACAAGTTTCAAGGATCATTCTTAAGAAGATGGACTTAATGAAGAGGTATTAAGGAATAATATCAAAAGTATAACCACTCCTCATGATCTGTCTTTTTTGCATGTATTGTTCAAGGTTATCTGTGCTTTGATCAATCAAATAGCTTCCTAACCCATCCACTTACACTACAGCAAACTGAATACTTCAGAAATACATCAGGGACCAGTGTATACATGGACAATTATGTATAGCAATACATTTCGACCGAGTGAATTCACACACCCACAAATCAGTGTATTTTCACCAGACATCAGTTTAAGGGTGAATTAAGAATATTAACCAGCCATAAGTAGCCTATTTATTACATATCATTATTGTATTTTGAAACAAAACATTTACTTGTGTGTACATGATTAAATGGAATTGTTTAGCTGTTTTCCCTTATGTGTGTTAAAGAGCAAGTCACGTAATGCAAGATACATACTGGTGCCATCATCTCTGTCTCTGTGAAACTGCACTTGACAGAAATATGAAGACACATCTTGATTTGTTTCTCATGCTTTTGTTTCAGTGTCATAACTTGAGGATTATCAAATGTCACGGTTCCGGAACAAAAAACCTCCAGGCATGCTAGACGAACAAGTTACAAATTTTCTAAAGAAGTGGAGTTGCTAGAAGATCAGCAAATCTTAACACATCTCTTTTGTATTTACCCTGTCTTTGACTTGAACATGTTTTTGTTTTGCTTGTCTTTGATTTTTGAATCCTGGCCAACTGGCAATTATTTGTTTATAAATATATAAACATATATATATATATATATATATATGTTTTATATATAATTCATCTAATAAATAAATAAATACAATTATTATTTTTTTAATTAAATTGTTTATATGTCACTAAAGAATATTAAGAATATGAATCAACTTTTTTTGGTCATGCTCTTTATATTTAGCTTATTTTTATCCCCTACTTCTAAATCTAGCCAATCCCTGTTCAGTTTGAATACAGCACACAGACCATTAGCTTAATTTTTTGAGTTTTTTTCTTTAATTTTTGAATTTTTTTAAGTTTTAGATCAGTAAATGGTATAATGCACATGTCACTTGTTGGCTTGTTAGTTGAAGGTGATAATGGAAATGGGTGAGGTGGAACAATAGAAAGTTATGCTTTTTATGTTTGATTCGCCCACGCTGAGCATGCAATGTCGAACCTGGTATGATACTGGGTTAAAGTTACAGACTCAGGGATGGGCGACAGTCGTGCTTTACCCTGAAAGTACCACAGCACCTGAGCAAATAAAGCTGGGTAGATTACTTGCAAATTGTAGTCCATTACTGACTCCAAATTACATGACAAAAATTGTAGTTAGTGATATATTTCACTACATTAGGTAATATTATCAGACTGCTTTTTGATCACTTTTAGAATACCTTTGACCAAACTGGTTTATCACATTGATTTATAGTATAATCTTGTCCCATAATGATAAAAAATGCAAAGAAAAAGAAAATATATTCAATTTGTTTTTATTGACAACATGAAGTGCATTAAACATTAAACTGGGGTTCATGAAGGAGTTTAATGAAAAGCAAATAATGAATGAAATCATAACATTGTAAAATTAAAATAAATCATTTTAAAATAACGTCAATCAAATGAGATTTCTTTGTCTTGTTTCCAGATATCTTAAACAGAAAACAAGATTATTTTGCTTACCCCACTGGCAGATTATTTTGCTTGCTTCAAGCGAAAAAAACAACAACAAAAAACACTTAATTTTCTGAAAACAAGACAATAATTTTTACTTGCCTAGAAAATCCTTCTTGATTTAAGAATTTTTAGATAACCGGGCTGGAAACAAGACAAAAATCTAAGCAAGAAAAGTAATTTTTGAAGTGTAGTGAATGGTCTTTGTGTGAGTGTCAATAAGACTGAATGTAAGGGTTAGCCTATTTTAGAAAGGAAAATTTAAAAGATGAAAAAGGAGCATGATTAATATGATTAATGATTAATAATTTATTGCTATTGTGTGAATAATATGAAATCATGGTATCAGTAAAAAAGTAACTAGTCTGATTGTGAGTACTTTAAAATGTAATTTAATCTAATTACAAATACTTATTTTTTGGAATCTGATGACTTAATCCAGTTTACAGCTCTGTGAGCTAACTATCACTATCGCATTTGCTCTGATAACCACAATAGACTTGTTGGAGGAAAGAAGTTTGAACGACTGTATGAAAACAGCATTGATAAGCAGAACACTTGACATGGTTAAGAGAGTTCTGAGATACAAAAATTAAGAAAGCACTCCACTTTTTCTTAAATCAGCATCTCTACATGTATGGCACACTCTTAGAAAAGATGTGTTAAAAATGACACAACCTGTGTTCAATTTTAACACATTAACGGCTGAGTTATGGGACAACGTTTTTTTGTGTTAATTTTTACTCATTCGTAGTGTTGATGATTTTAACACAGTTAATGTATCAGAAAGGTTAGAAAGGTAGATATGTAAATGTGTATAATTTAACACATTATGTGCTGTCCTTCACTACATACATTATATTATATATATATATTATTCATACATGAAATTCTAAACAAAATGTTCGCATTTGACAAAATGAATGGAAAAATCATTGGTTGTTTAGCTTATTGTCAAAATATTTATAATGATGAAATATCAACAATTACATTCATAGAACTGCAGAATATATATACAATTTTAAGTAGTCAAAAAGGAAATGTCCAACACAGGACAAAACAGTTCTTTTCATCTCATTAGGTAACATGGCACATAACACCACTTTCATAATCGTTTCACTTTTTTCCAAACTTTGCTGGATTGATGTACACTGGTGGCCAAAAGTATTTCTCTTTGATGCTCAAAAAACATTTCTTATTATCAATGTCTGTACTCCTCCATCTTTTCCACAGAATAGGTCATGATCAAAATAGCCTTTTAAAAGCCAACACAATGTTTTTGTCCACCTTTGGGAATAAATGAACTTCTCAGAAGGCTGGATCCTGCTCAGAACTTGACTGACAACATCAGTATGTGGTCTCCACAAACACAAATGTACTCAGTCCTTCAGTGGATATCTCTGTTTCCAACACTATATTAAGACACACAGAGAGAGAGGAGAAAATTCCACATTAGTGTCCATTTATTTTTAACCTACATTTTTAAACCTTTTTTACTCTAACATAAGAATATATGGTAACACTTTACAATAAGTTGTCATTTGTTAGCATTAGGTAAAGTATTAACTAACATGAACAAACAATGAACAATGCCTTTATTCCACTATTTATTCACCTTTGTTAATGTTGGTTAATAAAAATAGAGTTGTTCATTGTTAGTTCATGTTCACAGTGCATTAACTAATGTTAACAAGCACAGGTTGTGATTTTAATAATGCATTAGTAAATGCTAGAGTTAACATTAAGATTAATAAATGCTGTAGAAATATTGTTCATTCTAATGTTGTTAAGCAATGTTAACTAATGAACCTTATTGTTAAGTGTTACCGAATATATATTTGTAAGTAACAGCTTGTCAATAATACAAACATTTCAGCTGAACTGTAAACTAAATAATGCCAGATTTAATATTAATACTTACATATCCTAAATTCTGTCCAAAAATGCTGCGATCCAGAGAGAAAGACTCCAATTGAGGATTTAGCCTTCAGCTTGTCTTCAGCTTCAGCTTGTTCACAACACCAGGGTGTCACTCAGTCAGTTTTAGGACTGTCTGATGTAGCATTACATAACAAAAGGCTATGTAACACCGTGGGGTAGTGGGCTGTCAATCTGAATTAAAACTGGTCTGTGGAAACAGGGAGCTATTCAGTTTTTAGAGCTATTCAAAAATCAGACAAAACTGGTTATATATATATGTTTGGAGGGCTGTTATTATGTAATTCTACATCAAACCATCCTGAAACTGGCTAAGTAACATCCTGGGGTAGTGGGCTGTCAATCTGATTTGAAACTTTTCTGTGGAAACAGGGAGTTTCTTTTTAGAGCTGAATTTAAAGACAAAACTGGTCATATATGAGGTTTTTGGAGGGCTGTTATTATGTAATGCTACATCAGACAGTCCTAACTTACTGGGTGACACCCTGGGGTTGTGATCTATTAATCTAAAGTGAAACGTTTTTTGTGGAGACAGGGGATTTTATTTTTATAACTATGTGAATTTACAGATACAAGATGGAAGATGCAAGTTGTAAAAGGCTTTTATTTTGTTATTTCTCATCAGACAGTTTTTTTTTTCATATTAATTGGTCTATTTCTTTATTCATATCAGACCGTTTTAAACGTATTATTCATTCACTCATTCATTCATTGACAGAGAAACTGGCTCAAGAAATGAAAGCTAAAGATCGCTTTTCCTCTGATCGGTTTTAACACACTATTACCGTAACGCGCAGCATATGCGTGCACTACAAAATAACGTGGCGGCTAGAATGACCGTGTTTTTCAAAGTGGAGGCTGGCCTGACCGCAGTCTTGAATTACAGTAATTGGCGGTGTTGCCAGATTGGATGGACGATTTCCAGCCCAAAAACTCACAAAAATCCGCCCAAAACTTTAACTGTCAAAATAATGTGATAGAATGTAAATCAGGGTTGATAAGAACCATTTTTAACTCCTTATAACGAAATAATGACGACAAAAGAATATAAATATAATGCAAGATAAATTTTAGATCAAATCGGGGCAAATACTACCAAGAACTACCAAATATGATTAAAATATGCAAGCAGACACTGACAAAACAGCAATCAAGAAATTAACCGATACCCTCGAAAAACATATGCATCATTTCCAATGTCAACAGTCAGAATTTAAATGCAAAAAAGTGCCCAACAGGCCTTTGTCACACTTCCGCGTTCGAAAAATAATTCCAAAAATAAAAAACACCCGGGTGATGCATTTAGCCTAAATGTGTAAATTCATAAGTTGTGTTGATTTTTAAACTACACATATGTAAAGGAGGTTATTCTTTTCTACGCGTTTTTATTTAATATTGACACGAAAAAGTAATTGGAATCAACTATTGACCATGCCAAAAGAGTTTAAAAGAAACGTTTTGAGTGAGAAATAGAATAGTTCAATTCTGGCAGATGGATACAGTGAGTGTCAGGTTGGCACATCCTTAAAAAAAGACAGCGGTTGACAACGAGGTCAGACTTGCAGACATCGGGGACAAGAAAGTTACAGACTTTTAACTTTGCAGGCTAAGGCTGATGATTAAATTCATCTTTAATATTTGTCAGTGTTTGCCTTGTAGACATTTCATGTTTCGTGTTATTTTTTAATGTTTTGTTTGTTAATCTGCCACTTGACATCATATTGAACGAAACCCAACACATAGGTCTACAATATTAGCCTAATATCAGTTCACACACAGGCTTATCGCCGTGTTAGTTGTAGTGGGTGACTACGGTATTACTGTTAACCTTATAATTGGTCATAGAAAATACATCAGATGTCATAATTTTTTTGTCATGACTAATTTATTAATGATCCAGCATCATCTGTATTAAAGAGAAAGAATCATTTCACCCGATGTTTAATGAGAATAAAACAGCCTTGACAGCCTACTTACACATAACTAACTTGCTCTCTCTCACCGGACTCGTGTGTGTGTGAATCGGTACAGAAGGAAAGCAGGCAGTGGACCAAACCACTGTGAGGAAAGCGAGGGGGGAATCAAAACATTTCTGAACTTAAAACGTTTTTTTTTTTTGCGTTTATTTTGTTTTACTAATCACACAGTTAGTTTAAGTATATGTCCATTATATTATTTTCAATACACAGAGTCGCTTGTAATGATATTTTTAGGGGGGACAAGCCTCAGATAGGGGGGGTCCTGTCCCCCCGTCCCCCCCGGGATTTACGCCTATGTTGTGCTATAGGCTCCTTTTTTGCGCAAACCACTTCAGTCGAGAGCTCTTAAGAGTAGGGCTGTAAGATTCCGAAATTTTTGGAATCGAGTCCGATTCCGATTTCTGGTTCTGGAATCGATGGGAGTCGATTCCGAGAATCGATTCATCTGTTGTTTTCGATTCTTTTTCGATTCTTGTTTTTTTTTTAGATCGAAGGAACCTAATCTCGCCATGACTGCAGGATATAAAGGTCGTAGAAAGTATCCTTCTCATAATATGAAGCTTTATTTGTAAAAAATGACAATAAATTTCTATAGCTATGATTGATTCTTAAATTGTAATTTTGTCTGCTTTGCCCGTGAAATTAGTCATAGCTCACTGCTCAGCAGGGACATGCATTTATCGCATGAACTGAAGAAAACATGAAGTGTCTAAAATAAATGTGCACAGTTCAGCTGAATGATGAAGTTTTCTTTGACTGTATGCTTTGGATAAAATTAACAAACTGTACATTGAAACAAAATAACCAGAACAATAACACTGATAGCGCTCGTGGTTTATCTGTCAATCAGATGCGCTCTCGGCCACTGATCTATGCTCATGACGTTTTCTTTTAGAATTTTCATTGGCTGATAAAAATAAAAATAGAATTTTAGATGGAAATAAGATCCTCAATCACGTCATGATCTATTCTGCCGTGCAGCGCTCAAAATTGTAGACAACATAAGCCAGTTCCACCGTAAAATAACCCTGAATATTTTTTTATTATTTTTTTTAACTGGTTCATTAAAACTATCCGAAAGAAACTTCTAATCACTTTTAGCCAGCATGAGGCGAAGGGTAAATATAAAAATGAAATAGATCTTTTATATATATAAAATAATCTTTTATCTCACAACTCTCGCTTTTATCGAGCATGAGGCGAATGGTGCTTTTCAAACGGAAGGCTGCATCCTCAAATTATGATGATGCAGTACCGACTCGTTTTCTTTCAGTTTATTTTCGTGAATTTAAATGTGTGCAGCCTTCGTAAGATGCAGCCTTCCGTTTGAGAGGCTCCCATAGATAAGCTTTGTTGAACTGAAAAAAGCTCTGAATGAGGAGTCGATTCCTCTTGATGGAATCGATTCCAACCTTTGGAATCGACTCTCGATTCCCAACGCCTCGGAATCGATTCTTTTTGGAATCGATTCCCAGCTCTACTTAAGAGGGGAATGTTCACTCAAAAATTAAACTTCTACATTTTTATTTATTCACCACGCCGTTCCAATCACAGTCCCTTTTCACCTGTTTAGCAGATGTGTGCCCAGAGTCCACCCAACACAATTTAATCAGTGTTTCAACAATCTACAACACAGATGTTGATGTTAAGTTCTTGTTTCACTGACACTGATATTGCCTGTGGCACCAATGATGTTCAACACTCTTCTCCTTTTTTGATGATTTTGAAGCCACTATAGATCTGCTCACATTAGGCTGAACATTCAGCCTCTATCAGTTTTTATATCAAATGTTGTGCTGATTATTATTGCACCATTGCCCTCTGCTGGTATAGATGTTGTAGCTACACCATCTGGTGTACAAATCTTCCGGCACTGCAGGGCATTCAAGAGTAAATGTATATTTTCACTGTTTTATTTTATTTTGTATGTTTTGTACCTTTTCTATAAAAGTGTGATTACTGCCATGGTTCCCTGGAGAAAAGATGGAAGATTTTGGTGCTCTTCCTGGGGGTTCAGCCGAGCAGCTGCATTTCAGATGAATAGGAATGCAAACAGACAGCTTTCTCCAGGTATTATAGAACTCATCAGTTGAAACATCTGAACTTGCAGCTTCTTTCCTGCACAACCAGAGGTCGCCACTGGATTATACACACACACACACACACACACACACACACACACACACACACACACACACACACACACACACACACACACACACACACACACACACACACACACACACACACACACACACACACAGTGCTGCTTGAAAGTTTGTGCACCCTTTAGAATTGTCTATATTTTTACCTAAATATGACCCAAAACACCATCAGATTTTCACACCTGAAAGTAGACAAAGACAAACAAATGAGACAAAAATGTATACTTTATCATTTATTTATTGAGAGAAATGAACCAGTGTTACACATCTGTGAGTTGCAAAAGTATGTGAATCTTTGCTTTCAGTATCTGCTGTGACCCCCTTTTTCAGCAATAACTGCAGGTAAACATTTCTTGTAACTGCTCATCAGTCCTGCACAACAGGAATTTTAGCCCATTCCTCAGTACAGAACCCCTTCAACTCTGTGATGTTGGTGGGTTTCCTCCTATGAACTGCTTGCTTAGGTCCTTCCACAACATTTTAATTGGATTAAGGTCTGGAATTTGACTCGGACAATCCAAAAAATTAACTTTGTTCTTCTTTAACCATTCTTTGGTAGAATGACTTATGTGCTTGGGGTTGTTGTCTTGCTTCATGACCCACGTTCTTAAACAGATGTCCTGACGTTTTTCTTTAGAATTTGCTGGTATAATTCAGAATTCATTGTTCCATCAATAATGGCAGACTGTCCTGGCCCAGATGCAGCAAAACAGGCCCAAGCCATGATACTATCACCACCATGTTTCACAGATGAGATAAGATTCTTAAGCTGGAATGCAGTGCTCTTTTCTCCAAACATAGCGCTTCTCATTTAAACCAAAAAGTTCTGTTGACTTGTGTGCTTGGGGTTGTTGTCTTTCTGCATGACCCATGTTCTCTTGAGACTCTGTTCTTAAACTCAGAGTTGGAAATGTCTTGAAAAAAAGTGTCTTTTTCCAAAATATTTGTATGTATGCAAATCATATAATATCCAAGGTACACTTTTCTAGTAATTGTGCAGTTAATTCTCACATTGTATTCTCAGAAAGTTTTGGAGTATTTGTCTTCTCCCCAGATTTGTCAGGGCTATATTGACCTATTCAGATTTTGCTTACATCTAGATTGTAAATATATATTTTTGCTATTTTCTTACATTTCTTTTCAGAGGTAAACCCATAACAATTAAATTATCAACAATATTTCAAGTGTAATTTATTAGATTTGTTGTATTTTGAATCCAATATTTCTTTGTAAAAGGCAAAATCATACTGATTTCAAAGATAAGGATTCATTAGTTTGAATATACGTTGAACCAAAAGCTATCATAAAATCTTATTAATTCAGTACACTTTATTTTTGACAAAACATCCCATGTTTCGGTAGTAAACACTACTAAAAGATACTAAAGTGCAAAAAATTGCATAACTGTACTAAAATTTTGTTTATTTCCCCCAAATATGAGGATTATGTGTTCCCTTTTGTCAATATTGAAACATTGATGACATGTTTCGGTAGTGAAATAATATACAAAATACTGAATAATGTGGGACACATTTTTTTACATAGTTTCATAATTTACAAACAAAATAGAAAAATAGATATTTTTTTGAACTTCACTTTTTAAAAGAAATCAAAAAGATACTTTTAAAAACAACAATGGAAAAAATACAAAAATGATTTCAATATAATTTTCATAAGTTGAAATCTATGGTTTAGGGTTTGGTACAGGCACCTCCCAATTGAAAGTACCCAATAAATTATGATTTTACAGTATATATATTAAGCTTACTAATGTTTTCAATATTATTGTTGGTTATAGATAATAGAAGGATCTTAATAAACATCTAAGATTTGAATACCATGCTTTTTTTTGTGGGACAGCAGTTTGCACCAATTCTGTAGAATAGCCCTTTTATATATAGAGATAAACATATACCACAGAACAATTTTACATGGTGAACATGGTGAAACTGGCAAATATTAATTCAGTAAAAATATTAACTCTGAACCATAACTAACAGTGGCAGCAGCAGCATAAATTAGCATTAATATACAGCAAAACATTGTTCAACATAAAAATTGTTTGACACAATTTGGAAAGTAAGGGCAACATTTCGACAGGTTTTGAACAAATACTGTACTTGAGTATCTAAGTGGTTTAAAACAACTTCTGTTAGCATCATGTTTAGAGTATTCTCATTCAAAATAATAAAGTGACCTTCCTATATTTTTTTTTTAATTCAAGCTACTTTTTTACATTTGGGGGGTTGAATGCTATAATAACCCCCTTAATATAGAATTGTGCTATAATAACCCCTATAAATACAACTAATTACCATACACTATTAACACTTTAAAATAGGCTATAAAAATATTTTAGCTAAAAGTATTTATCAATACTGTGTGCCTTTTACCCCGTGATTGTGAAACATCTCACATGATTTTACGGTGAAATGTGTCATTTCTCATGTTAATCAGGTCAATTTTGATCAAGAAAAATGCACTGTGGCTTTAATTCAGCGTAAGCGGCTCAGCAAAAATAAGGCTTGTTTGAGATGAGCAAAATCTGCGCAGAACAAAATCACCAGCAGGGTGGATTATTGTAATGGTCTCCTTCCAAAGAAGACCATTAGACAGCTGCAGCTCCAGAACCCTGCTGCCAGCATTCTGACTAGAACCAGAAAATTTGAGCATATCACACCAGTCCTCAGGTCCTTACACTGGCTTCCAGTTACATCTAGGATTGATTTTAAAGTACTTTTACTCATTTACAAATCTCTCAATGGCCTAGGACCTAAATACATTGCAGATATGCTCACCGAATAGAAACCTAACAGACCACTCATATCATTAGGATCGACTCAGTTAGAAATACCAAGGGTTCACACAAAACAAGGGGAGTCCGCTTTTAGCCATTATGCCGCCCGCAGTTGGAAGCAGCTTCCAGAAGAGATCAGATGTGCTAAAACATTAGCCACATTTAAATCCAGACTCAGAACTCATCTGTTTAGTTGTGCATTTTTCAAATGAGCACTGTGCTACGTCCGAACTGACTGCACTATGTATAATCTTTTTCTATTCTTAACTCTTTTAAATTCTTTTTAAATCAATTTTTGTATCTTGTTTTTTTTTTCTTATTTTTTTTAATTCCTTGTTTTTATTGTTGTGACTTTTTATTTAAAAAAAACCCTTTTTTTTAATGACTTTTTCACTTCCTTTTATGTAAAGCACTTTGAATTACCACTATGGATGAAATGTGCTATTCATGAGTTCACACTTACATATAATAAATAGAATAAAGTTTATGTGTATTTGGTTAGGACAGGAATAGTTGTAAGTGCGGAGAATGGGTGGCGGAGGGATTCTGGAAAACTGCCAATGAACAGAGGTAAGTCTGCTGTGTATATATACACATGCCTCTTATCTTGTTAACTGGGTTGATTGCTGATTGTTCTCCTCTCGTGTTAATTAGGTTAATTATCTGAACGTGCTCCACGCGAACTTTGTTAATAAAACTTCATTATAAATAAACTTGCCTTGCCTTCCCTTCCCTTACCTCGGTGACCTCATAGCTGGCTACGGGCCTGAATACAATTTTGCTGTAATTGCTGCTATTTGATGTACAATCATTGAACAATCAAAATAATTCGACGCAAATATTTAGCTATATTTAGCTTTTGTTCGTTTGGTATAAGCAGACCTATTTAAACTTTCTTTGTTAATACTGACTGAGAAAACACACAGCAAGAGAACCGGAAATTCCAGAAAAACTGTGACTTTAGACAGACGTCATGTCACTTTATGATAATAGCCTCTAAGATGATCACTCGCTCACTCTTTTTTTTTTTCTTTGAGCATCGATGGGACACTATTGTCAAGTCGTGTCAACATAAGGACAAAGTATTGTATAGAACTGTCTGTATTATCCTGTGTATCCAGTACTGCTGGCGTATTTCATGGCGTATTCTACTTAAAATTATACTGCATATGTTATCATAATGCCTAAATTATAAAGCTGATCTCATTTCTGGATATTACTTAGTATTAATTAGTTAGTCAGACTGTACCTCTCAGGTTAGAGGTACTTTTGATTTCCTACTTTATAAATACTGCACTGTTACTATATACTACATAATGATGATGATATGATTATAAACATCAGTTTTTTTCATAACTCCGCTCACTAACCATCGATGGTTACGTCTGTGGCCCAGGTCATTATGTCATTGTTGAATGTGCTTTTTGTTGCCGCCAGACAGACCGGTTTAATATATTTATCGAAAGTGCTTACCAAAATTAGTTATAGAGTGATTAACATTCATAGGCAAAAAAAAAATCGCAACATTCAGTTGTGAGAGTCACACCCTGGACAACGTGAAACTAGAGTTAGTCATACCACTTAAGGGAAAGTGTAGGTATCATTCTATTATATATGTTTTATATGAAAGATTCTGTCATGAGAAAAAGAAAAAAAAAAGATTTGCATTTTAATGACTTATTGTGAAATCGGCCATTTGTCAGTCCTCATATGATCAAAGCTCTACTTCTAATCCTTACAAGAACACGTTCACCATTATTCTGCACATCTTGGTGCACTAACATCAACAAAATCAACATAAACATAATAAAACAATAAAATTAAAAGACATTATATAGATATTATACACATTGTAAACACTGGTTAGACAACTCTATGACTTTAACAAAGATATTTGGTTGGCTATAACTGTATTTTGTACAAGGAACAAGCATAGATTGTCACACATTCAGGATGAGAATATTTGGTCCCACTTTATATTAGGTGGCCTTAACTACTATGTAATTACTTTTGAATTAATCATTCGGTACAATGCACTTATTGTGTACATACAAGTTTTTACATCATACTTATATTTTTAAAAATACCTAGTGTAATTACATCTGTAATTAATTTCTGTAATTAAATTGATAATTACACTGTTGACCTATCCTTTACACCCTAACCCACACTTAAACCTACCCAGACCACCAAACCTGTCCCTAACCTTACCTGTATCCCACCTCAATAGCAGCAAAAGTGTTTTGCAATACAATATGAACACAATAAGTACATTGTACTTATTTTTTGATGTAAGTACATAGTAGTTAAGGCCACCTACTATAAAGTGTGACCGAATATTTTCTTTTATTCGCCCTTATACATGTTCACCCATATGATCTGTTACACATGCTATGACAAAAATGCCATCCAACAGAAACATGTTCCAACAGTAACTCCTTGTTACATAACTCATCATGTGATAATCAACTAAAGCACAATGCACCTGTCTCTCTGGTAAATTAGGAACTGTAGATAAGAGTGATTACACTGATAACTAATTAAGTGTAATCTGGATTATGCAATCAGATTTCAGAGATTAAGTACCTCAGCTACATTTGACCTAAAATATTTACTTGAAGCACCCTGAGATTTGTCATTCATATTTCAATGATTTATCAACACATTTGCATGTTCACGGTTTTCTGATGTTTGTTAATGGTCACATGCAGGTAACAAATAAAGTATTTCAATTTTTACTGTTCAGGTGTAGTTTTATTTGTTTTTGCTTTAAAATTGTGTATTCATTTTAATTTGACATTTTTATGATTTAAGTCTTAGCTTTTTATCAACTCACAACCCCCTACAATTCTTTCAGGAAGCCCAGTTTGAGAAACCCTAAACCACAATGTAATGTTTTATGCACTTCATGATGTTAACAAAGAACAATATATTTTCATGCTTTTTTTTTTTTTTTTTTTTTAAATCAGTTGTTCTCCAATAATCCCATACGTGATAAACGGATAAATCAGTTACATACATAAATACACACATATATAAAATTTGGGACTTCATGCAAATCAAATTTGCAACATAGAAATAGAAAAAGAGACGTGACGTAGCATTATAAGCAAGTGCAATAATATGACACACGATACGCATAAAGTCTGCTGGGTTGAGTGGGTTTAATGTGTTGACACTTCTCATTGAATGTCTGAATGTGAAGAATTTAGAATTCATTTTCTTTTGTAACAAATAGTTCTGTTAATCCAACCACTATAGAGCAGAACTTGTTTGAACTTATAAAAGAAGGTCAGAAACCTACACAAAATACACACTGAGGAGAATGCCACATGCCACAAAGTATATAGACAAGAAACCACCCACTATTCTATTTTTTATACGTTAATGTTTTGTACATATGCACATTTTGTAGCTGTTCTGCTCAGACTACTGAGCTGACTGACCCCATTGACTGATTCCCCAGTGTTTTTCAAAACCCCGCCCTGCAGAGGCATATTTGCAAACTCATATGTGGAAAGACAGACCAACAGCACGTTTATAAGCATGACATTGCTTATAAACCATGCGGGCCAGTTGTGGGCCAGATCTGGGCCGACACTCCTTGCTGTCTGGGGTGCTACTGGATCTTAGCGCTGCGTTCGACACTATCGACCACAACATGGACGCCTTGTGGTGCCATCACAAAGAGGTACCAAATCTCTCTCACGGACCTTTTCCTGGACTGTGCCCAGCTGGTGGAATGACCTCCCGATCTTAATTCGAACAGCTGAGTCTTTAGCCATTTTCAAAAATCATCTAAAGACGCATCTTTTTCGCCAGCACCTGACCAACTAGTACTAACACTTTCCTATTACATCTATTTATTTATTTAAAAAAAAAAAAAACCTAGCAATATGTACTGTGCTGTGCTAACTGAAACTCGTCATGGCACTTGTATACTGCTGCACTCTCGATGGTCTATAGACTAGAAAACTTTGTTGGCATTATAGTAGGGCTGTGCAATTAATCGTATTCGATTATCATGCGCATCTCGTCAGTAAAGCCGGTTTTCGTGATTAGCAGTAAATTGCCATCACCTGCTTTCAGATGGAGCAGCAGTTAATACACAGAGCCGTAGTTCACTGACAAGCTAGGCAATATCACGTTCATAAACGAAGACGAATCGCCTTTCTCAAGATATAACAGACTCACTTGATACAGTCACAGTAAAAATCTTCAGTGAAAATTTAGCTAAAAAGAATAGCTCATTGCATACTGTGCAGTCACGTGTCTTTCTCCTCATACATCCTCCTAGTAGCTATTATTTCTACACTATAAAGGAGTTTTAAAAAAAGGACTGTATTTCCTGTTTTTAATGCCAGCACACCTGGGAAATCTGGATGCTGTATTCAGAGTTGTCACATAAATTTATCAGATATGATTAGTAGCCCTGAGTACATTACATAACTCCATCATAAAGGGACAATTGTTTGTCCAGCATTTCATTGATCCTGTTAAACTGATTTAGAAGTTGTACTGTGTGATATCAGTCACAGTCAGACTGAATTTAAAGTGATAGTTCACCCAAAAATGAAAATTCTGTCATTAATTACTCACCCTCATGTTGTTCCAAACCTGTAAGACTTTCATCCATCTTCAGGACACAAATTAAGATGTTTTTGATGATAGTCACATGAAGTATTTTAACAATGTTCTTACCACCTTTCTGGGCCTTGAACTTTCCAATTGCGTTGCTGTCTATGGAGGGTCAGACAGCTCTCGGATTTTATCATAAATATCTTAATTTGTGTTCCGAAGATAACCGAAGGTCTTATTGATGTTTGGAACAACATGAGGGTGAATTGTAATTTTTGTGTGAACTATCACTTTAAAAACAACTGGTTTTGAAACTTGAAATATGATACAAATCTCTGATGTCATACTGTTTATACATATGTAAGGTATACTTTAGTTTTACAGTGTATATGTTCTCACATTAATACATAAACTTACAAAACTTAAATGATAAGAAGATATTAGACTAACATTCAGTGTTGGCAACTAATGTTCAGGGAAAGTTGCTAAAGGAAGGTCGATTTGTTGCTAAAAGTTGTTAAATGACGTTGTGATGTCATTGCGCGATGATGTCATTACGTAATCCTAACATCAAATCTCAGTCAAAAATGTATTTTATATATGTTAATTTAGATTTGTTCGTAAAATAATATAAATGCTAATATTAAAATATAACTGTTTTTAAAAACAAAATTGAATTATTGTTCAATAATTCAATGAATTAATAAACTTACAATTACGATTATTAAACTTACAAAACGATTACAATTTAAGTTTTATATTTTTATTAGCTAGTAAACTAAAACTACACATTCTGAACAATTATAGTTTCAAGCACTGTATTAGTGTCACGCCCCTGGATTGTCTTGTCTGTGTTTTGCTCCCCATGTGTGCCCTGTGAACCAGTTTCTGTCTCCCTTTGATTGTTTAATTTGATTCCAGGTGTGTCTCCTCAGTTCCTTGATTGTCCTGTCTTTATAAGCCCCAGTCCTTTCAGTCAGTGTTGGTCGGTCTTTGAATGTCTACCCTGCCTGTTCTCTGTGTTTCCTGTTAGATTAATAAAAGACTCATTAAGTGTATTCCCACTGGCCAGTATAAATTTTAGTAAGCCGCTCTAGACCTTCGATCGCACACAGTAGCAGCCCTCTCCCCGCCCCTCCGTCCATGCCGCTGTTGCGCGCTCAGACAGCAACAGCTCAGCGCGTGCCCGTCGGTCAACAATTTCAAAAGAAGTTAACTCTTCCAACGCCATTGACGAGATATCTCGTCAATTAAGAGACAACTCTTCCCCGCCATTGACGAGTTTTTAAGGCAATCCGTGTTCTATGTGTATTACGGTAAGGAAAGCCCTAGCGCATGTCCTGAGTGAGTTATGGGACTTCCGGGTCTTTAGGGTGCGAATAGAAGATGATCGCCATAAATGTAGGGTCAGAGAAAATGTAGATCATATATAGATCATAGCCTATGTAGAACATGCTTTGACCATTTTGAATCTGATCGGGACGATGTAGTCAGTGAGAGAGATACATTTACAGACACAGAAACATCTGTAGTTATAACCGATCCGTCGATCTGAATAGGGGTGTGTGTGTGTGTGTGTGTGTGTGTGTGTGTGGGCTCTATCTATCTATCTATCTATCTATCTATCTATCTATCTATCTATCTATCTATCTATCTATCTATCTATCTATCTATCTATCTATCTATCTATCTATCTATCTATCTATCTATCTATCTATCTATCTGCATGTATGTAGCCTGTGTGTGTGTGTATAATCATATGTGTGTGTGTGTGCACGTGTGTGTGTGTGTGGATGTACAGTATATGTATGTATGTATGTAGCCTGTGTGTGTGTGTGTATAATCATATGTATGTGTGTGTGTGTGTGTGTCTGTTTGATCTGTTTATTGAATGCAATTTAAATTATTCATATAATTATTTACAGGTGAAAGAATATGACATCTGAATGTATTTTGCATGAAAATGCACTACTTTGATAATAATGCATTTTTCTCAGTTTTTTGTCCAAAATGTTGTATTTTTGATGGTACCCACCTGTATTCAAATGGTCATAAAACATGAACACATGAAGATAGAATAAAATAGTTTTTTTGTTTGTTTAAAAGCAGAGACTTGGTTCTTTATTTTGATATATAATATGTTCTTATATTCATAGCAGAAAATATTCTGAGGGCCGTCAAAGTTAGGTGAAAATCATCAAAAACGCTGGCGGTGGCTGGCAACTTTTTTTAAAAATGCTGGCGGTGAAAGAGTTAAGAAAGAAGACGAAGAAGACTGATAGTGTCTGATAGTGTTTTCTACAGGCCGGTTTACTACAACAGTAGAATAAAATTCAGAAATTATGGTTTATAGTTTTGGTGTGCCACCCCAAGATTTTAAGTGGCCCCATCTGGCCACCCCTATGAAAAATTTCTGGAGGCGCCACTGTGTATTCCTCGTCTCCTCGTTCCTGCTCCCCGTGGACCCGTGACAGAAAGACCGACCAAATTAGAGTAACCTCCGTGTTTTCCCCTCCGTTTTGTTTCCGTGTTTTACCCAGTGTTTTTGTTTTTTGGTGTGCCCCATGGATCCCTTCGTTCGGCCCGAATTCCTTCTCCTCCTGCTGGAGCAGGGGGACGGATCTCTCGAGGACCACACAAGACTGTTCCTGAGTTTAGCTAACGCCACCTGCTACCCGGACGACGCGCTCTGCTCATTCTACAATGCGAGCTTGAACACCGCGTGCAGAGCGCTGTCGTCCGCGGATGGTCCTCGAGAGGATTTCGCCGCCTTCGTGGAGTGGATTCTGGTGAGAAACGGATCACCCCTCACCGTCTCACCCGAAGATGATCTCGCCAGATCCACTCCAGACCCAGAGCCCAGCCCACCAACTCCCAGCGGTGCGGAGCATCAGCCCGAGCCCACCTGTGACGGAGAGCCATTCCCCGCCGTGATCTGCGAGCCAGCGCGAAGCCGAGCGACTGAGCGGAAGATCGCCCCGGAAGTTGAGCCCAACACGTCAGATCAGGTGCGAGAGCCGGCGACAGTGCCCATCGCGAGGGAGCCAACCGTGGACGGTGTGAGCGCGGAGTGGAGCTCCGCCCCCTGCATCACGGCTGAGGGTGAGTGGACTGTTCATCTGGGGCTGCTAGACATGGAGGAGGATTTGATAGACTGGGAGAGGGATCCGGAGGTCGAAGTTCCCCCTCTCCTCTCTCGCTCGCCCTGGCTGGTCCCGTCCAGCTCGTCTGTGCCTCCGCTGGTCCCGTCCAGCTCCGCGCGGCAAGAGCGCACCCCAGTGCCTGCGCCACGAAGGCGCCTCCCTGTCTCTGCGCTGCAAGAGCGCCCCCTTGAATCCGCGCTGCAAGAGCGCCGCCCAGAGTCTGTGCCTGCAAAGCGCCCTCCAGTGCCGGCTCCTCGAAAGTACCCCACAAGGATTAGCCCGGAGGCTCAAAAATGCCCACCCGCTCCTGCCTCCTCCACCGCTGTCGTCTGGCAGCCCCTCTGCTCGCTCTCAGCCCACTATCAATACGGTGCGAGCCCCACAGGACTGCCATCCTCCAGCGTCGCCGGGGCTGGAGTATCCCTCACCTCCGCCTCCAGCCTCCTCGGCCCGGACTCCGCCTCGGTCCGTTGACCCAAAGGCTCCACCTCGGCTCCTAGCTCCCTCGCCTCCACCGTCACCCGTCTATCCTCCAGCTCCACCGGGCTCTCTCGTCCCTCCAGCTCCGCCTTGGTCGGGCGTCGACCCGCCATCGCCTCAGGACTCCGCTCCTCCGGCTGCACCTCGTCGCTCCGTCCCACCGGCTCAGTTGGGCTCCTTCCTCCTGCCAGCTCCACCTTGGTCCTCAGTCGCTCCGGCTTTGCCGCGGATCTCCGGAGCTCCGCCTTCGCCTCAGTCACCAGAGCACTCGGCTCCACCTTGGCCCCCCGGATCCTCGGCATCCCCCTGGCTCGTTGGCTCTCCGTCTCCACCTCGGGCTGCTCCACCGCCGTTGGTCGGCCCCATGGAGTCGGCGGCCATTCCTCCTCCATGGCTCCTCCCCCCGTCGGCTCCACCGTGGGCCATCATCATGGCTGTGGCCTGGGTCCTGCCAGGCTCCTCCTGCTCCGGGTCCCTCCTGTTTCTTCCCTGGCTCCTCCCTCCTTCGTTGCCTCCCTGGTCTCTGTCTGCCGGCCTCCTCCCGGTGGTCCGTCCTCCTCCTGAGCCTCCACCATGGTTCCCACCCGTTTCCCCCCCCCCTCTGTTGTTCCACGGTGCGAGGACGCACCTTCCGGGAGGGGGGAGTAATGTCACGCCCCTGGACTGTCTTGTCTGTGTTTTGCTCCCCATGTGTGCCCTGTGAACCAGTTTCTGTCTCCCTTTGATTGTTTAATTTGATTCCAGGTGTGTCTCCTCAGTTCCTTGATTGTCCTGTCTTTATAAGCCCCAGTCCTTTCAGTTAGTGTTTGTCGGTCTTTGAATGTCTACCCTGCCTGTTCTCTGTGTTTCCTGTTAGATTAATAAAAGACTCATTAAGTGTATTCCTTGTCTCCTCGTTCCTGCTCCCCGTGGACCCGTGACAATTAGTAGTTAGTTGGTGTGCTACACTCTAAGTAAAGTCTTTAACAATAGGGCACAATCTACTATGTTAATGAAGGAATTTTCCTTATTGATTTTTCGCAGGTTTTCCACCTGCATTTTAAATTACGTATTGTATTTTATGTTTTCGTGTTACAGGGTTACAACGGATAACGGATAATGTCCTGGAAAATGACTATATAATACCTTTTCCTTTTTTCTAGGTATTTTTCTTACAGTGTATTAATTGATTAACAATCGCAGGTACAAGCTACTAACAAGGGGTATCATAAATGAACAACGATTCAATTATTATGATTATTAAATTTAACAATTGCAAATAGAAGCTAACTTAATTCATGTGATGTGTGTACTGCTAGGCATCTTTAATTTAGATGGAAAATGCATGCCTTTTTATTGTTTGAGTCACTTATCAAAAGTTGCTAAAAGTAGTCAAATATAAAAAATTGCTAAACTTGTTGCTACTCTCTCAGAAATAAAGGTACAAAAGCTGTCACTTGGGCGGTACCTTTTGAAAAGGTACCGCCGCAGTGACAGCTTTTGTACCTTTATTTCTAAAGGGTGTAGGTGCTTTTGGAAGAAAAAGTTGCTAGGGTAGTCTGGGTAGTCATTTACAACTTATATTGAAAGCAATTCACGTCACTTTAGGATAAGCTGATATTATGTAGTAACACAAAAATGTATTGAAATATGCCTCAGTTATCTTATCTTATACTTCACATAGTTGCTTGCTTTCAAAGGGACATGGTCATAGATAGAAAAAAAATATGTATATAGTTTTTCCATATGTCTTACATGTTTGAAGTTGTATTTTTTTCTGTATTACAACCAGCTGTTTAAAAAATAGAAACATACTTCTTAACCATGCATCTTTAACTAGCCATTACCCTTTATGATTATTTATGATAGAAAATGAGAAATGTCTTTTTTTTCAGCCATTTTTTATTATTTCTATTGGATATGTGAAAACATTTATAATGACATAGTCTAAAAGTTTAACATTTAAAAACAGTTAAAGAAATAAAGTGACATTTGGGATTTTCAAGGAAGGTTGTTTCGTGAGATGTTTCAGGAATTTTTTTTTTTTTTTTTTTTTTTTTCATGTCAGGTGATAATATCTGGTGGACAGCACATACTTCTCTTTACAGCAATGACTATGCAGAATCCAAGCCACATTCTTACCACATGCCGCCTTGGGTTTTCGCTCAACAACTGAGTAAAAAAACCCCCACCAAAATTGTTCTATTTTTACTCATTTTGTAATTTTAATAATCATTTTTACAACAAAATATACGTTTACATTTCACAGTGTAAAAACGGTGTGTTGAAAGGATTTACTTCATTCATAAGAAATCATATGATAAATTCTCATTAAAAATATAATAGAAGTGAGATAAAAGATAAAGAGACGTGTTTAAAAAAATCTGAAAATACAGTTTCATATTCATACATTCTTCCAAAAATTGTGTGGCAAAAATAATTTTCCAAACAGTAATATAATGGATATATTTTACTCTACAATATATTTAACCTACAGTAATGTCCCAAATGTGGTACAGCTTGAGGTACTTGTTAATTAAGCTACAGTATAGTCAGTATTAGAACTGAACCACTCAAACGGGACTTTTCCATAAAGTGCCAAGCTGCATAACAACTACATGATACATCTGCTACAGTGTAAATAAAAGTAAACCACCTGGTTACAAACATTATTTGCTATGCACATGTTACTACCAGTGCAAAGTCATACAGTGTAATTGTACAGTCTAAGAACAACAGGCAGCAGCTTCATGGTCTGAGATAACAATAGAGATCTTAAGAGTTCACATTCATATAGTTAAAATTAATTATGTGCCCCACAAAAGCTTTTTATGTTGTATGATTATGTAATTGGACATAGGAAACACACTGAATACATCTATTATGTATTTGAATACTTGCATACACATTCATAATTAATAAATCTACTCAAAGACTCAGCCTTGATGAAAGATTTTAAGAACCGTAAGTGCAGGCAAGAGGACTGAAACGGTAAAACTGAAGGAAGAAGATGTTTGTGACCCATTAGGGGCAGCCTGGCTTGAGTTGTTTGCTGCGCTTGTAGTTGAACTTGTGGAGTTTGTGGCTTTTGCAGGGAAGGGACCCACAACAGATGTCAGGAATGAGGCAAAGCTGGAGGTTTTAGTGAACACCTGAACATCTTCCGCGCGAACAGACCGGGATGCGGTGCTGTTGCTGGAGCTTGTGTTAGAGCTGCTGCTGTTTGAAATGCTAGTTTGTATGGTCAAAACAGCAGCATGGATCCATGACTGACCCAGCTTACACATGAGCGGACCACCCTGATCACCCTGAGAGAGAAAGAGAGAACTCTTTACTAAATGTTACAAAATGGTGTTATTTAAGCACTTGCAGACAAATACTATCATTTCAGTGAAAAGAGTTTTTGGTATATGGCGGGGGTGTCAAACTCAGTTCCTGGAGAACTGGAGCCCTGCACAGTTTAGATGCAACTCTAATTAAACACACCTGATCCAGCTAATCAAGTCATTAAGGCTTATTTGAAAACTACATGGTTTGTGTGTTGAAGCAGGGTTGGAACTAAACTATGCAGGGCTGCGGTCCTCCAGGAACCGAGTTTGACACCCCTGGCTTAAATGGAAAATATCAGTGTTCTTATAATTTGACAAGAACACACACTTCAGTTTAAAAGTTTACTTAAAGCTTTTATGTATAATGCATTATAAAGGATTATTAAAGGGTAATGCATTATAATTATTCATAATGTGCATTGTACATTATATCTAGTTGTAAATAACTATAAATGAAATTAATATGGATAGTGCAAGTGTGATAATCTATTAACTGTAATTATTCATTAGATTGTACAATGCATTATAATGTACATTACAAAGCATAATTAATGCAGTAAAAGAAAAAGGTTTAAAAAAAAAGATAAAACAAATTTGGGGGGGGGGGGGGGGACATGAAAAAAAATCTTTAAAATCTCCAAAAGTTTAAATGGTTGTACACATTTGAAAACTATTTACAATAAGGTTCCATTCATTGAAATTTGTTAATTTAGTAGGTATCACAAACAATTTTAGTTTCAGCATTTATTAATGCTATTCATAAATATACTATGTTCATTGTTAATAAATATTTGTTCATAATGAATCAACTAACGTTGATTTATACAACCTGAAATGTATTAGCCATATAGAAATGAGCTTTAACCTATTGCGTGATAAATGCTTTTAAAGTATTGTTCATTTTAGGCCATGTTACCCAATGCATTTACTAATAATAATGAATTAAACCTTATTGTAAGCTGTAAATACAATTCCTTCCCAGAAGCCTCAGTTTACTGGTATTTAACCATTCCTTTTATTATCTGTAAGTATTTGTGTTGTTTTGTTTTTAAACAGAATTAACTTGCCTCCTGTAAGTTCAAGGAACGTGTACAAATACTGTTGTTTGAAGATGAGCTTCCACAACTCACAACAGAGGTCTGGTACTCCTGAAGAGTTTGATTCACTATAAAAGGAAGAAAACAAATTCAAATTAACAAGAAATGTGAAATAATTATTTCAAATCTTATTAACTTATTTAAGCATTCACACCTCCTCCGGCTCCTGAGCCCCATCCTGCCGCCCAGCATTGAGTGTTAGCGCTGAAGGTATTGTCTCCCACGTCCACACATATAGGCTGAATGAAATTTGTGAGGTTTGGTGCAACAGCCAGCTGCAAGACTGCAACGTTGTCACCTGTACCATTGCTGATTGTGAGATTGGCCACTTTTATAGAGACCTCATTGGGGTTGGAGCCCTTCTGATTCAGACGGCCCAGGATCACGGTCCAGTCAGAGACATTGGTGGATCTGAACAAAAAATCACTGTTGAATCAAACCATTTTGATTTCTCATCATATGTTTTTGTTTGTGGTGTTTTAGGGGCATTACCTGGTAAAGCAGCTGGCAGAGCTCATGACAAAGCGTTCAGCAATCAGCGTTCCTCCACAAACGTGACTGCCGTTAAACTGCAGGCTGGCCATCCATGGCCAAACACCGGGAGAGGCGAGGGAGCTGTTTCCTCCAACACGGGTGTTCAGTTTGGCGCTTCCACACACTACAGCTACAGTAACAAAGAGAAAGGGAATGAATGGCAGTGAAATATATTTAGTGAAATCTTTACTGTAGTTTTCTTTAATTCTTTTATACACTGAAACAAATTATTTTAATTTGCTTGTAAATTTCACAAATAATTACAAATAAACAGCAATAACATTGAATTACAGTAAATGTCAAATTTTTAAGTAGAAGGACTGAAACAGTATTTTCTTGTCAAATGTACTCCAATAATCTTTGTCTTGTTTACAATTATTATAATTGTTTTTACATTTTTTGTTACAGTTGATAGTAGTTGACAGCTTAGTCTTAAAAAGCAACAATAAACAAATATGACTGCATTGTGTGTGCTTAGGCTACACAGACACGTTCCATTAGCATAGGACGCAGAGTAATGCATTGGTAGGTACGTCACAGGACAGGCTTTCTGGCCATTGTTTGAATAAGCAGGATTTTCAAGTTCTGTTTCTGCTTTTACTGTCACTCTTTAAAGATTAGTTGACAGATAATGAGCTGGAGAGCAAGAAGGGCTTCAGATTACAAAAATGACTAGGAATATAGCATACTCTTTTCGGGTCCAAGTCTCCACTCGATTTGAAATGAGAATCCAATTTCAACAGCTATTTATGAGCAGTATTCATCAACTTTAAAATAAGCTTTTAAAAACTCACCGTGTACACTACAGCCTTTTCACATTTCAGTGTGTTTCTTGTTGATACTTTGTGATGAATTGCAAAATTTACTAGCAATTTCTGAGTGAAAATTGTTTCTATGCCATATTTTTAATATACAGCCTGATTATTTTTCATGAATTGTTTCATGAACTCTGTAAGAAGAAACAGTTCATAAGATTAATTTATTTGTGTTAATTATTGTGTTTAGGAAACACTGTGGTGGGCTCTAAACTTTTGCCAATATCAACTGCATTTTACTTTTTTTTTTTTTTTTTTCTTGGTCACATTTTATCTGGAGCGCTTCACTTCTTTCATCTTGATTGGAAAAGACACTGGGAATTTACTTCAACGGTAATATAAATATGTGTTTAAGCACCATTTACATTTGAAAGTGTCTGGACATGTAGCTAAACGGACAATGTTTATGCATGTTTTATTGGGAATCTTTTTTGACTTAATAAGAATCTTACGTGCGACGGTTGTAGTCGTAGTAGTGGCAACAGTGGTTGTGGGAATGGCAGGTACATCTCTACAGCTAACTGCCAGGTCACCGTCAGTACCACTGGAGGTAAATGTAACAAAGCCTGGCTGGTTGGTGGTGATCTTCTCATTGATCCAGTTCTGATACTTAGACACTCGGGCATACACGCCAGGAAAATTAGGTAAAGCACAATCATTGCCGAAGCTCACAATTCCAGACTGGACCCAGAGCGAGGCCTGCTTGCTGACCATAGGACCACCAGAATCACCCTGCAGGATGAAGAACAGGTTAGTGACATGCCATGCCAAGCCAACCTATGATACACATTCCAGTAGTAGTTCACAGGTGTAATACATAGTATAAAAGAATAATGGGAAGATAACATTTAATTATTTAATTTTGTAAAACAACATATTGTCTCTATATCACACTGCTTCCTACACAATATGAATGGCTATTTTATGAAAACATAAAGATATATAGCTTCTTTTAGGGGATCTTTCACAACGGGATCTTCATATTTGGGATCCCTTGTCATTAAAAAGTTAGAAATTCACTGATATATACAACAATCTCAAATTTTTCACACTGATAAATATTTGCAACCCATTAAAACTATGAAATAACCCAAATGGATGAATAGGAGTTGTTACCTGACAGGAGTCTTTCCCTCCTTCTAGTAGTCCGGCACACATCATGTTGTCAGTGATTGCTGAGACTCCATAAAGACACTTACACTGCCTGTTTCCAACAACAGGCACTTGCACTTCCTGTAGAGTTTGCGGTGAGGGCAGGGAAACTGTGAAAGACATTAAATGATCAAATGTGCATCAGTACTGCAATAATACAATATGTTGTGTATGATCAAGGTTAATAAAACTAAAAAACTTACCGCCTGTCCTGATGTTTCCCCATCCAGTGACCCAGCTCACAGTGCGGTTGAAGAATGTACTGTTTTCTGAAGCCAGACAGACTGGTCTGATATAGTTAGTAAATGTCACCGTTGAAGACAGATGCAGAAGAGCGATGTCATTGTTTTTACTTTTTGTATTGTAGTCTGGATGTTTTATGATTGCAGAGACACTCCTGGACACTTCGTCTGCATTCATTCCTTCTTGTGTCTGTCGGCCCAGGTACACAACAAGGCCAGGGAGTGAAGTACTGGAATATGGTGGGAGAAAAAGTGTTAAGCATTCGCCACATCCCTTGTACACATCTCAAGTATTTTTTTTTTATAATTGCAAGGGCTGCTCTGTGATAGTTACTCGTCAAAGCAGTGAGCTGCAGTCAGAACCCATTCATTGTTGATGAGCGATCCACCGCAGAAATGGCCTTTGTTCCTGTGAAGGCTGACCTGCCATGGCCAAGCACCAGCTGGAGCATTCTGTCCTCCGACTATCTTTGGGTTGAGAGGTGCTTTGCCACACTCTGACAATGACAATAGCAAAGTAATCAGTTGGTCAAAGCAACATTTTTAATAGTATTTAGCTATTTAAATGATGTGGTGAAAAACTAGTTACCGTTCAGCTGTGCGTCACAGCCTAGAAAGCAAGAAAAAAGTTCAGTTAACTGACAGGAGTTCTTCAGGGGGGAAAAACAAATAAACAAACAAAAAACACTGTATATGCAATATAAAACTTTTTTTTTTTCCATAAAAGAAAGCAATAGTTATGATTTTTGTGGAAACGCTACCATTCAAAAATCTGGTGTAAATAAGGATATAAAATAATAATAATAATAATAATAATAATAATAATGAAGTAAAAGCAAGGATGCATGATCAAAGTGACAGTAAATACATTTATATTTAAATATTTCTTAAATATTTATTTATTAAAATATTTATATTTCAAATAAATGATGTTCCATTATACTTTAAGAATCCTGCAAATGTATCATGGTTTTCACAAAAATCTCAAGCAGAAAAAACTGTTTTCAACACTGATAATAATATGAACCATTATTAATAAATGACCATCAATAATAATCAAGGATCATGTGACACTGAAGACTGGAGTAATGATGCTGAAAATTCAGTTTAAAATATATTACATTTTAAAATACATTTAAATACATAGCAGTTCTTTTAAATCGCAGTAATATTTCACAACATTGCTGTTTTTACTGTTATTTTAATTACTCCAAACTTTTGACTGTACAGCATGTAGTGTTGTAGTTAATAAAAATTATTTATCCTTAAGTATTAATTATCCAATAAAAGAGCTTACCTCTCATTAGAAGAGCGATGGAAAATGCTACACTGAGTATATGGATCATCTTCCTCATCACCTTCATCTCAGACAGCACAGCTCAGACACCTGCACCTGCTCTTAAATATCCCAGTTAACCTGTTTCTTACACACCCACGCAATCTCTCAACATTCAAACAAGGCACGCCTTCATCTCTCAGTCTGTAAACTCTTTCAGTGTTCATTCGTCTTACTTATTGAGCAACCTGCATGTCTTAGTGAGATAAGGGACAGGTTGGTGACTCTAAGCCATGCATAATTCTCACCTGTTCAAACTCTGAAATCTAAAACTTTAAGGTTAAAATAAGGTGCTCGTTTGCTGGTAATAGTTTTTTAACCTTGTGCAGATTGACTAAGGATGGTGCTTTTAGTGTTTCTGTCACATTTTAAAACACGCAACCTCAGCAGCTCTGTTTATTGGTAAAACTGTGTTTTGCACGAGATTCCTTGAATTCCCAACCTGTTCTCAAGATAAAATGTAACTAACAGGTGGAATTTTTCGGTTGAATTTATGCAATGTCATTCATATGGAAACAAACATTTTTTTAGTACGAAAAAGGACAACGGTTCATCTCTAGCCCTAAATGTAAGCATATGGAAATGAACCAGTTTATTGCCAGTTTGTCAAAATGTAAAAAAAGTTACCAATTGCCATGAGAATGTGTTGCAATTCCCTGAAGACCTGTAACTGTGTTCTTTTTATTTTAAAAGCTACTTTAGCATATACCGTGAAACTGCAGAGATGAATTAGCTGAATTAGTAAAATTTCAGTGACCTAGAAATGTCAAACATAATAGATCATTTAACTGTTACAGGAAAAAGAAGTCATCCCTCATTCTTCTGCAAAGGAAAATTCTTTTGACTGTATGATCTAATTGCAATAGTATTTTTTCCAACAAAAGGGTGAGTCATGTACAGGCAGACATCACCTGGCTCAAAGAAGGAGGAAACAAGTTGCATGCTTCTGGTAAAACAAGCGAAAACTATAAATAGCTACAAGCTAACTTTGCTGTAATAAAGTAACCCATTTACTAATACATTTTAGGCCACTATATACCTTTTTATGTCATTTTGCATTATTTGCTTCATATTTTTAAACATAATTAAAAATACAGTTAAAGGAACACTCCACTTTTTTTGGAAATAGGCTCATTCTCCAACTCCCCCAGAGTTAATAAGTTGAGTTTTACCGTTTTTGAATCCATTCAGCCGATCTCCGGGTCTGGTGAGAGCACTTTTAGCATAGCTTAGCATAGATCATTGAATCTCATTAGACCAGTAGCATCGCGTTCAAAAATGACCAAAGAGTTTCGATCGTTTTCCTATTTAAAACTTGACTCTTCTGTAGTTATATCGTGTTCTAAGACCGGCGGAAAATGAAAAGTTGCGATTTTCTAGGCTGATATGATTAGGAACTATACTTCCAGTCCGGCGTAATAATCAAGGAACTTTGCTGCCGTAACGTGGCCGCAGCAGGCGCAGTGATATTACGCAGCGCCTGAAAGTAGTCCCCAGCTAAGTAACTAGTTATAATATAGCTGGGGACTACTTTCAGGCACTGCGTAATATCACTGCGCCTGCTGCAGTTATTCCTAATCATATATGCCTAGAAAATCGCAACTTTTCATTTTGCGCCAGTCTTAGTACACCATATAACTACAGAAGAGTCAAGTTTTAAATAGGAAAACGATCGAAACTCTTTGGTCATTTTTGAACGCGATGCTACTGGTCTAATCGGATTCAATGATCTATGCTAAGCTATGCTAAAAGTGCTATTGCTAGACCCGGAGATCGGCTGAATGGATTCAAAAACGGTAAAACTCAACTTATTAACTCTGGGGGAGTTGGAGAATGAGCCTATTTCCAAAAAAAGTGGAGTGTTCCTTTAAGGGCAGTTTGCCTAATGATTCCAGAAATGAATGGGGTGACATTAGTGTCAGCATTCCCACCTAAATCTAAAAATGTATTTTCTTGTCTCTACTAATTATAATGAGCATATTTTCAAATGCCAGTCATGATTAAGAGTCATTTAGTTCAAATGAACACTGTTGCTTCAGGAGAGCAAAAGTACCATTTAAAAAGTACCATTTACCATTTAAAAGTACCATTACGGATGGTAGATTACTGCGAGAGCACAAGTTACATGCTGAATAATAATTCAATGATATAATGCACATTGGTAGTTTTCTTCCAGATGTATAAAAACCCAGCTAAAGGTGTAAACCCACTGTGAGATGTTTTTAAATTACAATACTTTACTTACGTAATACTTAATTAGGCAAATGATGCCAGTGAATCAACACTAGAAGGACGCTTAAATTACTCAACTCCGATTTACTGTATCACGTGCACCAACATCAAACAACTGTTTCTGAGCATCAGGTTCAACTGGATCTTTCTAATCTCAAATTACATAATGTATGTTTGTTTTTCATTTGAATTGTTTGTTTGCTCCTGAGCTTTTTACAGTAGGTGTCACCACATTCAGTGATTGACTAAAGAAAGGGTGTTAGACATTCAAAATGTTTACTGTTGGAGGACAGAGAAACAACTGTGTATAGCTTTATTAATTCCAGTCATGAAATAAAAAATGACTGATAACAGGTTTGTGTTCTTTCCTCCACAAAAACTAAATAACCAAATGACAATTTTTGTACAGTACAGTATAATTCTCTCTCTCTTTTTGAATCTGGGGCCAGTTGCACTAACACAGTTACTATCTTATCTACTATCTTAAGAACTAGTCTGACCAGCTAGCAGTTACCCAAGAAGTAATCAGTCTTTTTAGACCAAAATTAGACCAATCTACCTTTTTATGTAATTGACTTACAGCTTTAAGACCAAAGCTAGGAAAGAACCTCAAGCAAGGACTCAAACTCAGGTCATCCAAAGTATTTGCCCACAAGGCTATTTAAACCACACTACGAGCATTGCTCCAATCTGTATCATCTAGTTCTGAACCGGGAAGCTTTAGTGATTAAATATAGTTTTAGAAACCTTCTTCCGTGTACAGCCCATGTAATCCAGTTTAGAGAGTTTATCTTTTTGTCTATCGCAATTTTTTATGTAAAATTTATAAAAAGGTTTACTTTTTTTGTTATTGCTTTCGCAAATAATCATCAAATAAGTGATATCTCGCTGCACTCATTATGATGACCTTATAATGAAGGTCTACAAGAAAAAAAAAACTATTTCACATTTAATTAAATGTGTTACTTGCCATTTCCTTGTAATTATTTGTGAAATATACTAGCAATTTCTGAAAGAAAATTGCAGTAGTCACTCAAATCACAAAATGTTCACATTTTCATAAAATGTTCATTAAAAACGTTTTGAAGTGTTATGACCCCTTTCCCTAGCTATATGGATATTGTGGGGGCAAACACAATTAGGCATGAAGCAGTACTGAAGCAGACTGCAGTTTATTTAGAAAGTAAGATACTAAAAAAGAAACTAAAATAGACATGACCTAAAAAAACATAACAAGAACCCGGAACTAACTGTCCAAGACAAAATAATCAGTTTCTAGATACACAAACATGAGGGCTATGCTGAAACTAATGGCAAAACCTGCCAATCAGGGCAGGATTAGTGAAAAGAGACACACAAAAACGTCAAAATAAAAGCTTTTCTAACCAATAATTGGTCTACATAAAAGAAAGTTTTTGGTCTCTTATTTGAAACAGCTTTCTGCTTTCACTGGCTCTCTAACAAAATAAAGTAGGCCTGTTATTTTACTATTTAACTATTTACTATTAAAAAATATATAGCTATAGCTATAGTTTCCATTTGGGCATTCAAGTGATTTGATTACAAAGATGCTAAGGGTGTAACGGTAAACAAATATGACGGTTCGGTTTTAATGTCACGGTTCGGTATGATTTCGGTACAGCAGGGGGAAAACTTTAACTTTTTAAAAAAAAATTTTAATAAACAGTGGTTTACTGAACAAGTTGCTCTTTCTTTAAATATATTCAGTTATAGTTTAAATTTTCTTAGTGATAAAAATCTAACTTTCACCCCTTTTACATTATAAGGAATATTACAATTAGGCCTATACCCAAACTTAAATTTAATTACTATTTATTTTTAAATAGATGATCAACACTCAACTTTAAAAAAGAAATGTATGCAAACATGTAAATTGCACATAATGCAGTTTTTAAATTAACTTATAAATAATACAGTTTCTAGGCTATTTGTTAAAATATATTCAATTACACACTGGCTGTCATAGCATAGCACCGGATAAGGTTAGGGACAGGTTAAGTGGTATGGGTAGGTTTAAGGGTGGGTTAAGGTGTAAGGGATGGGTCAACAGTGTAATTATAAATGCAATTACAGAAATTAATTACAGATGTAATTACATGCATACAATAAGTGTATTGTACCAAATGATTAATTTAAATGTAAGTACACAGTAGTTAAGGCCACCTAATATAAAGTGGGACCGAAATTTGTTGCCCATTCTTAATGGGAATGCCCCATGCATTAACATCTGCAGTCTTAAAAATCACTATGTTCAAATGTCAAACCAATTTAAACCCTGCAGCTAATTTAGATTCAAAATATTCAGGTGACAGGTTTCAGTTTTTTTTTTTTTTTTTTTTTTTTTTTTTTTTTTTTTTTTAGTTTAACGTCTGAAACTTTGACAGGTTTTTTTGACAAGTTTTTACAATCTTTAAAGTTAAAAACGTGTTTACTTTTAAATACTGGCATACATACTTTTTAGGTACTTCATTTTAATTTGAATAAAACTGAGAATAAAACTAAGACATAGTACCTATACATCTATACTAACTTAAGGCAGAATTTCTCAGCAATTAATACACCCGTGGGGGTTTAGCGTGACGTGATGGTAAGAAAATGATGACAGATTTTGGGTGAACTAAGCCTTAAGCAATATTGTTACATGGTAAAGAACATTGCTGAATTTTGAAATGATAAAATTATGAAGAAAAAATCTTGCCTTTCAGAAAACTAGAGCTGAGGTTGTTCAACATTAGATCACAAAGCACAGCATGGAATCTCTCTCTCTCTCTCTTGAACATTTCTGGAAATCCACAGCTTGATTGAAACCTGAGTGGGTCAAAGTGGGTTTATTTCAGCAGATTGTAAATCTTTTTAAACCTAGAACACTGTCTTTTGTCACAATGGAATGTAAATGCACTCACAGGTAAACACTAAACCTGTTAGTCCTGTCAAACACACGTCCTCAAATTACTATATGCAAAACAAACAAAACTTTTTGAGATCAATGAAAATGTCATGCCACACAGTGTTTCCAGTGTTTTGAAATGTCCTTGACAATGAATGAAGTTAAAATTATGACATAAATGAAATAAATCAATGAAATAAATATTTATTTAATAAGAAAATCTAAAAAAAAATACGATATGCAGTTTTTTTCATTCAGTTTCTCTCTTTTTTCTTTTTTTTCTCAGGTAAATGTTTTAAGTATGTCTGGAAACAAGATTCTTTTGCTTTGCATATTGATTGGTAGGTTGGTCCAGACTATTTTTAATAAATCAAGTATGGCAATACATGGATAGTTCACATGTTCTGTGTACAGGAAATTCTTCAAAAGTAAATTAGTTTTAATAATGTATAATGGGTTTGGTTACAGATTTTTAACCATTATCGTATTTTAATCACATTCCTAACTCACTGCTTGTGAAATGTAACTTTTTATTAGGCAGACAGTGACGTACAACCTACACTGACAATTTATTAATGTATTCAGAATTTTTGAAATCATTTGTACAGTATTTTTCACATATTTCTTAAAAGTAACTTGAGAATGGTGCAACAACTCTTTGAACAACCTGATCTCACAGAATTCCGTGTCACGGAATCGCCGAAAATTCCGTGATGGGCTCACAGAAGGCATCAGCCGTGGTCCATGCACGGATTCACAACACCAGCGCTGCATCGGACCACGTAAAAAGAGTGACTCCGATACAGTTATGTTTTGTATATAAATTTATACTTTCACTGGAGTACCTGACCCCAACCATACCCTAAACCTACCCAGTTCTGAACAATAATAATGACGATAAATTTCCCAGTATCCCGGTATTCCCAGTTTCCCGGCATATTGATGCTAAGGGTTTCCTATTTAAAGTGTTGAACCAGTGGATCCGTGCGTGGAGCACGGCTGATGCCTGTCGCTTACTTACATTGGTATCACTTCTGTGAGCCCATCACGGAATTTTCGGGGATTCCGTGATGCCGCCACGGGGTTAATAAAGTCCGTGGTCCTTACACGGAATTCTGTGAGATCATGTTGCTTTGAAAAAATCCCTAAACTAAGTAGAATGAGGAAGAAATCTTGCATTTTAAGAGCAATATACAAGGAAGTCATGTGGAGCAGTAACTTTGAGTATCATTTGATACATCTGATGATACTTTGGCAGTTTGTTCAGGGTGAAAAGGTAGTCAGATCTACCTATAATTCACTCCACTTCCATCTAGAGGACAAACATTTAAACTGCATCTAGATTTGTGGGAGGCATGAACTGAAGTAAAGGCACACAAGAGAAGAACATGTGATTGATCTAAACAACAGACTGAATTTACGATAGCAGCCATGTTCAGAGTTGCAGATTGTACTGTATCCTCACAGAAAACAGGATTTATTTCATTCCAGTTTGTAGATATTTGCATCTTAATGTTTTTGTAGAATTGTTTTTATTTTTTTTTTACATACACATAATCCCTCATGTTATTGGGAAAGACAGAGAAAACAGGTGAGAAAAAATAATATTAAGAAGGAAGGAGTGACAACAGATGAGTGAGGAAGAAGTGTGACAGATAATGTTTCCCAGACTTGGCTCTGCTCCTGTTGTGGTGTGGTGAATCATGGATTTTCTCCATGTAGGATGAGGGAAATGACCAAGGATGTCTTTTTCCTTATTAACCAAGCATGCCTGTTCCTTCCAAGCCTTTCCTGTCTGTACAAGGGACTTTGTGTGTGTGTGTGTGTGTGTGTGTGTGTGTGTGTGTGTGTGTGTGTGTGTGTGTGTGTGTGTGTGTGTGTGTACCTGTTTTTCTATTCAGGTGGGGACTTAACCCTGAATACACACAGACTCATGGGGATCGTGTCACGGTGGGGACCTAAATTGAGGTCCCCACAGGTAAACAAGCTAATAAATCACAAAGAATTATGTTTTTTGAAAAAATGAAGAAAGTTTCCTGTTAGGTGTAGGGTTGGTGGTCTGTACAGTAGAAAAACCATTATGCCTATGGAGAGTCCCCACAAGGATAGCAAACCTGTGTGTGTGTGTGTGTGTGTGTGTGTATGTACAGTATCTCATAGAAGTGAGTACACCCCTCACATTTTTGTAAATATTTTATTATATCTTTTCATGTGACAACACTGAAGAAATAACACTTTGCTACAATGTAAAGTAGTGAGTGTACAGCTTGTATACAGTGTAAATTTGCTGTCCCCTCAAAATAACTCAACACACAGCCATTAATGTCTAAACCGCTGGCCACAAAAGTGAGTACACCCCTAATTGAAAATGTCCAAATTGGGCACAAAGTGTCAATATTTAGTGTGGCCACCATTATTTTACATTCCATTCACCATTACTTAACCCTCTTGGGCATGGAGTTCACCAGAGATTCACAGGTTGCCACTGGAGTCCTCTTCCACTCCTTCATGATGACATCACGGAGCTGGTGGATGTTAGAGGCCTTGCGCTCCTCCACCTTCCGTTTGAGGATGCCCCACAGATGCTCAATAGGGTTCAGGTCTGGAGACATGTTTGGCCAGTCCATCAGCTTTACCCTCAGCTTCTTTTGCAAGGCAGTGGTCATCTTGGAGGTGTGTTTGGGGTCGTTATCATGTTGGAATACTGCCCTGCGGCCCAGTCTCCGAAGGGAGGGGATCATGCTCTGCTTCAGTATGTCACAGTACATGTTGGCATTCATGGTTCCCTCAATGAACTGTAGCTCCCCAGTGCCAGCAGCACTCATGCAGCCCCAGACCATGACACTCCCACCACCATGCTTGGGTCTTGGCAATCTTATTATAGCCTACGCCATCTTTATGTAGAGCAACAATTATTTTTTTCAGATCCTCAGAGAGTTCTTTGCCGTGAGGTGCCATATTGAACTTCCAGTGTCCAGTATGAGAGAGTGAGAGGGATAACACCAAATTTAACACACCTGCTCCCCATTCACACCTGAGACCTTGTAACACTAACGAGTCACATGACACCGGGGAGAGAAAATGGCTAATTGGGCCCAATTTGGACATTTTCACTTAGGGGTGTACTCACTTTTGTGGCCAGCGGTTTAGACATTAATGGCTGTGTGTTGAGTTATTCTGAGGGGACAGCAAATTTACACTGTTATACAAGCTGTACACTCACTACTTCACATTGTAGCAAAGTGTCATTTCTTCAGTGTTGTCACATGAAAAGTTATAATAAAATATTTACAAACATGTGAGGGGTGTACTCACTTCTGTGAGATACTGTGTATATATACAGTGGTGTGAAAAAGTGTTGGCCCCCTTCCTGTTTTTTATATTTTTTTGCATATTTGTCACACTTAAAAGATTCAGATCATCAAACAAATTTTAATATTACACAAAGATAACCCAAGTAAATACAAAATGCAGTTTTGAAATAATGATTTAATTTATTAAGGGAAAAAAGCTGTCCAAACCTGCTTGGCACTACGTGAAAAAGTACTTGCCCCCTAAATCTAATAACTGGCTGTGCCACCCTTTGCAGCAACAACTGCAATCAAGCGTTTGCGATAACTGGCAATGAGTCTTTCACATCGCTGTGGAGGAATTTTGGCCCACTCTTCTTTGTAGAATTGTTTTAATTCAGCCACATCGGAGGGTTTTCGAGCATGAATGGACTGTTTAAGCTCATGCCACAGCATTTCAATTGGATTTAAGTCCAGACTTTGATTTGGCCACTCCTTAATTTTGTTTTTCTTGAGACATTCAGAGGTGAACTTGCTGCTGTGTTTGGAATCATTGTCCTGTTGCATAACCCAAGTGCGGAGAAGAGCTTGAAGTCACGAACTGATGGCCGGACATTCTTCTTCAGGATTTTCTGATAGAGTGCAGAATTCATGCTTCCATCAATTATGGCAAGTCATCCAGGTTCTGAAGCTGCAAAGCAGCCTCAGACCGTCACACTACCACCACCATGTTTGACTGTTGGTATGATGTTCTTTTTATGAAATGCTATGTTGGTTTTATGCAAGATGTAACGGGACACACACCTTCCAAAAAGTTAAACTTTTGTCACATCAGTCCACAGAATATTTTCCCAAAAGTCTTGGGGATAATCAAGATATTTTTTGGCAAATGTGAGCCTTTGTGTTCTTTTTGGTCAGCAATGGCTTTTGCCTTGTAACTGTCCCATGGATGCTGTTTTTGCCCAGTCTCTTTCTTATTGTTGAATCATGAACACTGACCTTAATTGAGGCAAGTGAGGCCTGCAGTTCATTAGATGTTGTTCTGGGTTCTTTTATGTCCTCCTGGATGAGTTGTCGTTGTGCTCTTGGAGTAATATTGGTAGGCCGGTCACTCCTGGGAAGGTTCACCACTGTTCCAAGTTTTCTCCATTTGTGGATAATGGTTCTGACCATGGTTTGCTGGAGTCCCAAAGCCTTAGAAATGGCTTTATAACCCTTTCCAGACTGATACATTTAAACTATTTTGTTTCTCATCTGTTTATGAATTTCTTAAGATCGCGGAATAACATGTTGCTCTTTAAACATGCTTCACTTTGTCAGACAGATTCTATTTAAGTGATTTCTTGATTCAACAGGTCTGGCAGTAATCAGGCCTGGGTTTGGCTAGTGAAATTTAACTCAGCTTTCTAAAATAATGTGGTTAATCACAGTTCTTTCATGATTTAATAATAATTTTTTCACGTAGGGCCAGGTAGGTTTGGACAGCTTTTTTCCCTTAATAAAGGAAATCATCATTTAAAAACTGCATTTTGTGTTTACTTGCATTATCTTTGTGTAATATTAAAATTTGTTTGATGATCTGAATCTTTTAAGTGTGACAAATAGGCAAAAAAATTTTAAAACCAAAATCACTTTAAAAAGTGTTAAAATCAACACTTTTTTCACATATATATAATGTACTATTTCTTGTAATGGCATTTTCAGGCATTACTTCTGTGTCACATGGTCCTTCAGAAACCATTCTAATGCTTATTTGCTGCTCAAGAAACATTTATTATCATCAATGTTATCTTATTGTTATTAATTTACTCTGTACTTCTTGATTATTAAACTTATGTATAAAAGCAATATTACACTCACGATTGTGCTTTTGGTTGGAATATATGTGATTAACTGCAGTCTTGTGATTACATTATAATTCAGAATATCAGAATATTAAGAACAGCACTATTGCTTGTATGATAATTATATAGCCTACTGATGTGAGATACAGTAGCAGTGACAACATATCATTGCTTGTTGATGAAATACATTAAAACCAGAGAACTAAATGTTTTACATGACCTTTTTTTAATTTCCAAAGACCTATTAATAACACATTTTTAACATTTTAACAAGACTTTTAAAAAATGTTAATAATTTTTATACTATTAAAAATAAAGGCTCCAAAGGGTGTTTTCATAATGATGCCAGTATTCATTCTGGTTTCCTAAACCAGAGGTTAAAGTAACAAGGTTCTTAGAACCATTTTTTCTTAGTGCAAGGAACATTTTAATAATCTAAAGAACCTTTTTTCTAATATAAAGAACATTTTGTGCAATGGAAAGGTTCCATGGATGTTAAAGGTTCTTCATGGAACCATCAATGCCAATAAATAACCTCCATTCTTAAGAGTGTGCAGGTTTTCCGTGACTGTGGGAGCATTACATTTATATTTCATCTCTATGAAAAACATGCATGCCTTACAGAGCTAAATCACACACATATGACTCTCTCTCTCTCTCTCTCTCTCTCTCTCTCTCTCTCTTTCACACACACACACACACACACACACACACACACACACACACACACACACACACACACACACACACACACACACACACACACACACACACACACACACACACACACACACACAGCCAAAGCAGCCTTATTTCATTTACACACAAACTGCATGTAGCTGCATGTTCTCAGCACAACATGTTGCTGCAGAGTCTCACATGAGCATGTCACACTCACATTATGGCTACTGTGCTCTATGGTTGCCAATGGTGACAGAAGCTTCCTCTCAGGCATGAGTCGGGCTGGGCATCAGGGGCTCCCACCATAGAAACAGAAAAAGCTTCAGTTCATTGGGTCCCATGGCCCAGCGCTGGGAGTCACATGGTACCACTATGACCAACCCCCCCCTTCCTCTCCCTCAGAATCCATATGAGTGGGGGAAGGGAAGGGAAGGGAAGGGAAGGGAAGGGAAGGGAAGGAGAGGAGGGAAGTGGGGAGCGAGAGAGGGAGGGTTGAGTTGGAAGCATGAAGGCAAGGTGAAGAGTGTGAAGCAAACAAACGAGTGAGAGGGAGTCCTGTATCCTCCGTCGTAACGGAGAAGAGGAAATCATAGCCACAACCCTGACCCTGTGCCTTTGCTTTAGCACATAGCCTGGAGCAAGGGATCACAACAAAACCAGACACACAGAGAGAGAAAGTGACACAGATAATAGGAACACTCCGGAGCATTTTACTGGATAACAGGCTGCCGGAGAGGGAATGCATCTCAGCGGTTCATCTTCAGGGAGCCTCCCGGTTATGTAAGGACGTCTGTGGATTTTTGTAAGGATTGCTTAATTAGGGAGGATACTGAGGGAATATTGCACTGAGAAGCCGGAATAGTGTGCCATGAGTGGGAACAGGAGGCGGAAGAGGGATTGCTAAAGCATGGAGCAGGTGAGCCACACAGCCTGTGTACTATTACACAGAACAAACATGTTTCCCGTTTCATGCCAGTGATGCTTCGGGCGAAAGCAAACAGCACAGCAGGATGCTCACATCAATCTCTAACAGCGAGACAACCCTCAATACTACCGTGTGGCTTGCTTTTTATGTTTTTAGCTTATTCTGTTCATGATTGCCTCTTTGTGATGCTGATGTCATTCAAAGAATATCACACAGCATTTCAACTAGAAAGGGAGTTGGTATCAGAATCACCATTAGATTTGAGTACAGTCTTTCCCGGATCACTGCTTAAAATCAGATATGAGTAACCTCAAAGTCTGCTTTGCATGACAGCGATGCACCTAAAACACGAGCATGCAGATACTAGTCCAGGCAAGCATATCATATTTAATAACTGCAGATTTAGCTAAGCATTGTACTGACGTTTAAGGTAATTGTGCACTTAAAAAACATGACAGACTGTTTTGGTTTAGTCAAACTTGATTAAACCCAATGGGGAAATCACTAGGGTTACAAAGGGGCTTCTGTAAAAAAAAATATAGAATGCTAAAAATATTGGGCAACACTTTATTTTAAGGTGTCCTTGTTACACGTTACATGTACTTACTATTATGATATTATAATAACAACACAATTACATAATTACATTACATACAGTTACATAATTACCCTAACCCTAACGATATAGTAAGTACATGTAGTTAACTAATATTACTCAGTACTTAAATGTATAATTACACTGTAACAAGGACACCTTTAAATAAAGTGTAACCAAATATTGGAAAAGAGAGGAGACAATAAATAAATGGCAGGTGAAATGTATATATATATATATATATTATATTCTCAAACTCAAAGAGCTCAAAAAGGTGATGATAGATTCACAAATACAGATGTCACAGACATTAAACATTACACTAATATAGAGCTAATATTGTTGATTTTGAATAGTCTTAAAGGGAATATGATTATTAATTTCTATATGTGAATTAATAGTAATATTGATTATTTATATGAAGGGTGTCGTCTGAAATTTTATTCTAAAATGAGCATTTTTATCAGGCTCCTATATTTACATTTAGTTATTTCACTTTCATTGCATAGAAAAGGATCTATACATTGCCATTAGAGTAAAATTACTAAACCTAAACATAGGAGTCTGATAAAAATGCTCATTTATATGAAAATTTCAGATGGCACTTAGAGGCTTTTGCATCTGAACTCTTCATATAGTATTTCTTAAATATTGCTACTATTATATATACAGTATATATATACACACACACACACACACAAGTAAAATTTATGACAAGTGGCTGCATTTCTTTCGTGCAGTGACACTAATGAAAAACAAGGATGCTGATTCCCTGGGCTGAATTTTCTGCCTGAGCATTATGTAACGGTCTCAATAGTCCTGCTCCTTTGGGACAGCCATGGGTGTGAGAGAGACACCATGACAATGCATTTTTCAGATTGTGTTTCAGCCACGTTTGAATGGCATTTAGCAAAATATTTATTTCCTAAAAAAACCTTTCCCTCTCTTAAAGCGGGTTGCATGCTGTTTTTCCCGCTCTCCAGTGATGAATTATTCATGCACTCATTCAGACGGGGACACGGCACGTCCTCAGCCACGTCTTGCTCTGAGCTAACGTCAACCAGGTGATGTCATCCCCATGCAATAGTAGGGATGTCACTGAATAGGACAGTTGTATTATTAGAAACATTACATTGTGTGTGAGAATATGAGGACATGTGAATACACAATACTATAACATGTTTGTCATTATATTAGGTTATTTAAAACAACATTTAATATTGTATCATTAGACTGTTTAATGTCTATAAAATCTGTGTATGTGAATCAATCATCAACATTTTTAAGTGATTTATGTCTGTTTAATGACATATTCGTTTGATTTACACGACCCTTAGACCCTTATTTACGCTAATATTGTGGTGCGGATGTTTCATGTTTCATCAATCTGTTATCTCAGATTCCCATTTCCCCTGTAGATTTGTAGTGTTTGACATTCAGAAGTATCACTCATGTGTAATTGAGTGTTATGAGAGGAATAGGAAGAGGCTGTTATTGTACCTAATCCAATCTCCAAATGTGTGTTTATTTGTGTAAATGCATTGTCATGGAAAAATGCCAACAGGCACTAACAACTAACTAGCCAAACAACAGTCCAGCATGGACTGAGAATAGCAGTAGATCGATACTACAAAAAAAAAGTAACACACTTCTCTGCTTTAATTGGTGCAGGGGAGTATAAGGTAAAAGACAAATGCTTCACATACTTGACATTTTCCCTGGACTATGATGCAGTCCAGAATATGTGTGTGTGTGTGTGTGTGTGTGTGTGTGTGTGTGTGTGTGTGTGTGTGTGTGTGTGTGTGTGTGTGTGTGTGTGTGTGTGAAGGTCGTCTCATTGATCAGGTGTATGGAATGACTGTAGGACAGTAACAGTAGCTGGCTCTTTAAGCACAAGTGCAAACCTACTAAAAATAACAGCTGAGTTCATCCTGCTAGTTTCTTCTGATCTGTTTGCAGCTCCTTCTTGTCTTAACATTGTCAGAAAGCTGTACATTTATCTGTGATGTGTATGAAACAGGCCCATGGGCCAATACTGCTGCAACTGTAGTCAGTAATGCAGAAACAGACAGTTGGCACGAGCTGGTAGTGTGCTCATGGGATGATTAAAGACTTTCACAAAATGAAAGAAGTGGCTGTAGATGAATCAGACCTAATGAGGAAGGGGACCCATGTTGTAACATCAATCAGGTACATTTGATTGGTCAGTATTTATTGGTATCTAATGTGCAGCAATTATTTGTAATCTTTTATCAAAATAATTTTGCTCTACCTTTGACTTTCCATTTTGGCTAAGGTGACAAGCCTTCATATTAGGTGTGTTCAGCTTGGGCTGGCGTTACCAATTGGTGTGATTTGCTTTTTGCAATCAGCTTCATTTCTGAGTGAAACTTGAACATTGTTGGATTTCTTTATCTCAGATGGTGTGGATTAGATGCAAGATCTGCCAAATAAACAGACATTTCAGATGTTTACATACATACAACAGAAACATTTTATTCAGTATTGTCTGTACTGTTTAATACAGCTTCTGTATGTACAAGAAATATGTACAAGCCTATATTTTTTAAATGCATTGGTGGTGTCAGAAAAAGTCCGATAAAATTTCTAACCAATCCATATTTCCTTGTTTTTGATTCTCCCCACCAGCTTGTCTTAAAGAAATAGCTTAACCATAAATTAAAATTAGCTGAAAATGTACTTACCCTCAGGTCATCCAAGATGTAGATTAGTTTGTCTCTCCATCTGAACAGATTTAGAAAAATTTAGCATTAAATAACTTGCTGACAATGGATCCACAACAGTGAATATTGGCCTCAGAATTAGAGTTAAAACAGCTGACAAAATCTTGATAATAATAGTAATTTACACAATTTCAGTCCATAGATTAACATCTAGAAGCAAAAAATAGCTTGTTTGTAAGAAACAAATATATCATTAAAGTGGTATAACTTTAAACTGCTACTTCTGGTCAAATCTGAGTCAATAATCCATATAAATGCTTCTTTAATGCTGATATATTTGTTTGGACTGTTTTCACTTGTATCTGTGCATATTTCTCTCCTGATTCAGACAAGACAACGTTATTTTAAGTAATGCTGTGGAAATAGGACTCATATTTTAGTCGAAAACAACAGTTTGAAGTTGAATTTGTTTTTGACAAACATTCAGCTTTTGACTTCACAAGATGTTAATTGATAGACTTGAGTCGTGTGGATTACTTGTGAATTATTGTGATGTTTTTATCAGCTCTTTGAAATCTGATGGCACCCATTCACTGCAGAAGATCCATTGGTGAGTAAGTGGTGCAACACTAACCCTACCCAAAATGTATTCACTCAATATTACATCAATTACCATTAATTATTGATGTAACCTGCAGAAGGAGTAACTGTAAAATCCCCACAGGCTGATAGTCTCTCTGGAATGTGTGAAAACAGACAAGGGGAGTGATACAAACAATTAAAAGTCCTAGTGCTGTTGGACAGTTTATTAGTACACTTGGAGTGGCGCATTACTTGTCACATTACGGAAGTAATATGGCTTGCAAATGGATCCTTTATGAACAAACAAAAAATGATCTCTACCAAGAGATTTTATTTCTTCCCTTGCTCTGACTTTGAATCAAGTTTTGGTCTCATCTTACATGAGATTCGTTTTCACCAAACTGTCTACGAGCCATTTTTAATTTGTCTAGGGAATGGCTACAAATGTACACAGAATCTGTGAGATACTGCACTGCAGTTTATTGAAAGGATTCTGCAGATGCTCCAGCATTAAATCATTCCAGATCAACACTCAGACAGCAACTGTGTATTTTATACTCTATATAGAAATAAAACCAGTTTCCATTTGAAGTAATACATTTATTGCAAAGTTCTTAGAGGGACAAACTTTAGACCATCTTTCTTCTAAAGGCTCACCACAAGACAAAAGAGCTCTCATGTTGTCTGTATGAGCCTGTTTTCTCTGCTGAGTAGTTATTGACGTTACAGCTGGAGCTAATGACCTGTTACTTCATCACTGTCCACCAGCCTTGAATTGATATATATGAGTGAGAGAGAGAGAGAGATTGAGAGGTTGTCTTGCTCTTGTTCATCTCTGTCTCATTCATATTTTCTTCATCCTGTGCCCTCTTCTCCACCCTTTCACATCCATTAGCTCTTCTGTTCTCCCTCTGTCATTTATTTCATCCCTCTTGTGGCCATATTGTGATATTTTCAGTTTTGGTATCATGCTGGTTAGATTACGGATTATATTTGGAGGCAAATTCATCCCACTCTGCAGTTAGTGGGCAGATGGCTGAGGGTTTGTGCTCACCGAAGCAGATGTTTCAATGTTTAATCTGCACGTGTTTCCACATGGCAGCAGAAAACGGCCTCATATTAGCAAACTAACTAACATTATTGATAGATTTAGAATGCAAACATTGTTTTTGTAGTTGCAGTAAATTACAAGGGAGGTTACGGGGCAAAACTATTGCTCTTAAATGGAGCATGGACTGTCTGGCTTTGAAGAAACTGGCATGTACTTCTAAGATATGTTTTACAGATGACGCGCTTTCCAGATCTTAATGTATTTAACAGAGTCAGCTCGCAGTGCCTGGGACCAGTTGGATTGAACAGGATATTAGGATATTATACGCAGACGTTTTTTGTAAATGTTGGTGATGTTTCAAAGGAGCTCATTTAATGAACTTTAACCCAAAATGTAGAAACAATAACATTTCTTCAAGCATTTAATATCTACTTTCTCAGTGCTGAAATAGTCCATGAACATTTCAAAACCACTGTAGTGCATGTATGGATGTTTTTGAACATGTAGGGGTCAGACAGAGGCATTATCCCTTTGGTGTTTGACCTTTAGCCCAAAGGAAGTGATGTAAAGAGAAAGGAAATAGTGGTATGTATGCTATGCCACATGTGAATTATAAGGAAACAGGACGTTAGCGCTTTACAAGCACCATGAGATGGTCTCACCGACCAAAAACAGCCTCAGTATCCTCATCACAGCTCATAAATAGAGAAAATGGTAGTTCATGTAACACAATACAGTGCAATTCAAAGCATTTCCTCTCACTCCAGTTATTTTTACCGTTTAGTGCTTTCTTCTTTCCTCCAGTGATAATACAGCACAGTATGTTTCTGCTGCACTTTCATATATTCATACTATATATAAACACTGCTTTCTAAGGGCCTCGAAATACATTAAATATTTATAGCAAGTAGTCAACACTTGTATAGTTAAGTTTTTAATCTAAGTCAGAGTTGAGTAATTGTTGCTGGTTTAGTATGACGTTTCTTTCTTTCTTTAGCCTGGTAATTTGTAAAACACACAAAATGTATCAGCCTTCCACAACAAAGCACAGCATCTCTTCATCACTGAAGAAACTGAACAACGTTGATTTACGGCAGGTTGTAGGGACCACAGAAGACATGGGGTCGTGAACCCTGTGACCCCTCCCTCCTCCTGTCCCAGACACATACAGTGGAGTTCTACCATATGAGTCCATATTCATTTGGGATTTTTTTTATTTAAACTTGGAAATACACAAAAGGCTTTAGGATTTTAAGAAAGTATAAACAAAGAAACATTGTGACGTAAAATGACTAAGAGAGGTCATTTAATTGGATGAAATCAAATCAAAGTAAATGAGTAACTCTGATCAAGTGACTCTTTGTACAGATGGTCAGATGCTCTTCTTCTCAAAAAAGCTCAACATGCTCTTTGAATCGTTTCAAATCATTCTGGATCATATGACAATCAAATTCAAATTTACCAACTTGTGGGGTTCATGCAGCTTGAGTGCTGTTGTTATTAAAGCAAATACTGACACATTCAGAATTTCATGTAATTGTTATGCTGACATTATAAATGCTAATGCAAAAAAGTACTAAATTAGAAATATACAAAATTTAGGCATTTTCCTTATGGGACTTTATTTGAACCTCTTCTTAAAGAAACGGGAAAGACCTACAAAGCTTGAATTTATAGCATAACATTAGATCATTACATAAAACACACTGTACTAAGTGTAGTTTTTACAAGCTAGCTGCCGGGCTTTATTACGAGCGCTGCATGGATGATAATAATGATGATGATGAGAGAAGCACATGGGAAGGACTCTGCTGGAGCCTTATACACGCTTGATTTAACAAATGTTTTGGTACAATGCATAAGAGTGACTTTAACATAAAAGTAAATAAAAAGAAAAAGGTTTTATGCAGCATAATGGAAATTATGTGAAAAATAACCTACATGCGGCTGTGTTTTGGCTCAGAGCTACAGTCTCCCAATCTCTGTATCTCCTCTTATCTTGTGGCTTGCAGGGGTTATTGGGATAATTTGATCTGGTTTGGTGGTAAGCGAGGATAATGGGCACTGGAGGGGATTCTGAGCTAAACACACTCTCTCACACAAGCATGGACACATACACACCACACACATTAAAGTCAGGAATGAATTCATCAGTGTAAAACACAGATGCATTGCCTGAGGAATACACTCCTGTTCAGACGTTTGAGGTAGAAAAGAGTTTTTTAAAAATGTTTTTAAAATAAGTCTCTTATGCTCACCAAGGCTGCATTTATTTGATCAAAAATACAGTAAAACAGCAATACTGAGAAATATGAATGCAATTTAAAATACTTTTATTTTTTTAATATTTAATTTAAAAAAATTTAAATGTAGGCCTATATTTAATTTATTTTTCTTAGATGGCAACGCTGAATTTTCAGCCTCATTACTCCAGTGTTCGGTGTCACATGATCCTTCAGAAATCATTCTAAATATGCAGTTTGTATGCGCAAAAATAAATAAATAAATAAAAATGTCATCACTTTTCAGTCTACTCCACATATTGTGGCTTTAATAGGTCCATTACTGCCCTCAAAACTCAGATACGCAAAATCAGCAAAACATCTCCTGCTTCGTTTGATTTACGTGTTGAAGAAACACACAAAAAGGAGCTTGGAGTATTGCAAAATGCTCTCTCTCTTTCTTTCTGTCTCTTTAATCACAGCCACATGGGCTGCTGAGGCATTGAGTCAGTGGAAGGGCCCAGTGCCACGTTCTCTGTGTTTTCTGCAGCACCAGCAGTGTGTTTCCCAGTGGCCTGAGGACAAGAAACTTTAAGGTGCTGGCTGAGGGTCTGCAGCTTTCTAGAGCTCTGGAACTCTTCAATTCAATACAGTTCAGTTTAATCAACAAGACAGCATATAAAAGAAAGATTTTGTTTTGACTTTTTTCCGCTGTGACCTAATGTACTCCACCGCTGAGTTTCTTAACTTGATCTAAGTGAGCAAAGAAGTGAGGTCACTGTTTGCCATGTCTCCAGGCAGCTTTGTCAATGTGCCGCCGGTCGGCCAATAACAATGAGCCAGCTTGAGTCGACTTCCTACTGTATATTTACTTGACAGTCATTTCACACCCAAGTCTTCCCGCAAATCAAACTAACATACCAAAGACAGGCAGCTTCAGTTTTTCAAGGAAGTCAAAACTGAAAAACACAAACATGAACGCTTTTGTGAGCTATTTTTATTCATTGTTTCTAAGACTTTAAATCCGGCATTGTATTTTTCTGTGGTAAAATGACCGCTCTAAAGCAGTGGCCTTTAAATCAATACTACATTTGCTTGCCTGTTTGCCTGCATCTCATTGATTGATCTGTCATGACCACAGCGTGACCTGCAGAGAGCGAAGCGCCTATGTGTTTAATCGTCACATTCTGCAGGTTGCATTGGCTATAGTTCCCAATCTGTAACCTCTGACCTCTACAACTCCCATTTTCCTCCATGCATGATTCATAACCATCCCATGTTGTGTCACTCTTTCAGAGAAAATTATTTTTGCCATGATTTCTCTTTAGTAAAACATTGATGAGTCAGTATGAGTCGGAATATACACTAACAAAAATTCCATGTTTTTTTTTAGCTACCATGGTTTTACTGTAAGCCTGTCAGTCACTGCACTTGTCATTTACTACAACTACTAATTACAAAATCATGTTTTCAGTGTTCATGTGTTGTACGTTTACTGTGCATTTGCGGTATATATTTTAAAATATATCTTTAAAATCTTTTTGTGGCAAACAATAAACTTTAAGTTTAAAATTACAGTATGATAAAATGATTATCGTAATATAAAAATCAACTTTTTTTATTATTTATACAGGTGATTTTTATATTTGATATGCAGAATTGATGTTTAGTTATCAATAAATGACATTTTATTTAAGCTGTTATTTACAATTTTTAAAAACATTGGTTTTTTTTTTTGGTTTTTTTGACCTAGTAAATGATGAAAACCATTTTTTTTAACACTTTGAGGTTAAAATGCTACATGTGTCTCTCTGGAGAATGAATGGCTGTTCCATATAAATTACATTTTTTTTGGACCTTGTGTTTTAGACAAGTACCATGGTTATATACCATTAATAAACATAATTAATGCAAATGTAACATGATATTGAATGTATCATTTATGTAGCCTATCATGATACTGAAATATATTTAATGTGATTTTTTCATGGTAGCCCAAAAATATCATGGTCCATTGGCGAAAGACACATATAAAACCAACTGTTTTTACTAATGATTTAATACCACGGTATTATCATCTGATTCCATCACTTTACCATAGTCATTTTTGTAGCTCACTGCTATTAACATATAAAGCCGTCTTGGCAGTTGTATCCTTCTCTCTACACGCTCATTCTTTACTCACCTTCCTATTTTCTGTTATGTCTTTTTGTTCCCGTCTATCTTTTTATCTGGGTACAAAGAGGGCTTTGTTTTGTTGGCCTTGAACGCACCGCGCTCTGGCGCCCGTCACGCGTCCTGCTACGTCACAGTTTCCGAACGCGAACGCAACGCGAAGCGGCGTTTCACCTGAAGGCCGCCAGAGGACGCGCCGCGCCGCGTCACTCGTTACCACACACAGATTAATGCAGCGCGTTGTGCTGTAGTGGGACAGGCCGGTGGAGGAACTGAACGGATTTGCATCGGGGCGAGGGAAGAGGGAGGGCACTGCGGGCAGCCCAAACAACGGGAAAGAGGCGAGGGGACGGAAGAAAACTGGATAGGTGAAAGCCACGGTCCAAAATAAATCGCTCATAGCAGAATTATTTTATACACATCTTAATCGCGACCCCCCCGAAAGCCCCTCTCGGTATCCCCCCGCAAAACAAGTTAAACTGTCCAATGAATGGAGTTGCATTTTGCCTTGTTGGAATACCTCCGTATCCAGAACACGAAGTAAGTGCAAGACTTTTCCTCACTATAACGCAAAGCGCGCTGAGTTTGAGTAAAGTCGAGTTGAACATCGTTGTGTGTGCTAAACACTAGTGTTTTATTAGTCAGAGAGCATGATTTCCTAAGAGGATTAAGTAGCGTGGCTACAGTGTGTACAAACAGATGACACCGCTATTCCTACAGAAACTCTTTTTAACCGCGCGCTTGGGTTAATGATCGCATTTTACCCTTCAGTAGCCTATGAAGCGTGTATTTACCGTGATAAACGACTGAAATGGTCGTACTGTAAGATAAAAATCACATTGTTGTTGTTGTCAACGCTGCCGAGAGCCCAGGATTCAGCTGTACAGCCTGTCAGTCAAGCACTGCACATGCTATTCACGTATTTATCAATGATTTAACTACAAAATCACGCGTTCAGTCTGTTTATATTGTTTTCTGTGCATATATAGCTAAAAAATAATAATTCTGTGGTAAACGATAAAGTTTAATTGAAAATGCTCATCTTAATTAGAAACACATGTTTTAATATTTGATACAGAACCTTTGTATGATGTGCAGAATCGACTTTTCATTATTACTAAACTTTTTCCCCTCTTTTTTTGCATGTAAAAATGGCTGTTACATAGAAAGTTGTGTAACTTATTCCAACAGTGCATTAGGCTATCTGCAGATCTGATATTAAAGAACTGATATTGGTGAAACTGGTTATTGATTTATACCATAATATCACATATCACAATATCAAATATTCTGTGGTTTTTAGTATAAATACTATGTAAATTGGGATTCAAATTTATTTTGTAAATGAGTTATTTGCAGTTTAATGCTGTTTGATCTTCTTAACGGTTTTAAACCTGTAAAATGAATTGTCTGTTTTCTTTCTGGACATTTCTCTCTCCAGCAGGCTGCTCTCCTTAATTTGTGTCTGTTTTTATTTATGAGGAGAGAAAGAGGAACCATTTATTTGTAAACCACTGTATATTTGATTGAGAGAGTGTGTATGTGTGTGTTGTCCATGTGTGTTTGGGTGTGTACCCGCACATTACAACATCACCCAGGGCAATAGCTTTACTGTACGTCTCAGATCTTTTCTTCGTCATAATTCTTGTTTTACAGTCAGAGGTTTTCCTCTGCTCTTTTATTGGACCCTTTTGATGTGAACTGAGGAAGGAAAGAATGTTTACTAAATGGTTTTTGTTCATCGTTAGTAATACATTGTATTCCATCATTTCTCTCATTGTGTCTGTTCAGTTACCTGTGTCGTATCTAAAGATTTTACCATGCTGTTGGTGTTTGCAAGCCAAAACTGTTGTAGAGGGATCTTGAATTGCACCAGAGTTATTTTGACGCTTAAAAATGTCTGAATGATCAAATCTGAAAGCTTCTTCTGTCACCAATAGACATTTATTGTTTGTATAAATTGGCAAAAATCTTTTTCTGATTCTGATTCTTTTATGAGCCATTTTGGTTTCAAAAGGATTTTCAGTGGATGAAGTCGGTTCACGCAGGTGTCCTTGTCAGGGTAACCACAGGTGTAGTTTATCTCTTTGTGGCCTATAAAAATATTGAAACTAGTTTGATATTATTTCTGAGAACACAAGTGATAGATGAGTTTCTGATCTAGATATATAACTATATTTAGAGATCATTTAGCATAGTCTGTATTCTATTTATAAATAAGTGATAATGTTTTGTCATTTGGGTTAACCATGTAATTCTTTTATTTTTTTTAAACTACTTCCATGTTATGTTTCTGATCTGAATACAACGTCCAGCTCAGAGGTACAAGCTTTCCATGTGCATTTGATTCACTGATGTTTGACAGCCAGTCCAGATTTTGATCAGTATATCAATATCATTTTAGCATTTGAAACCTGACGAACGGATTTTTGTGAGGCGTTTGCTTGAAAAATGGTACTGCTGTATCTTTATTTCAAATTCTTGACACTCGCTTTGATGTTTCAGAGATATGTTAACAGACCTATTAGGCCTATTGTTGATTTGTTCTTTGTTTTGTTTTGTTTTCATAAAAGGTATAATATTATAGTGGTATAATGATCTCTTAGAGTGTGATAGTAAAGTCATTTATGTGAGGAATTGAGTCTGTGTGTGAATATGACATGAATCTAACCTCATGTCCCCAACCCACACAGAGAAAGAGAGAGGGAAGATATTTACAGAGAACAAGAAAAGATCAGGGAGGGAGATTAGAAAGAAAGATGCTATTTTCTCATTATGGACCCAAATACACTTGATAAATATAGTCTGGCCTTGTTTTGCTCAGAGGGTGTGGTACGAGTGTGTGTGAGAGAGAGTGGATGTGCTGCTCTCTCTCTCCCAGTCATGCCTAATTGAACCCTGATTCAATTATCACAAAGTGGTTAGGCAGAGAGGAGGGGAAGAAAGATGGAGAGAGAAGAGAACATGAGAACACACTTCACTTCATTTAGAGAGATCAGCAGACTGCATTTAGTGTTCACAAACATCAGATCAAAGCAGTCAGTCATGAACACATTCAAATTTGTTTTGTCAGTCTATATTACTTAATTAAAGCATGATCTATATGATTTAATTTGGTCTATTAATCATGCAAAGAAACATTACAGAGCTGTGATTTCCCCCTCTGCTTTAAAAATTCAGTTCGTTGCTAATTCATTAGAAGATTCAGCCTAGAAGATCTGATTCAAGGCTCTCACAGTTGTACATGAGAAGTTTGTGCTTCCTGACCTTTCTTGTCTTATGTATCTTGACAGTCCCTTCACGATTACTTGAGAGAGAGAATTTGTGCAAAACTACAAACTTCATGATTAGGTGTATGAGAGAGGAGAGGGTGAATGTGAGAGTAGAGGTCCATTAGCACTCAGATGCTGTTTGAAACATCGTCACACAGGCCTCCAGAGCTGCTTTACATACTCAACTCACTCTAGTTGTTTCATTCTTTACTCACTACTTTTGGTTTAGTGCATCTTTTTTTTTAATGTTTTGGAAGAAGTCTCTTATGGTCACTGCGAGTTATTTGATCAAAAAACAGTAAAACAGTAATATTGTGAAATATTAGTACAATTTAAAGAAACTGTTTTCTATGTTAATGCATTTTAAAATGTAATTTATTCTTGTGATGCAAAGCTGAATTTTCAGCATCATTACTCCAGGTTTCAGTGTCATGATCCTCCAGAAATCATAAGCATATGCAGCATATAAATTAATATGCTGATTTGGTGCTTAAGAAACATTTCTTATTGATGTTGAAAACAGTTGTGCTGCTTCGTGTTTTTTGTGAAAACCGTGACAGATTTTTGATGGGACTCTTTGATGAATAGAAAGTTAAAGAGAACAGCATTTAGGCCAATTAAAAAACAATCTTTTATTAGCATTATATCTTTAATGTCACTTTTGAATAATTTAATGTGTCCTTGCCAATATTCAATGAGGTCTAAATGTCTATAATCATATTCAAAAACTGTGATTTTTAAAATTTAAAAGCTGTAAGTTAGTTATGAAATAAAATAAGATATATTTCACATTCTGCAATGTATAGGTCACTAATCTAATAAGTAAATTAGTGACATTGATCATCACTCTTTGTACAGAAGGTCAGATGTTCTTCTACTTAAAGGAACACTCCACTTTTTTTGGAAATAGGCTCATTCTCCAACTCCCCCAGAGTTAATAAGTTGAGTTTTACCGTTTTTGAATCCATTCAGCCGATCTCCGGATCTGGCGATAGCACTTTTAGCATAGCTTAGCATAGATCATTGAATCTGATTAGACCAGTAGCATCGCGTTCAAAAACGATCAAAGAGTTTCGATATTTGTCCTATTTAAAACTTGACTCTTCTGTAGTTATATCGTGTACTAAGACCCAGTAGCTGGGGACTACTTTCAGGCGCTGCGTAATATCACTGCGCCTGCTGCGGCCATGTTACGGCAGCAAAGTTCCTTGATTATTACGCCGGAATGAGAGTATAGTTCCTAATCATATCAGCCTAGAAAATCGCAACTTTTCATTTTCCGCCGATCTTAGTACACGATATAACTACAGAAGAGTCAAGTTTTAAATAGGACAAATATCGAAACTGTTTGATCGTTTTAGAACGCGATGCTACTGGTCTAATAGGATTCAATGATCTATGCTAAGCTATGCTAAAAGTGCTATCGCCAGATCTGGAGATCGGCTGAATGGATTCAAAAACGGTAAAACTCAACTTATTAACTCTGGGGGAGTTGGAGAATGAGCCTATTTCCAAAAAAAGTGGAGTGTTCCTTTAAGCTCAAGATGCTTTTTGAAGCACATCAAACCATGCAGAAGAGCATGATCATCAGGTTTGATACAAATGTGACCCTGGACCCTTTTTTAAATTGATTTATACATCAAGCTGAATAAATAAGCTTTCCAGTGATGTATGGTTTGTTAGGATCGGACAATATGTGGTCGAGATACAACTATTTGAAAATCTGGAATCTGAGGGTGTAAAAAAATATAAATATTGACAAAATTGCCTTTAAAGCTGTCCAAATTAAGTCCTTAGCAATGCATATTACTAATCAAAAATTAAGTTTTGATATATTTATGGTAGGAAATTTACAAAATATCTTCATGGAACATGATCTTTACTTAATATCCTAATGATTTTTGGCATAAAAGAAAAATCGTTATTTTTGACCCATACAATGTATTGTTGGCTATTGCTACAAATATACGCATGCTGCTTATGACTGGTTTTGTGCTCCAGGGTCTCATATATGGATGAATGGATGGATGGAAAAAGAGACAAGGAAAGAGGATATAAATGGGTAGATAAATGCATAGATGCAAAGATAGCCTGATAGAACTCCTTTTAGAAGATACTCAAATCAGTTCTAAAGAATGATCATTAAGAGTGCTCCAGGATTTCGATTGGTCAGACTGACACAGAGGAGAGTGTTTTAGATCCTCTCTCATCTCGTGCCAGTTTAATGCTTCTGTGAGTTCAGGAAATGGTGCGGTGAATCAGGAATTGCTGTACACCGATCCATGACGCCACAACCCCAAATTTAGAAAGGCTTCCTTTCTGAGAAGCCTGATGGTCTGGGTGGGGCGAGATGACACGCACCCTCCGCCAGTGATTTACACAAACAGAAGAAGAGAATAACAATTGATAACTGAACTAATCAAACAGTTCTCATCAACAGGCATAACAGTGGCTTTCCTGGGACATATATTAAAACAGCGCTGAGCTACTCCGCTCTAGCGCTCCACCCTTCAGATATCGCTGACTCATCATATTGAAATGCAGGGGCACAGTATAAAACATGTGTGAGCAGTAAGCTGTTATTCACTGCAGTATTATTGGGACTGTATTTGAAGAATGATCGCTGTAGGCTTTAGATGTTGAATGCGGAGCCCCAGATGGGCGTTGGCCTCTACCGCTGTTCCCAGTGGATGACAGCACTCACATAATGGCTGCTTATTGATCTCTTTCTCTCTTGCGCTCTCCTTCTCCCCCTGCCTTTCTCTGTAACCTAAAGTGAACCTGATGAACCATTACAGAAGTGCTCTTGTTAGTCATTTGACTGTCTCAGTAGCCTGCAGTCAATCCAGTGACCTGCGTTTGATGGGAATAGCCATGACAGTGACCCAGTGACCCTGACCACCCATCGCTATCAGCAGCTCATCTGAGTTTATTTTTTGCACGTATTTTTGTGTATATGAGTTTTCTGTTGGGTTGCAGTCATTTATAAGCAGTTTTCCTTACAAAACGAACCACATTAACTATTGTTTCTAAAAATAGTTCTTTTTACAGTTACTGCTGTAAAAGAGGGTGGTTATCTTAATTTCAGACATTAAGTGTCCTGCATTTTAATGCTATACTTCATCTAAAACCGTTTCAAGTAATGGTTTTCTACAATGAGCAATCATTACAGTCAGTATATCTTTAATGGGCTTTGCTACGCTATAAAAATAGGTTGCCAGATATTTGCCCTAAAAATATGGTAACAATCTATCTATCTATCTATCTATCTATCTATCTATCTATCTATCTATCTATCTATCTATCTATCTATCTATCTATCTATCTATCTATCTATCTATCTATCTATCTATCTATCTACACACACACACACATACACATACACAAAAATAAATATAAATATGCTTTCTACAATTTTCCAAAATTTCAGCCTAGAAACCTTTTGCACATTTGATTGTAATAACAGAGCAAAAGCCAAAACTTTCCATTTCTGCCAGTACAGAGTGGGCAGAGGGCAATTTTTGTAAGCATGATGAAAATGCCTCTCTTCCCACTGGAGTACATTCCTGTGTGCCCTGCAGAAAGAGAGAGAGTGGGAGAGGAGAGCAGAATTAAAGGAATAGTTGGGCAGGGCACAGGGCTGTTGTGCTATGAGGAGATTCACACAATGACTCTCTCTTTCAGCAGAACACAGCAGCTAATGCAGCTCAGCTTGTTGATGGTACACAGCTGGTGTGTGTGGAAGAGAGAGAGCGAGTGAGAGAGAGGAAGGAAGAGAAGACAGATCAGACTGTGTGTTTAGCTATAACTCATTGGGCATGAGGTCATTGTCCAGAGTTTATTCATTCCAGTGATTTGAATCTTTACTGAAAAGATTTGTTCAGTGATCCTTTCTGTAGGTTATGTCAATACATCAGATGAACCAGTCTGTCTATTGTAAGGGAATGATTCACTTAACAAATTAGTTCAAACAGATTCATTTTTAGATTTGTTAAAAAAAAAAAAAACCTGACTGATTTTAACATCATAAGCAATTTCTCTTCATCTGTTCTACAAATTTGGCAACTTTTTGACAATTATGAAGCTTTAGATAAAATCAACATTAGCCTAAATAATGGATTATGATTTTAAATAACATCTGTATTCGTTTTAATGTGCATGGTTATCAGTCATTTTTATTTATTTCATAAATTGGTCCATTATTTGGTCATGAAATGAATTCACATACCTAACCCACATTCAGTCAGTCAGGAGATCCTTGGTCTATAATAAGATGCCTCAGTTTGCTTCATTTGTTCACGAATTAGATACTTTGTTCATTCAGATGGTTCATAAAACTTGTTCAGCACCACCTTTATGTCATTTATTCAATAGGTCCAACCAATTAAATTCTTGTTTACATCTGGCACTCAAATGCTGTTTGTTTGCACCACAGCAGGAATGTACTTGATGTTAGTGAATAAAAAAAATAACAACATTTAAAACAATTTGTTAACATAATCTGTTTGTCCAAAAAACACAATTTGTGAATGACTGAAACACCACTTTTGTTCTTCTGGCAAGATGGTGAAACAAGGCCGGTTAGTCTTTATCACAGCCCATGTGCTGTCAAGCCTTTTTTTTTTTTTTTTTTGCGTATCTTTGTGTTTGGATTTTAGGAGTTTATTGGTTTTTAGCTTGTTGACCTAAGCATCATGTTTATCATTATTTGTAAACAAATACACAGTTTAACAGGCTCACATTCTGTATATGATTGAACATTCAACCCTTGCCCTATAAGCACAAACATCCCTCTCTCTGAGTCTGTTAAGGGATAAGATGTTTTTCCCTAGGGAAGCGTGTCCAGGCAGGCCGGGATTGGAGCCTGGGACTTGCCTAGCTGGAGCGGCTGATGGACAGATAATTCGAGCGCAGGGTAACACAGCAGCAGCCCGAGGGCAGGGAGGACAACTCTCCTAACACAACTCATTTATCTCATTCTCTCGCATGTCTGCCCACTCCTGTCATATTCTTCAGTAGTTATCCATCAGAATTCATGTTTTAGTTCTTAAAGGAGCCATTTTCTGCCCTTTTTTTCTCTGAGGTCATGTTTCATGTTATTTTGCATCAAACATTTTAATTTAAATGAGCATTTTCAACATTTTTAGAATGATATGTTTGTTAATGTGCCTTTAAGACATGTCAGTGACCCCTGGTTGGAATTTGCAGTGTTCTGCTTAAAAACATGCAATAAAACAGCACTTGAAGTTCAACGTCAAACTTAGAAATTCATGTGGATGTCAGAGTTCAAAAAGATGCAGATGAACACTACCGTTCAATAGTTTGGGTCTGTAATTTATTTTTACATATATACATTTCTGAAGGAACTTAGTAGTTTTATTCAGCAAGGATGCATTAAATTGGTCAAAAGTGTAATTATTGTAATACTATTTTGTAATATTGCTGTTTTGGCTGTATTTTTGATCACATAAGCACCAAGGCAGATGTACACACTTAAAGATCAACAATAACATTTAATTGACATCAGTGAGTCAAAGTGAGTCCTACATTACATGACGAAAATGCTGCTTAGCAAATGATTTCAGAGACAGTTGTGTAAAACATGGTAAATGAGTTTAAATATAGATTTTTCTTCTTTCTTGACCTGCAAAGTTAACAGTAGTGTTGCCATTTTGCTTCTTTTTTTCCAAGCATCAGGCAGTGGAACGAATTTATGGCTGTAAGGAAATGTAAAGTAGGAATATCCCACGTCTGACTTTGAAAGTAGTGCAGGATAACATCCACATACATGTTTTTCATCAGTCTGGGCCAAACGTGGGTGGTCATATGTTAAAGTGCTCATGGATTGTGACGTCAATTTCATCATGATTTCTGAATGACCCATTTTTGAAGCTTAGTTTCCATAAAGACTGAATGGACTGGTTAAGGAGCTTTGCTTCTTGAACATTAAAGTATGTCAGTGTAATACAACATCAAACTCTCAGACCAAAGAAAGCTCAGCTTTCCATGATATGACCCCTTTAGCAAATCTCAGCAATTCGTGACTTTTCTTTATCAGCGAATCCTCTCTTTAGCTTGT